>CM046845.1:14394874-14707374 GCA_025618425.1 Heliocidaris tuberculata | reverse complement strand
TTCTCGCAAAGCTTGGAGGTAAGCCTGAAAGATGTCAATATATTTTTTTAATAATCAACTTATGATAATTGCGTTTTAATAAAGTTTCGTCATATCATCACTTCGATGGATATAATGTATGGTAAGACATATTTCTATATCCATTCAATCAAGTTAAAAAGGCAATATAGGATTTTTGTTTCATTCATAGAGTAGTTTTGATTATGAACACATTGTGAACACATTATGAATACATTATGAACTGTCAATAATTCTCTCCATTATGACATCATTTCGTGGTTATACGCAGTTACAAAGACAATTTTATCAATGAGCCTCATGGAAAAAGACCCGTGACAGATCATAAAACTAACATAGGTTGCCCTGTAACGTATTTTAAATATATATATCATTCGGTGATTGAACCAAATACCTCCTGATTGACTAGACGTGACGTGTTCAAACATCGGCCTGTCTCGAGGTATTTGTCAAGCTAATCGCTTTGGGTTAATGTCTGGGTGGAACAATTAATGGGCGTAATAACAAGTCATGTATGATGAGCTGAGAGTAGTCTCTTGGCTTTGTTATGTTGATGGACATATTATACATGTACATAAGTCATCTTCGTTTAAAAAGACGATAAAATGATGAATGACATTACCCTGTTCCTCTGCTAGACGATATGAAATGTTTCCCTCTTCTATTAACAAGAGGCAGAGGTCATACAAGAACAAATGCAAGAACAAAAACATGTATAGTAACAATACAAAAGCAATGGAGTGTATATAGGAAGAGTTAAGACAATAACATAATGTAGTATATGGCCAAATACAAAGAAATATTTATTTCAAGGAATTTTACTTGAAATTTGTCTATATATCTTCGCTTATTAATTCTATGTTAAGATTCAAACTGGAATGGGGATGACTCACCGTGTACAGCGTATATTACAGACGATGACGAATTACAGTGAATTTTATGTGTCTTTTAGAGATGAAAAGAGATAAAATACTAACAGAGCTAATCATTAAAGAGATTGATACCCAGTCAACACCCGGGTCCACTCGCTATTCATAGGGACTTCTATTCATAGAAAACTGATATTCATTTAACACGCATTATGAATAGCGGTCCTTGTGAATAGTTATGAATAGTGGTCCTTATGAACGGAAGTCCTTATGAATAGCGAGGTAATTTGTCCATGGTTTGCTCGCTATGGTAGAAGGACCGCTATTCATACAAAACCCCTATTCATTTAGTCACGCGTTATGGATAGCGGTCCTTATGAATAAGTGGTCCTTATATGAATAGCGGTCCTTATGATTAGCGAGGTTACCCCGTCACACCAACGTGACCAATACGAGACCGGCAACAGGCCGTACAAAATTACATGTAATAGTTCCTTGGCTTGGAATCGATGTACAGTCGGTTTGGCGGTGTGACTTATTCCTCAGTCATGTCAACGAGACCGACCCCATGCAAACCAACAATAACAATAATAATAAATATTGGATATTTATATAGCGCTCATTATCCACCATGAATGGTGCTCAAAGCGCTCCAATATTATACCCCGGCTGTAGCTAGGCTGCCGATTTCGGCACTCACAGCATTCAAGGAATTCATTCCTGCCGGTACCCATTTAACACCTGGGTGGAGAGTGGCAAATGTAGATTAATGTCTTGCCAAAGGACAGTAGTGCCTCGCCGGGGTTCGAACCCACGACCTTCCTATCTCCAGTCAAGTGTTTAAACCACTCGACTACGACTACGACTACGAGATAACATTACATCAAACTGAAAATAATCGGTCTGTTTGGAACTGTGCAGTGGAGTTGGTTTGGCAGTGTGACTGAAGTATAGGGTATAAAGGCTGATTAGAGGGAGAGACTGCCAGACAGACAAAAAGACAGACTAATGGAGCGAGCATAAAAAAAAGTATTAATGATCACTGACGTGACTCCCCGGGGGAGAGGAAATCTAGTGAAAATATACAGAAGGAAAATTCACTCTTCTTCTTCTTTTTTTTTTTTTTTGTGACTCCCCGGGGGAGAGGAAATCTAGTGAAAATATATAGAAGGAAAATTCACTCTTCTTCTTTTTTTTTTTTTTTTTTTTTTTTTTGAGAGAGAGAGAGAGAGGGAGCACTCGATATTCACTTGACTCACTCACATACAAGTGATTACTGACGTATCTCCCGGGGTGAAAATAGAGTGAAATTTCGCTCTATCTTTTTAAAGAAAGTTAAGAATCACGAAGAATATTATGGAAGAACGTTAAAGACAGGTTGAGGATATAAAACGATATTATGATTGGGACACGATTATCATAATTGTTCGCTATACGTTTTTAGAAAAATAAGAAGCAGTAAAGATAAATGAGAGACTAGTCCTCTGCTAACTATGAGAAATATTACCATCCTCAAGAAACAAGAGATAGAGAGGGAGAGAGAGAGAGAGAGAGATAAGGGGGAGCGGCAGGACGCACTAGAATTTCACATTAGAAAAAAAAATCAGAAGCATTTTAAAAGTTAATTAGCTCCAAGCTATTAAAAAGAAAAAAGGGGCAAAAATGTCAGGAATAAAAGTGACTTAGTGTTCTAATACACTATTTAGAATAAGTATAGAAGAATTTTACTGCGAAACACAGTTAATGGTCAAAACAAAGTATTATGAAGCATTGTGACCCCAGGTTTTTAACTATTATTACTTGCAATCATTATCCTTATAAAATCAACGATCAGACAAGTTTAGCGAAAATGCAGAAAAAAAAATCAAGGTATTTGAATGGTGGTCAAATATTTTCCCCCTTTTATTTACATATGACTGGACTTCAGTAGGGAAAAAAGTGTTGCCATTTTTAGATAAGTCATAATATGAATGGTAGGATGTTAGTTGTTTTAATGTGATATACTGTCATATGAAAAAAATATATGACTAGTATACTGCATTTCTCAAATGAAATCAAAGAATGTGATTTTAAAAAATATATGTTTTTGGTGGCGTACACATATTGGCTTGTAAGGGCTCTTATCTAAAGATATACATAGGCGGTGAAATATCGTCCTGAAATTCAACCACTACCTGTTTGTATTGAAAGAACCATATATGTGGTCAGAATGCTGTAACATTATTATCACAGTTTACTTTGCTGTATATAACGAGGTCATTCTTCCTGACCCATTTCCGGATAAGGGCATGTTCTACTTCCGGGTTATGAACTATTTCTGAACTGCTGAGTTAATCTGACGGAAAGACTGATGGTCAAAATGTGTTAAGAAGATTATCGGCTAAATGATCAATAGTCATTAGTGTACGTGGCGGGCGGGGCGGCAACTCCCGTACTATTTATAAAATTTTGGTTCACATTTCACATTCTGTCGACGCAATAAACACTATATCGACAAATATATTTATGTGCAAATTATTTGTTTGGCACATTATCTTGGGCTGCCCCCATGCCCCCCCCCCCCCAAAAAAAAAATGCTGCGCTATTGTGACGCTACATGGACGTCATATAGGAAAGCAATATCGCTGACCCCTGAGCATGTAAAGCACACTGTTTCACGCTCCTCTATCTTATTCGACCCCCCCCCCCCCCCCACCTTGACAACAAACTCTTATTAAATGACCGGTGTAATGTTGCATAAAGTAATTTTACTGTCATATGAAAGGGGGGGGGGAGAGAAAGAAATTAAGGTATTTATCAGATTGGGGACAAAGTTTACCCCTTAACTTATCGTCCGTGTGATCATAAACACAGATTTGATTGCGAATAGAATGCAGACTGACTTACTTAAAATCATTGTGCCCTATATACATGAAGGATTTCCTAACTATCAATATTTTGCCTTCTTGGATTTGTGGAACATGACTTAACAATTTGGGTCTAATATGTTCACATGGATTTATTGTTTCTTGGTTAAATTATTGCTGCTAGATATCAACCAAACTGAAGCAAGTTGTGATAACAAGCAATGTTACGTTTTGGACAAAAAGCGAAGCATAAGGGGGTTATGTATCGGAGAGGGGCACTTGTTTATCTGGAGTCAGCTGTCCGAGTAACATTTAAATCCATTATCAAATTACAATTGATTTTTAGCATTTCAATTAGATATAGATATATCTATGATATGATAGAAGTAAATGAGAAGACTGGTCTGTGTTCAGACCAACGATGCGTCTCCCCCCCCCCCCCCTCTCTCTCTCTCTCCCTCTCTATCACATACACACGCACACACACACCCCACTCTCATACCTGTGTATATATATATATATATATATATATAGCACCTGCTGCCATCACCATCATCATAATATAAAGCTCACTAGTTCAAAGGTATTGAATGCAGAGGTGAAAGATTGATTTGACAGAGAGTTTGGATTTATCCATATAGGGTTGTGACGGCGTGTCGAATTCGTTCAGGGACTTTCGGCAGTGCAATTGCGATATAGAATCACGCGTCAGGGTGATCACTCGAAAGAGTGTTTAGCTCAAGCTGATCATCTTTATGAAATAAATAAATAAATAAATAAATAATATATATATATATATATATATATATATATATATATATATATATATATATATATATATATATATATATATTATTTTATTATTTCACTTCATTATTTTCTGAAATATAAAAACTGATTTCATTAATAAGATGTGTAACAATAGTTCATACTCTTTCACCATTTCAAATGTATATAGTGAACTTTGCAGTAATTTTTGGTACATAATGTCTATCTTTCTCTCTCTCTCTCTCTCTCTCTCTCTCTCTCTCACTGTCTCCTCCTCCTCCTCCCTCTTTGTGCTCTTCCTCTATTTTTTTTTAAATTTCTCTCTCCGCCTATTTCTGTTTCGTCTACCCTCTTCCTCTCTCACGCACTCTCCCCCTTCTCTCCCCTCTCCTCCCTCTCTTTCTCTCTCTCTTTCTCTCTCTTTCTCTTTCTCTGTCTGTCTGTCTCTCTCTCTCTCTCTCTATCTCTCTATCTTTCTGTCTCTTTCTGTAGATGACGACAGGGCGTATGGTTACATTCGAGTAGAGACGGGCGATGAGATGAGTAAACGAGCAAAGTTTGTTTTCCTCACATGGATAGGCAAAGATGTATCACCTTTAAACAAAGCTAAAGTCAGTACCGACAAAGGGGCCATCAAAGGTGTCTTACATGTAAGTATATCGTATGTGTTTCTTTTATAAAATCAATAAAAAATCAAGAAATTCACAGCACATAATGAACAAGGTATATATATTATTTTATTTCTTCTTTTTTAAAGAAACGCACACCCACACGTTGGTGTTAATATGCCAAACACTATTTTATTTAACCCTTTCGGGACAATTGACCACATTTTGTGGTTTGGCTCAATAACTTTGGATTCAGGGGTCTAAAAAATAAGCCAGATGCATGAGTAGAAAGAGAAAAAAAATCTGCACATACTATGTCCATTTTTGTTACATGACAATATTGCGTTTGATGCCAGAAATTAGAAAAACGAGAATAGGCTTTAAAATCCTTAAATTGGCAATACATTGAGAGGTTCAAAATCATTGTTTTTTTATCAACATTGGCGATTTTTTTCAACTGTTTGACAAGATAACTAACCATGTATATTCCTTTCAAACACATTACACCTTTTTAGAACCATGTAGCACTAACCGAAAAATATCATTGTTGCCAATTTGAAGAACAAAATGTGATCAATTTAGCCCTCAAATAATTCCTGTCCTGAAAGGGTTAATGTACGATAAAAGAGAGATGGCTAAAATGCCTAGCCCATGCACAAATACAGTGCTGGTCAAAAGTTTCTGTACACCCTGTATTTAGTGACGAGTATTTACATCAGTTTTTATTTCCTGTAAAATTACCTTCTCTAAACTCTCTAATTTTCTTTACAGGTTTCAGTGCTATATATAAAGATAATCTACTTATAATGATTTGATACTTACAAGTGTATTTTTCTTTCTCCGTTTTGATTAAAGAAATTATATAAAATGGCAAAAAAGCAGCCTAATGACACATGCGGTTTGACACACTTTTTTTGTCCAAAATTGATAGAAAATAGACTCATACATTAGAGACCCCTCAAATTTACCACATCATCTTTTGGCTACAGCCTTGTATATGAGATATATTTATCATGTTCACATGAATACTTTCATTAGTAATTAGCTTTAAATATCCATCCAGTATTCTTGCAGTAAGAGATCAAAGATTTCTCTTTGCCACTTTTTAAAAATCGTCCAACATAGGCTATTTAGGGTTCAGGGACATAAACTAAGCTCACTAAGGCTTTTATTTCATGTTATAGCACATTATTTTTGTATATTATGTAGCATGAATATACTACGTGTTATTAAAAAAAATACGAAGAAGGTTAAAGAATTCCAATGGTCTGCCATGTTCTGTCTCTGGACCCTAAGACTAAACAGCTCGTCTTGGACGAGTTGAACAGGGAAGTCTAAGCAACATTTGTGCTAGAATACTGAATAGACATTTCAAATAATAATTCTTATGAAATTCATTAAAGGAATACATTGCATATGAAAGTCAATAAATAAAACTATCGCTACTTTGGACAAATTCAATGTATGCTTTGTTTTTCTATTGATTTTGAACAGAAAAGTAATTCAAATCTGCATAAATTGTTATGTCATTTTCCATCAGTTGTGGTACATCCAACCAAGGACAGTTAAAGTAAATCACGCCTGAATATTTCAGAACATATAATAGATAAAAGTTATGTATAACCAAACCTCTGCCAAATTTTCAGTGCCTAAACAAGCTCATTAAGTGGGGAATAGACAGTGAAGTAAAAACCCATCTCAAAATCCAGGGTGTACCGAAAATTTTGACCAGCACTGTGAAGTGCCGGCGTACCGGGCATCGAACCCACGTTCTTCGCATTCCCATTCAAAATGGTTTAAACCACTCGACTACGGCACCTCTATACTTTAAGGAAAGTTATTCTTGATAACAGTAGGATATGTTAAAAAGTTAAGCTTCTATATGTACATTGCATGTCTTAAAATAGATTGAATTCTATCCATAATTTGATCAATGGATGATAAAAATTCATAAGTATAATTTAAATTTTAAAAAGTAACAAAGTATTTTGACTTGATTTGACTTAAAATATAAAACCTACCAGCTAATACTAAATCAATGACTCGTGACTCCATCATAAGTGAGAATTAAAACTCTATCATTCATTTGTACATGTATATTATTTTGAGAGCAAGTGACTTGAAACTTTACTTTTATCAGTATTGTTTATGCTTTTTACTCGAGAAAAAAAGTGACTTGAGATGAAATATTTATTATTAGTTGAATACTAATACCTATTACCTCTTAAATTTCTAAGTGCCAATGCAAACAAACCCTAGTGGTGAAAGAAATATTATTATCACAATTTTGTCGTTCATTTAATAACTATCCGTCAACATTGATTTGTGTAATATATTTTTTGCATCTGTGCAAGTCACTGGCAGTATTGAGAAGGCTCCCCCCCCCCCCCCCCCTCTCTCTCTCTCTCTCTTCTTTTCTCTTTTCTTTTGAAAAGCAATTGGTGTAAGATATATTTGTAAAATATGTCTATTTGTACGGCTCAAACTAGTGTACTGAGGTCTCTATTTCGAGGCAATGCCAGGTGATAGCTAAGGTTGATGTCTCTATTTAACGGTACTGTAAATAGATAAAGTACATTGATGCCTCGCTCGTGTGGAGTATAACATTCCAAAGGGTGTAAAATTAATTTGTGACAGATAGAACGAACTCCCGTGTCGGTCCGATAGTCTAGGTTAGAAAATGCCTAGCATGAGGGCAGTAATGTGTACGATCAACATTAGGCCATTTTTATGCCCAACTTTGGTAATGTTTTGCCGAATCCCGATCGCCTTTTGCTGCAAACTAGACAAACATCCCCCGAGTTTGGCATAACCCTCATCATAACCCTCATCATGCTCATGGTTGGCAAGTTTTTAGTACCCACTATTATTTTCTACATCGAAGCGGTTTCTCCGTTGCTAATTGATGGTCTGAATAAGACGACTATGTTAATTTGGTGGCCTTTTTATACGGGTGATGAACGAAGCAGCCTGTTAGTGCAGGGGTTGGTGTGATGCTTACTGGACCAGCCTGCATGCTTGGGGTGGGTGTCAGGCTCATTTTCAGCGGATTACCCTCAACGCCCATCACACCTGCGACCACTGGCAGCAAAATTACCACCTAACCAGCCGCTCATGAAATGCTTAGCATAAATATCTTGCATGGAGAGATGAATTACGGCCACATTATCTCCCCGCAGGAGTGGATCCAAGGGGTGTCCTGACCCTCTCCCCGCCTTTTTTTTCAATTCAATTCAATTCTATTTTAAGACATTTATTTCTAACTTTTCAATATACAAAGTAATAAATGAGCAAAAATAATGTACATGTACTTTTTAATTTTTTAATTTTTTTTTTTTTTTTTTGCTTTTCATATACTCTCTCTTTTTCTCTCTCTTAAAAAAAAGAGAGTGAGTGAATTTTCATTCATTTTTCACTCCCCCGGGAGTTACGTCAGTGATCACTTGTTAGGAGTGAATATTGAGTGCTCTCTTAAAAGAAAAGAATGAATTTTCAGTCTATTTTCACTATATATATTCATTCCCTCCAGGGAGTGACGTCAGGGAATTCGATTTTTGTTTTAGTAGGTTGTTATGTACTGGACCCCCAAGCTTTTTTGCTGATAATTCTTGTCAGAGATTTATGGCAATTGGACCCCCCCCCCCTTTTTTTAAATTTTTTTTTTAATACAAAATCCTGGAGCCGCCCTGTTTTGCTATATAGGCCTGTCAGTCATAGTTGAGTAAACCATGTAAACGGAGATCTGTATTAGATGTGAACCTATATAGTGCAGTGCAGGATCCTGTGATGATTTCGTCTTTTTGTATCTCACCATAATGTAGCTGGTAAGCCCTCCCTGAGGGGGGCATTATCTCATTAACATCTATAATTTCTACCACTCAGTATTTTACGATCCGACGGCGGTCTCACTTTGGAAGGAATTCCATTAACATTACACTTGAATTTTAAACGTGTCAGATTTTCCTGACTGAGCTGTCTAATAGCCATACGCATGAACGTTATTGAATATGAAAAAATATTCTCATTTTACCTGATACAGGGGTCTCCAGTGGGAGAAAATGGTCCTGATCGTAATGAAATGAGACCGGTCGCAAGACTGCCTAGGATTTGAAGCGGATTGGCCCCTTCCTTCTCTTTCTTTCAGTATAAAACGTGCAATTTCTTTATATAACATTGCATTTCTCTATAATGTATCGGGTCGTATAATGTTTGGCTTCGGGTCGTATAATGTAAGTTTGGCTTCACACACGTGAAGAACAGAAACGTATCGTTTTTCATTTCCTGCTGTGTTATAGGCAATGAAATATATCACCCCTACTGTGATTTCCTCAATCTAGAAGTGTTTGCATAGCGCATGAATGACGTTCATTCTTATTTCCTTTGTAATTACAATCGCGATATAGCAAGAAAGTGGATTGATCATCATGAAAGATCAGCATACTACACTCATGATTTCAGCGCTCCATTTTATATATATATATATATATATATATATATATATATATATATATATATATATATATATATATATATATATATATATATATATATATATATTTGTAATCATATATATATATATATATATATAATATATATATATATATATATATATATATATATATATATATATATATATATATATATATACACACACACACACATATACATATACATATATACTACCAGTGGCTCTTTAATTCGGTCACAAGGTACACACAGGTGATAGTAAAGAGCTGTTTCAGATTTCGAAAGTTCATTACATTCCTAATGTTTGTTAAGGGGCGGGGGACTCTGCGGGCCCATGTATTTTGAAATGCTCACAAACACATATCATATCATGGCAAACAAAATATCAGACCTGCATGTTCTAAATTCACGCAATGTTTTATTCTTATTCAATGTATCAATAACTATGAACATGATGAAGCAAGGTTATCTAACATGACATTTTAAGAATTATATGTATTATAAAGCTCGAGATTTATTTGTTAAAATAATCATTGAAGCATATCGCGCTTTCTGCTGTTTAGTTTCAGAGATGAAATTGTAATAATTATGTTTAAGTCATTGTCAAAATATCTCCAACTCGATATAAAGTCATTCTATAAAGTGTTATAAATCAAAGTTATTAGAAGGGGAAAAATGAGATAAAATGGATGGAATGCTAACCTGGGCCCTGTTTCCTAAAACTTGTTATCAAAATTCAGTGACCAATTCGCCCACAGTCAATCAAATGCAATTATTATTTCAATATCTTATGACAGTTATTGTAAATGGTTATTGGTAACAAGTTTTTATGAAACCGCACCCTGATGGATGTCTCTGGCAGACAGAGGGTTAACCTGTCAGATCGAAGGTGTTGTAACGTGTATCATCTGAGCCTGTTAGATGCACCGTGCATCATTAATCATTGCTTCAGTGGATTAAAATGGTGTCACTTCTCGCCATTCCTTGTGGTAGGAGAGGTAACGCTCACTGGTGAATTTAGGGGAGTGCAACCGGCCCGTCCCCGCTATTTGAAACCCAATTGGCATACCTTGTAAACGCTACCTCAAAATGTGCCCCCAATTTCAAATTTTCGACCAAAAGGCACCTGAAAATTGCGATAACATATTTTGTTGTTGTTGCTGTTGTTTTGGTGAGCCCCTACCATTCAAAAAAATATCCTTCATCCGCCCCTGGTATCGCCAACTGTAATTCCATTCTTGAATCGAAAATGAGGTATAACAATAATAATAATAATTAATAATAATTATTTCTAATGCGCACTTTCTGGCCTAGTACCACTCAAGGCGCTACAAACATATGTCAACAATGTTTATCTTAACGAAACAAAACTAATAAAAAAAAAAAAAAAAATCAAACATGTACAATAATATTCCAATATTCTTGATAGCTCTGAATGAAAAGGAGCTGCTTGATTCTAGTTTGAAATGTTCCAAGGCAATTAATGTTTCTAATGTGGTATAAGGAAGGTATAAGGAAATCGATACCATATTATTTATTTCGGGAAAATTGTGTACTGAGTTTTCAAGGATTGTTCGGGAGCGAATTTCGATGAAAACTTCCTCATCCCTGTGGTTATCTCGCCTATATCGGCCTATGATATCTAATTATCTGTTATCGTTTTTCGTCATTCCAACAGGAAATTCCTGTATCTGTGTCCTCTCTAGTTTGTCGTATAAGTATATACTTGGCATTATATTCTCGATTTCCCTGCTAATAGTATTCATACATTTACTTTACATGTATCCATGCTCTCCTAAAATGACATGGCAATATATCGGATATAAACGTCACGCAACCGATGCCGGCCATTTGCGAGGGGTAACCTCGCTAGTCATAAGGACCGCTATTCATAAGGACCACATATTCATAAGGACCGCTATCCATAACGCGTAAAAAATGAATAGCGGTTTTGTATGAATAGCGGTCCTTCTGAATAGCGAGCAAACCATAGACAAATTACCTCGCTATTCATAAGGACATCCATTCATAAGGACCACCATTCATAACTATACTCATAAGGACCGCTATTCATAACGCGTGTTAAATGAATGGCGGTTTTCTATGAATAGCGGTCCTTATGAATAGCGAGCGGACCCCATTTGGGATGGGCTCATTATCATTTGGAAAATTTACCTTTTGTTTCCGCAATCTCTCTCTCTCTCTCTCTCTCTCTCCCTCTCTCTCTCCCCCTCACTCTCTCTCTCTCCCTCTCTCTCTCTCTCTCACACACACACACACGCACTCTCTCTCCCTCACTCTCTCTTTCTCCGAATTCTCTTTTCCCCTGTTCTATACTAAGTCTATTTGCTTGATTGCGTTAACAATAATAATGTACTTGACTGCATGAGGTATTGAGATTTCACTATTATGTCTTTTTATTACCATGATACTCATGTAACACTCTGATATCACGATCATGAAGAGTGAATTCCGTGAGTGATATATTCAGTAGAATCTCAGCATGTGAATTAAATAGTTTTGTATTACAAACATCCAAGAACTATCCAATATCAGTCAGTCTGTAAAACCATTTTGAAATATTCTAATTTAACAGTCATTCATCCATTCATCAACCGATAAATTTGAGCTATAATATAGCTTGGCTCCTTATAATTATGTTACCTTTATAACGCAGATGTACTTTAATTTCGGGATATCACTAGTCTTATTCGAAAACTTAAGTGTGACGTCCTTTCCGAAAGATTCAATATCTTCCATACCAAACTCTATTCTGCCAATCAATCTCTCCACCGCTGTTTTTATGCAAATTAAAAATCGTAAGATGTGCTTGGATGTTTTTTTCTTCTTCATGATCAGATGCAGTCCCCCCCCCCCCTCCCTTCATTGTGCATAGATATTCTCTAATGATCATAACACATCATCAATGCTAACCATTTTTTTTTTGGATTTGTTTTGACAAGTTGTTTTTTTTCTTTCCTCTCAACGAAATTACAAACGAAGTTTAACATTTCATACAAAATTACAAATAAAATGTTTGACATATTAAACAAAATTACAAGTAAAGTTTCACATTTCATACATACATAATTACAAATCAATCTTCACATAAACATAATTGTAAGTAATAAAATTTCACATTTCACATAATTGTAATAAATTTTCTCATAAAGAATTGCAAATGAAATTTCACATGTTATACATTGGCATAAATAAATGATTCACAATACAGTAATCAAGAAATAAAAAACATATAATGTATACTTCAAACTTATGTCTAGAGAGAAAAACCATAACCTTATTCCCCAGACACACCATAGAGATCGATACCAGACCGATAACAGACCGAACAAACAATTACATTACCTCAAATGGCCAACGTTCGGTCGGTTTAGAATCGGCGTAGAGTCGGTATATGGGGGTGTGATTGAAGCCTTATTATGCGTTAATATATCCATTCTCATTCCAAGCCAATGTTGGAAATCATTACCATACTCCGTAAGACAAAAACATGCTAACATCGGAGAAGACAGTTACCATGAGTCGCATAATATGGCATTGAATGTGATATTGAATACCATTTGGGTATAGAGTGTCTCATGAACAGGGTCGTCCTTCGAAGCTTAATGTCTTCAATGCTGACTTTGTATTATGCGTTGATATATCTATTCTCATTTCAAGCCAATGTTGGAAATCAATACCATACTCTGTAAGACAAAAACATGCTAACATCGGAGAAGACAGTTACCATGAGTCGCATAATATGGCATTGAATGTGATATTGGATACCAGTTGGGTATAGAGTGTCTCATGAACAGGGTCGTCCTTCGAAGCTTAATGTCTTCAATGCTGACTTTGTATTATGCGTTGATATATCCATTCTCATTCCAAGCCAATGTTGGAAATCATTACCATACTCCGTAAGACAAAAACATGCTAACATCGGAGAAGACAGTTACCATGAGTCGCATAATATGGCATTGAATGTGATATTGAATACCATTTGGGTATAGAGTGTCTCATGAACAGGGTCGTCCTTCGAAGCTTAATGTCTTCAATGCTGACTTTGTATTATGCGTTGATATATCTATTCTCATTTCAAGCCAATGTTGGAAATCAATACCATACTCTGTAAGACAAAAACATGCTAACATCGGAGAAGACAGTTACCATGAGTCGCATAATATGGCATTGAATGTGATATTGGAAACCAGTTGGGTATAGAGTGTCTCATGAACAGGGTCGTCCTTCGAAGCTTCATGTCTTCAATGCTGACTTTGCGCCATGAACTACGAGCAGACCACCATAAAACCATGATACTAAAAATGAAACTCAACTATACTCTTTGAAAAATTATATTAGACATGTTAGGAGACAAGTATCAAGCCTGACTTTGAAGAAGCGGAGTCGGAAATTAAAGGACAAGCTATTATAGAAGTAGAATCATGAGACTGATGGAGAAAATAGAGAAGAAACATAAGGACTTGGAGACACACTTGGAAGAAAAATTTGATGAAGCCTAGGATGTCATGCCTGTAATTTTGAAGAGACCGAGTAGCAGGCGATCCGGATCATGCGACATTTTTTTCTTATACCATAACCGATCATAACTCTCTCAATATATCTGTTTATTTCAATTTATTCATGTTCCTCACCAGAACCCCTCGTTACTCGCATACTAATTGAATTCCTCTGCTATGCGTAATGGCATCTCTATGGATGGAATCCTCTTCACATGCATTAGTTGTTGTTGCGCCAGGCAAGCCTCTAGCAAACTTTTGAGGTCTAGAGAAACTTTTGTTGAAGAACTATATACATGATATATGCATGAAATTAGTATATACAGGTCTATCTCAAGGGATTTTTTTTTTGCACCACCCTATACCTTCATCTCCCTATCTACTGTGCGTATGATTGGCTGTATATTGGATAAGAGAAAGCTATAGGATTGGCAATAAGAAGATTTTAGATTCGATAGGATTCCAATGAATATCTCTCATGTATTATGTGCACATACCATAGCCATAGCTGCACATCTATACTTAAATCGTGTCATGATATAGCAAGTTTCCTAATTTCATCAGTACCATTATGTCAACGTACATCAACATTGTTGTGTATTTGAGTCTGATCATGTGTTATGCGATATGGTGTGAATATTGATAAATAAGTTTAGGACTAAATAAATCATTATACGACCATCCATCACCACTTGAAAGTCGATATTCTCAGACTTGTATCTCAGTCTCACCGCAAAAGGACTCCAAACCGAGGCGATGTATTGGATATTTGGAGTAATATAATTATGCAAGTTTTTGTTCGGTCTGTGGTCGGTCTGGTGTGACTGCGTTATTACTGTGCTTGAAAACACTTTAAAAGAAACTAACAAAAGAGAAATTTAAAAACAATAAAACAGATGTCTATAATATTCACGTATAATAACAATCTTCGGAGCAGATAAGAGACCATTTTAAGGTTCTATTTTGCCATGTTTTTTGCGATTGTGTTGATTGTGAGATGATTTCAGAGACCCGAAAGCAATATCTGAAAATGGAAATATTTGGATTGGAAGCGATCGGGAAGATCCCCTCTCATCCTCTCATGTTTAGTCCACTGTTAAACACTTTCTCTTTTTAATGGTTTGCAGCGGATAAGCTGGTATGCCATATAATTGATTGCAACAGATGGAAATAGGATCTATTCATGCGGAACCAGAGTATATATGATATTACTTTTGTTCCATTATATCTTCACGCTGTGATAAAGAAATTACCTCAAAATGTATAGTGTGTCTCTGAATATAGGAGGCACTTCCCGTCATACAGTACTAGTATTCTAAAAGGATTCACAGGATGGTCAGTTATTGAATAAACATGATGGAACTTGACACGGTGTGAATATACCACTCGTAAAGAAATGATTCCTTTAATACAAACATGGCAAACAGAGACATGCAGACATATTACAAGAATGAAGATAAGGGGGAATAATACAGAAGATGGAAATGGGGAGAAAATATCCTTCGTGGAATTGTGTTGACTGGAAGCTCGAGTGGAATCATGCATGAGAAATAATACTTGAAGATCAATTTGTAAGATTTCTTCAATTAAGTTAATGAATAGCAAGATATCAACAGGCCGCCATACAAGTTAGCTTGTGATTTTTTGTAACTCTTCTTACAGGACAATTTGAAAATAAGTGGCACTACACTGTAGGTCTTTGTATTTGTATGACTCTAGTCGTGTCTGTATTGACAAGGCCGTAAACCATAAAAGATTATCTAATATTCTAAAAGAATACTCAAGAATGCTTCTATTTTAAGCAAGAAGTTGTATAGTCGCCATAATGTTACGCTATCTAATTAAGTAAACGACTTTCGTTTTTTTTTCAAACAGTTGCCCCCCCCCCCGGCCTTCCTCCTCTCACCCAGCATGCAATTAATAACCAGAGAAAATGAGATGGTTTTCCTATCACAAGTCGTATACGTCATAATGGCTATTACCCGACGTATCTTGGTGACTAAAATACTTTTCAAAACTAACAAGATGATTAACAATGTTGTTGAAATAAGGTGTCAATTTATACATCTCCTCGATAACCACGGATTCTGTTCTTCATTTCCAAGAGTGACTTGAAAGGAAAATTAATATAAAGTTCACATATTGGATGGCTCCTCGAGAAGCCTATAACCTCTTGAAAATTAATGAGAGTAGGGATGCTTTAATTTCCACGAAGATTCAATGTTCTAAATATGTTAAACGATATCGTGTACAAAGGTATACGTTACGGAAATGATCTAGATTCGGTTGCAAATACAAGAAAGAAATACTTGGATACAATATCATATGAGTATGATGATATGCTTTAAAAATTAACAAGTTAATTGCGTAGGTACATGTTATTAGATTAAATGAAGACTAGGGGGTTCAATATTTTAATAGTCATGTACAGCTCAACGTTTCAGATGTGGAATTCTGGTGGAGACAATTTTTTTTTTTCGCCAGCCCTCAAAAAGTCGCTTTTTATGGGGGGGGGGGGGGGGGGGGTTATCAGACGTTTTGCTCCATGATTCTCTGACAAGCAAAAAAGTTGTCAGGGGGACACTCTTCCCCCCTGCCCCCCCCCCCCCCCCCCCCCGGGTACGCTAGTGCTTGAAAGTGTTTTTGGTCTAGTTAAAGTTCCACATCGTCGACAGTAGTATGAGTTGTATGCCCCTAACTATACCTCTATACTATTGCGGTTATTTAAATAATACAGATCTAGATCTTGTTCAGAATCCCAATCTGTATAGGCCTATAACCCTCATGTTGATATCATATTACCGATTTCTTTTTCGGGATATCATATGTCGTTGCAGTGTTTGTTGTTGATGTTGTTTTGCTAAACCAGATGGATTATTATTTCAACCATCAAGGTTATACTTCGATGAAGTGCAGAGAGTTAATGGGGCAATGTACACTGTTAATAATAAACTCCAAGAATGATGGCAAGCTAGTTTACTGACCGTGGTTTTAAACTTTGATCACTGGCCTTCCACTCAAGGGTTAACTCACGTTTTTTTTTTTTTACAAATTATTTTAAAAGAATGAATAAATCATTAGACTTTAGTATACAAATATATTGTAGATGAATCGATAAGAAAACCTTCCGAAATTGGAGTGTTACGAAATCATCTTGTTTTTCTTCTTTAATCTCTTTAAAGATCTTTCCATTGCTACTTCACAAGAAAAATGTTGATGATAGTATTTGCAATGCTCCATCTCCTCATGATTAGAGTGCTATAAAGGCGCAGTGAGAAATGAGCAAGAACAAAAATTTAAACAAGACAACAACCAAAGTAACAACGTGATAGAATCAATTTCACTTTGAATATAAGGTAGTTCGATGACACTTTAATACATTGTTAATTGGTTTAATAAGTTCTTTCTCACTTTTTAGATTCCTCTTTGTCATGTTTTTAATAATGTACCATTGTGTATATAAGGATGCTCAGTTTAAAAGGGCAATTAGAAGCGTCAATTTTCGTATGCTTCAAGTAATTGCATTCCTTAATCAATGCCGATCAAGATAATATTGAGAGAAAGGTTAAGCATTGCTCTCATAGCTTATAATTAGATGCTTTAGAGAAAATGACTGTCACACCATTTCCTCTTCATTGCATTACCAAGGTAACGGTGACATTACGGTAGCGGATCGAGGATTCTATGACCGAGGGGGGGGGGGGGGGGATAAGTATGAAAATCTGTGAAAAGCAAAAAAAAATCATATTGTCCACACCCTTTTGGGGCCAGTATAAAATTGCTTCCGGGGCATATTATGGGATTTCTTTATTTTTGTACTTAATGGGAACTAAATCATATTAGATTCGGTTTTGCCATGCATGGGGCATGAGCCCCTGTGCTCCCGCTGGATTCGCCTCTGTGCCATCACTTTTGTATCATCTCTGTGCGCCTTCTATCATTTTGAATAGTACGTTATTCCAAATGACAAATTCCTGAATTTTAGAAATATCAGTATTACAAGAGTAAATGAGCAACATACAAAAAGTTTTTTTTTTTTAAACTTGAAGTTTCTTATTTACAACATTTTTTGAATAATTTCTTAAATAAAACTTTTTGAACAGAATAAAGATTGGCAACGGTTTAGGAGTCGACCTCTTTCCCAACATAAATTCCCTTTCAAAGTATCTATCCACCAAAGACCCAGGTCTATGGTAAAATCATTCATGCAGATCGTGCAGCTCATCTTAATTACTGGGAGTTACAACAACAACAACAACAAAAAAGTCTTAAGAAATCTCTCTCCAAATGAGCTTTCCCACAATTCTTCAAAAGTCTGTGGACCGAGCAAGTTCACGACTGACTAAACCTTGTGAATTAGTAAACCTATCCAATGGTTGTGGAGTAGCTAGAATTAAGGGCGAGTACTTCTGAAAGTTTGAATTGAAAACTAATTAATCCATTGAGCTCAGTCCACAAAATTTATTCTAACATTGAACCTTCTCGGTCCACAAACTTTATTGATCTTACCGTGACCCTCAATAGGTCTCCACTGAATGAATAATCCCATTCAGTTTATGTATGCAAAAAGTTGAGTTCACTTTTACATGCAAACAAAAATATTCCAATAATATTCAACTTTATTTCATGTTTTCCCAAACTTCTCTTTTTTAGTGTCTCTTTCATTCTTGTAATCGCTCATACGTGGATTTGTCATATAGAATTAAGTAACCCCCTTTACTACTTTAATGTGTGTGTCGTTATTGCTAATTCAATTATTATACAATTGATATTATTTCAAGTGAATTACAGCCCTTGAAAAAAAATACTAGACCATGTCCTATTATAGGAGAAGGATATTACGGAAACAAACTAAAATTCTTTTTCTTCATACTTCCTTGAATGAGTATTAACGTATTACAACAGTTGTACATTGCTATTATGGTATGTTATTTCCTTCTTATCACGAAAACAGCATGGTCAGTAATAACCTTTCTTGGTCTAATAATTTATTTTTTCCATGGCTGTATATTGTATGAATAATTATTGCTTCAAGATTTTTGAAAATGCATATGGCGCCAGTTGTCAAAAGTGCCCTTTTTATCAATATAATAGGATTTTTTTTAAAAAATCACATACCATCGATTAATTCTATGTTCATCCCCCTCTCCCCCCCCCCCTCTCTCTATAATATCCCACTCCTCTCTCCCCCTCTCCCTCTACCCCGTCTCTTCATCCTCTCTCTCTCTCTCTCTCTCTCTCTCTCTCTCTCTCTCTCTCTCCCTATCTCTCCCCCTCTTCCCTCACTGATACAGGATTTTGCAGTAGAGAAACTTGGTGACGACAAGGAGGAGCTAAAGTTCGATTTGATCAGGGAGGAGGTGATAAAGGCCGGAGGAGCGAATTATGGGACTGGGAAGAGAGATTAATCAAACCTTAGTTAGTCTATGTATATCCTCTCATTTCTTCTAGTTACCATGGTTACTTATCAGTTTTGCTAAAAATGGCTGTAAACATATTTTGGGGGTTCAGTCGATGTTTCACAATGTTATTTATTTCTCTGGACATTATGACAAAACAATTGAAGCTCCTTAGTTAGTTCACCGTAGGTAGATGCAACGACGATTCTGAAACTGATATAATGGTGTTTTGAAATTATTACAAAGATGTGCATTTTGAACAAAAGATGTATTAGAATATAAATTGACTTATATCATGTATATTGTTATGGTATAATGATAATATCATGCAGACAAATAACATTTCAATTGTTACTTTCTTGTCATTAAATCTGTTATCCTGTTGTTTTTGTGGGGGTTTTTTTTCCTTCATCATAATTGCTGAATAAAAATAATAAAAAATGGATGAAGTTTTGACATTTCTAAAAGAAAAGAAAATCACATACTTTTCACCGGTTACTTGTATATATACAGGTAATGAGTGTGTTCACTGATAAAATTTGTTTTATTATAATTTCTTGATAAATTGGGTGTCTTAATCACCTGAAAATGTCGGTTTGTATTCATTTACGAACTGCCCAATATCATCAAACATATAAACATATGTTTGCTTCACTGTGTGTATTTCAATACTTGGAAAAATTTCTTGTCCATCTATTACTCGAACATCACACTCTGATGAGTAAAGAATGGTGATGGTAGATGTAATTATCATGAATAATTATGATTATATCAAAATAATCTGCGATTATTTTTCATTTCAGTACTGACAGGTAAAACGAAAAGGCACCACTTGCAAATAATATGGAATGTAATCATGATATTTTGTCTCTTTGTTTTTTGTTTGTTTATTTGTTTTTTTATTGTTTTTTGGGGGGGTTTGTTTTTAGGGGAGATAAAGTATTGTATATTATGTTTTGCCTTTTATATTCAATATACACTGTAGTACTGTTCTTCTCAAGTGTATTTATCTGTGTCATATAACACCAGACATGTTTGCAGTTTTGAACAGGCACAGTACTGTGCTGTGCTCTACTGTAATCATGGTAATAATGATGATAATCATAATATTTCATTCTGATATAGAGCATATTACATTATGATATGACGTCCCTATGCGCTTTCAAAGAGCTTTGGAAACTGTAGACTGACTATGTAGGTAGTGTAGACCTTGTCAGTTCACCTGTCGTTCACTTGAACAAAATGATGCTTTGGTAATGAAAGTTGGGGAGAAATAGAACTGCAAAGTCCCTGGAAGGCCTGTGATATTGTATACGTATTATGAAGCACAACGCTAGTTAGACGTGAGGTCAAGTGTGTTATGTCTAAAGGGTTTTTCTGAAGAGTCAAAGGCACCATGCCCCATATAGCGTGTATCGACATTTTATAACAGATATTTTGTTAGATGTTCTCTGTAGGTTTCCATGGTGATTGAGTATTTACCATGTGGGAGCCCATTCACAGAGGCTCCCACATGGTGTTACCGGAAGCCTTCTGTAGATATTTTGTTCTTGCTACAAGGATGAATTCTTCCTCATTGTGAAATAAAGTTTCCAAGTAGAAGATTATGGATGTGTAAAAAATTAAGATTTGGCGATGCTAAACCATAACCATATGTAGATTGAAAACAGAAATCAAAACTCTCTTGATGTTTCTTGACTCCTTCTCATTTTTTTGTTGGGGGGGGGGGGCACTGACGTAGTCAGACTTGTTGAAATGGGGGAGGGGGAGGGGGACAGACAGAGGATGACAACTGGAATAAGGGTAGGGTTAAGGTCTTGACCCCTAACTTCCATGAACATGGTGGACTCGGATGCCATTTCTTTCAGCGGATGAACAGGGGGCATTATCCCATCGTTCCCCCCCCCCCCTCCTCCCTCGGCTACGCCGACGGGGAGAAGGATTGGTTCAGTTTTCCTTGTTTGAATTTAAAGTTTATAGCTTGTCAACTATATACTTTTAGCGCTTTGTTTTATTACAGCTTATGATTTGTGCTGTTACATTGTCGATATAGCATGTTAGTTTTTACTTATAGATCTTATAACATGTTGACTTACAGCATTACTTTAATGCAATTGTATAGTGAGAATGTCTTGGAATATAATTTGACAAATGTTAATAATAAAAAGCTCACATGATGTTCAAAGCAAACGCGTGAATATAGCTTCATTACATGTACTTGTAAGAAAAATCTTGGGTACGTTCATTAGGCTTATGCTACAATAAATAGATTATAACTTCGAAAGAATATATAGATACTGACCAGATAATTAATCTCGATTAACAAAACTATAATTGCTTAACAACGACATTAATCATTGTTTACATCATTAAAGATAGTTCATTCATTGACACATCCAAAAGGTATTTAGCCTATTTGTGATATAGTTTCGATGTCTGTGGTTCAGGTATGCCTTCCTTATTATAGACGTAGGTGTATCGGCAAATTGTAGCTGGCTGCTAACTTCAGTTTAAAGTAGTTAAGAGAGAAATAAAAGGTAGACTAACTGTGACAATATGCCTATATCCCATCGACTTAAGCGAGTCTTTCTTACATTGTAAAAAATTACATTTGCATATCAACTTTCATAACAAAATGTTAGTCTTTTTCGGAATTAAACTGAAATTATGTGTTTTGGGAGTTACGAAATGACAGGTTTTTGAGTTATATATAGTTTCAAAGGTTACTGAAGTATGAGAGATTATGCAGAACAGAAACTAATGCTATTCTTGGTTTCTATGTTATTTAAACTTTGTGTATCAAGTGTATTTCAGCAAACATATCATATTTATATGACCTTCACTCTTCATTCACAATTTACAATGCCTGGTATCAATTATTGATTTAAAGATTAAGCTGATCATTTATGCAAATTTTTAGTATTCATCATAAGTGTGAACATATCTGAATTTTATCAGATTATAAACATTTGGATATTTACGATTAATTTGGCACCAAATTTGATATGATCATGCAGACAGATTTGAAATTTTGTGCTTCATGTCCTGTTTTGCTTTGAATTGCCATAACGAGATTTTCACCCTTCTTAATGTTGAGTACGTATGATAATGCTCGTTTCTGTTAATAGTAGGGCAGCTATAGGGTGTACTATTCATGAAAAATCTCGATATCATTATCTTTATCGGACAAATGTGACCAACCCTTAAGAGGGAGCTTATAGTAGAAAACTGTGAAGTTAATAGCGAACGAAAACATACATCAGTTAGAATTAAGACCGTTTACAAATTAGTCAATGAAGTTGAAAATAACTCATCCAGACAGCACAGGCCTAATCAAATGATGATACGTAAACATTTATGACACCACTACTAGTATATTGATAATGAGTCATGTATGCAAACGATGTGTTGACGGTGGTATGCGAAGAAATGTCACATGAAAGATGCGCACTGTTTGGGGTCTACGGCGGTGAAGGGCTAATTATGTTTTGAAACAGCTGCTTCGTAAGGTTGTCAACTAATTACCGTGTACTGGTCAGGGGTGATACATTACATATCTCTATCACTGTCACAAGACCTGGGGCGGAACCAGGATTTAGGAGGGGAAAAAGGGGGCGCAATTCAGACAAATTCGTAAAAAGCAACTAAAAGAGAGAGAGAGAGAGAGGGGGGGGGGGAGGTTTTCACATTTTCAGATGCCTTTTAGTTCGAAAATTTGGAAGGGGCACATTAATTGGTTGTGTACTGAAGATATGGCACTTTGGGTCCATTCAGCCAGATATCAGTATGTCGCATAGAGAGAAACATCATGCAAGGCAGTCTTCAGGACACTCTTTTATTCCGCCCCTCTGCAATGCTGATAATATTTTGAAGAATATTAATGAATATAATTACATTTTAAAGTGAATTAATTTCCACTACATACAATTCTTTTTCTCATTACTACGATTAATATTTCTCAAAATACACTATATTTTTATAGAAAAATTAATTATGATTTTGCTCTTCATTCTCATGTCAGTGTCGAGTATAATGAGGGAAGAAAAAAGTATAATCCCGTTTGATGGTCTGCACAGATAACACGAAGCGTGATCTCATTATCCATGAAGCAAATCGAATGAAAAGAAAGTGAGCTAAAAATGATATTATTATAGGATCTGGAGTACATTGCCTTGCTCTGTGTGCTCCTTTAGTAACGAACATGTAAATGAAGAGTCTTTGAAAAATGCTCTTGTATAGGATTTAATCTGCATTTTCTGGTGTATGCATGCGTACAGTAAGATACAAGAACTGAGAGGCTAGAGAGCATTATGAAAATCAGCCCCTTATAATATCATTGCTAATTGCATTGACATTGTAGGTGTCCATTGATACATAACACTGATAATCATAGGCATTGACATTTTAATAACGCAGTAGTGTATGCACCACATTACGCTATCATTTCTTTCTTTTCTCCCCTTCTCGCTTGCGTCCTCTCTATCTCCTCGTCTCTCTTTCTCTCTCACTTTCTACATCTCTTTCTCCCCCCTCCTCTCCTTTCTCCTTTCCACACCAACCTCTGAAGTCTCATTTCTCTATTTCTCTCTCTTCCTCTTTCTGTTCCTCATAGTTATTTTACTCCTGCACCTATATACACGCTCATCTTTATCTTTCCCATTTTCTTTCTCCTCCGTCCATCTTCCCCCATAGGCCTTAACCTATGAATAATAGCTTTTTAATGATAACTATTATTTAATCAGCATATTTACCGCCTCTTCGGTGCTCCGACGGACAGTATATGCTCCGGCGACTATATTGTTCCAGGCTTTATTTCGTCAAAAACTTCGGGTTTGGGTTAGAATTACAAATGGGTTGTAAGTCAGGTTTATAGGGCTAGGATTATGTATAGTGTTTGGTCAAGAGTTCAAGTTTAAACATTGGGTTAGTGTATTCATGAAACTGTAGCCGGAGGCTGTGTCGTATACAACCGCATCTTCATATAAGCATGTTACTTCAATGTTCACTTCAGTTTAACTGTGTCTGCATAATCTTGATAACCAGTCACACAGAGAACCGATCCCAAAACCGACCGATAATTGACAAAATCTCGGCCATTCCTTGTAATGGCATTTTATATTGTTTCTTCGATTAATTCGTCGGTCTGGTATCGGTCTGGTCGGTGTGACTGGGGGGAATGACATATGTGCTAAATTATGATGAATGACCCCATCCCCTTCCCACATTAAAGATCACCACCTGCCAAATGGCAGTCACATCGAATTAACCTGTGAGTTAACTAGGTCATTTATAACCACACCCCCGACATGAACAGAATGCTTCTATACCCCATTCACACCCGACGAGACGAACTCCAGAACTATACATCAGACCAAGCAAGATTTACATTACCCCAGAATGGTCAAGCTTCTGTCGGTTTTGCTGTCTGATTGGGCTATTACTCGAGTTTAGAAAGAATATTTTCACATTTGAAGAAGTGTTCTCTGATCATTATATCTGTATTGACCGTCAAAGATTTGATATGTTTTAAGCAGGGACAGCAGCTCCAGATTTCTGTAAGGGGGGGGGGGGGTCCAATTCCCAAAGTCCGACAAGGAAAAAAAAGGGCTATCTAACATATAAAGATAGTAAATTCTCGAAAAACTCTTACAAACAAAAAAAAAACAACAGAAAAAAAAGGAGGGGGACCGGACCCCGTGACCCGCCACTTGGGAAAGACGTCGACTCATAATTTGACGCCGTTGCGGCTACTGCGCAGCATACCGCGTGAGGAGTCATATGTTCTTTGGATGAATAGACATTCCTCATTTTTATTTGGCAGAGAGGGAAGCAGAGAGGGATGGAGCGAGGACTAAAGAAATTGAAGACTTCGATCATTACTGTGTACTACATTTAACAAGATGCTTAGAGACGTACTGAAAGGGAAGACTGATGGCAAAGACAGAAAATGTAGGTAAAGAACTGGAATGGTGTCTGAGCCGAAAGTTGACGTAACTTTTGACATAATGTAATGAAGATAGAGGAGGACAGAGAAAGCACAAACCAGAGAACTCTATAGAATGTGGACCTGCAAATTGACAGAATATCTATGGAGAAGACTTTTAAAGATAGAGTTCTGGTCATCAGATTACATTGAGAAAGAACTGCCTGGAAGCAAATGGGAAAGATAGATCATTTTCGAATCACCCAAATCATAAATGGCCCAATCTCATTGAAAAGCACATGCACTGCACACAGAAATGGGTATATGGGACTGCATACATAGGTGGCATGAATGATATGCCCGAACACTTCAGCAATTTTTGGTCATATTTTGGATATGAGGGCAGTTGGTGAGCAATCGTTTACAGGGTCATTTCTTCTATATTCTTCCAGACTGACATAAAAATAGTGAGAAAGCTCACAAATTCTTTTTCATGTTTACCAGAAAGCAATCTTCTCTCTAACTTCCCAGAAGAAATGTCAAACATTATACATGAAGATAGGACAATAACGTGGCTAGGAATAGCATCTTGCTTTTACATCATGATCTAATTTTTTCCCCTCTCCATTGATACTTCCATACAACATATGATAATCATAAACAATTATTCTCTGTACATGGAATGGCTTTTATTACATAAATACAGATACATTTACAAGACATTGCTGCTTTTTGCAACAAACATTTGGTAGGAAACATCCTACATATACATGACACCTTGTTCAAAAGTGAATTCAAATGATGGTAAATCATTATAATTTTTCTGCAAGGCTGGACAAGAAAAATCATTAGTAGAGCAAGCACCAAAACAACAGACATTTTTCATGCCCTTGTGTGACAATAAGAGCATATTAAAGTGAAAATATGATATGAAAATGGCTAGCATCTGATGATAAATTCTAAATTTGATAAGCAATCGCTTTTCATGAAATCCCTTTTCATAAAGACATCAGCAGCACTCCGGTGAGGTAAAAAGCTCATTTACCAATTACTATGATAAATTTCATTTTCTTGAGTCAAGTTTATATCGGACAAATATAAACCTGTCTTGGCTACACTACCAATCTACATACTTCCTTCAACCCAAACAGCATTAAAGGTAATGCTCATCCCACAATTTTATAAACCCATTCTTTGACACATCATTTACATATCAAATGATACTATCACGCTGTACACGACAGAAGGACCACTGACTGCCATGGCTATAACCCGATAGGTATCTCTTTCCAAATGATGTTTTCCTACCTGGTTTCATCTTTAAGTCCAGTTCAGAATGACCATCAAATATTTCTTCACAATGACCTTTTCTAAAAGTGTTTCATCCTATTGTCCAGTTCAGAATGACTAGACATTTCTTTCAAAATGACATTATCTTAACTCATTTCTTCCTAGAGTCCATTTTTTAAATTCAATTATGATGACCACCAGATATTTCTTTCACAATGACCTTTCCTTAACTGATTTCATCCTACTGGACAGTTTAATGTCCACGAGAGATAATTTCTTGCTTATGCATGACTGCACACTACTACAGTGGAAACTCACTATAACAAGGACCTCGACCATGAAAAAAATTACCTTGTTACATCAGGAATCTCCTTACATCAGGATAAAAAAAAACCCATAATGACCTGGGACCACTAAAAGTACTGTTATATCAGGAATCTTGTTATATCGGTGCTCTTTATAGCGAGTTTCCACTGTATCAATAGCTCTGGACCTATCAAATACTAGCATGAAAATGTTTCTCTGTTGGAGACATTCTGATGTGTATGAAGTCATGGATTCCTACAAATATTCAGACTAGACATGATTCTTTTTAATCATACTATGTACCAGTACTAGAACTATCTGACTGTCCAAGATGGATGACCCTTGTACACACCGAGTACAATGGCCTTTTCCCCCCGACTGGCTTCACCCCATTGTCCAGTTTTATATTGACCACCACACATTCTTTCCATGCATGATTACACTCGGCTATCCATAATAGCTCAAGCAATGAATACTCTCTGTCATTATACAAACTTTGTGTGAAGAATGTAACACAACAACATTTGTATTCACACAACCATGTCATGACTTGAATGGATACAGAAATTTTAAATCGGGGAAAGGGGAGGGTGTGGGGGGGGGGGGGGGGGGGGTAAAATGTACACATAGACAAGAAACATGTTCTTTACAAGCGGGTGGTCTTCAATTTCATGTACAGGTTCCTTTAATACAGGTTTCTATGAGAAACAATCTTCATGGGAAACCAAAATGTGGTAATTCTGGACAGGTGGTCTTTCTATGTGGGAACTAAAGTATGTTTCACTTTACTTTCACTGCAAACATAAAGTTCAGATGGTTTCTTGCACGTCCAAGTTTCAGCTTTACTTTATTTAATGATGCATCGGTCTTTACGAGTCGGTCCAAAGAGGCTTCGGCAGCAAGTCAACAGGGAGAACAAAACCTGAGAAAAATATTCCTTTTTTAAGAATCACTGCATATTGTGCACTGGCCCTTAAAAGCCAAGTCCACACTAATATCAAGTTGATTTGAATAAATAGAGTAAAATTAAACAAGCATAACAGTAAAATTTTTATTGAAATCGGATGTAAAATAAGAAAGTTACGGCATCTTGAAATTTTGCATTATTTCTTGAAACAATGATATGCATAACATGGGCGGTATGCAAATGAGTGAACCGATGATGTCACACACTCACTTTTCCTTATGTATTTTATTATATGAAATATCATATATTTCAATTTTTTGCTTCAATAATATAAAACATGGTTTGACTCCTAATGGAACATGTAAAATCATCATTATTGTAACTTATTTTGATACAAGGGAGAGATTCTTTATCATCACATCCATAAAAATTGAAATATTTGAAATTTCATATAATAAAATACATAAGGAAAAGTGAGTGTGTGACATCATCGGTTCACTCATTTGCATACCGCCCATGTTATGCATATCACTGTTTCATGAAATAATGCAAAACTTCAAAATGCCGCAACTTTTTTATTTTACATCCGATTTCAGTGAAATTTTCACTGTTATGATTGTTTAATTTTACTCAATTTATTCAAATCAACTCGATATTAGTGTGGACTTGGCCTTTAACATGTAAATTGGCTTGAAACCATAAAAATACAATAGAAATGAGAAGAAAAAAGTTCAAGCTGGAAACTTCACTGGATCTTGCACTGTACTAGGTCTTTACAAACATGACACTTTTGATCGATGATATAGCAGGCAAGTTACAAGTCATTTGCAACTGATGTTTAAACATTGTAATGCTGTAAGTATCAAATTGTCAAGGGGAAGATTTACGAAATTCATCCAAATAATATTCTTGAAATACCATTGACAAATCAAGACACTAAAATGATCAAGATAGTAATTCAGAAGCACACTAGCCATTCAATTATCAGTATACCCCCCTTTTCAGGCAAAATTATCATGGAAAAGATGACAATGGATAACAGAGACTATCGCACAATGACAGGTGTGATACACAGAAGGTAGTGCCGTGTTGTAAATCAATTACTGATACACACAATTTTTATGGTCTTGATTTGCCAAAAAATGAAACACTTTATTCACATTACAAAGATATTTCTTTAAGAATAATGTTTGAAGAAGTGTCTTTCAAATCACTCCAGGGGAATTTAACATCCTTTACCTTTACAATGAAATTTCAGCTTGGTACTGTAGGAGTTCTAATGTTTTGAATTATTTTCACTCAGACATGTCAAATTATTCTTCGATACCGAGAGAAGAAAGTCCTACGTGGAAGTGTTAAATATTGACTGGAGAAAGAGGTCAGATATCATCTTCTACGATACTCATCTTTGTCCTTCAACATCGGCATCAACAACATCATCATTATCCCCCTTCCCCTCCTCATCCCCAGCAGTATCAGAATTCTCATTTTCTGCGATCCCTCATCTTTGTCCCTCAAGAGCTTCAAGAGTACATCCCCAACATTTGTGTCAACATCGTCATCATCTCCCTTTCCCTCTTTGTCCCCGTCCCCGGTCGTACCAGTATCATCGGTTTTTTTTCTACGATCCCTCAGCTTTGTCCCTCAAGAGCTCCAAGATTTCATCCCCAACATCGGCGTCAACATCATCATTATCTCTCTTTCCCTCTTTGTCCCCGTCCCATTCCCCGTCCCTGGTCGTACCAGTATCATAGTTTTTTTCTACGATCCCTCATCTTTATCCCTCAAGAGCTCCAAGAGTTCATCCCCAACATCGGCGTCGACATCATCATCATCCACTTTTCCCTCCTCGTCCCCGTTGGTACCGTTATCATCAGCCTCCAGCTCCTTAGCGATGTCATCCGGCAGGGCATTATCGTCTGGGAGGACACTGCCCTCTGTGGTCTCACTGGGAGCAGTCACAGAGGTGGCTACAGAGGGCGGCGGTGATTCAAGCAGCGGTTCAACGGTGATACCCATTGCCTTACGAACAGACTCTGTTTGAATCAGGTGAGCTGGTAATGTCTGTGTATAGGGGAAAATGAGTTCAAAGATAAGTACAGCTATTCAAGTACCATACAATTATCATTCAGATTCAGTTACTGTAATTAGCTGTCCAAAGTTACTAGAATTCAACATACTTAAAGTTCACTTCCTGGAATTAGCTGTTCAAGTTTACTGAATTCAGCACATTCATAATTCAGTTACTGGAATTAGCTCTCCAAAGTTACAAGAATTCCACATATTTAAAATTCACTTGCGGGAATTAGCTGTTCAAGTTTACTGAATTCAGCACATTCATAATTAAGTGACTGGAATCAGCTGTCCAAAGTTGCTAGAATTCAACACATTTATAATTAACTTGCTGGAATCAGCTGTCCAAATTTACTGAATTCAGCACATTCATAATTTAGTTACTGAAATTAGCTGACCAAAGTTAATAGATTTCAAGTGCAATCATAATTCAGTGAAGGCAATTACCTTGGCAGTAAGTTCTTTGAGTTGTTGAGTAAGCTGTTCAGCGATAGCATGCTCCTGATCAGAAGGACCTTGGATGTACTGAAGATGAGGAGGAGGCTTGCGGTTGAGACGTTCGTTCTGACTCCTTTCCAGATCCCTGATCAGCTCAGCAGTCTTACCAAGTTTCTGATCGACCTCCTTCTCGGTCTCACTCTGTATCTTTTCCATCATGGCCATCTCTTTCTCTGATTCATGGTAAGAAATGAAAAACAGGAAATCTTAAAAGTGAAAATCATATTCATGTATGATGTACATCTACTGCAGGCAAGGACCCACAATAACTGTAAGAGCTGTCGGCACCATTTGAAATAGACTGTCAAAAACATGAGACTTCTGCTGTGTCCTTTTTACTGGAATAATAGTTGATTCCAATTTATCCTTTTTTATGTACATTGTAAGGGGAAAGGGACTTCTATACTCTGGAGGTCATTTGCCCATGGACCCCTGCAAGTTTTGAGACCTGCTGTAGGTATCGTTCACTATCTCCTACAGGCATTTAGTAATACCCTATATTCTGATTTTAATGTAAATTACACAATTAATATTCCTGAAAATGAGACTTGACATCAAACAAATTCTACTGCATGATTCACTCTGAAATGTACTTATCACTATATCTTTCAAAATTGACAGGTCATTAACTTAATTTACAAAGTCTTTCTCTGATAAGTATAAGACCAAGTCCAAGCGATTTTTGTCCCATACATTACCAATTACATCCAAGATTTTGACATATCACATGATTGTATCAAAGTGATACCCCTTCTACAGCTGGGATCAGACCAAATACCAATGAAAATGCTAATTCCGATGTCAATCTATGTTCCTAATTACATAATGACTGGAAATGCATTGGACACCAATTGATCAAATACTTTGGACTTGCCCATTAACAGATAAAAAGAGGTACAGCTCATGTATCTTACCTAAACCTGGCAAGAATGACATGTCAATTCCTTCATCGGCCAGAGATTTGAGACTCTCAAAGTCAATCTTGACATCTTGTTTTGAAGCTTGTCCTCCTGCAGTGGATGTTAACTGTAATACAAAAGAAAGTACAATATCTTAAAGGGATAGATGCACTGGTGAATACTGTCTAAGCCAATATTTTTGAGTACAGATATTTTCGCAGATGACATGGACACAGACAATTTTGTGATTTGTTTTTGAAATAATCAACACAGGTTACTTACGACACATGCTGCTATGTACTGTAGGTTCATTTTTTCCTTGTTGTTAAATTGGGACCCTAAAAAAATTCGCAAATTTGCTAAAATAAAACTGTTGCTTAAATAGCGGCTTATCCTGTATATAAAGTCATCCATGGATGTACAGGTGCAATGCAAAGAGACTATTAACTCAACGTTTTTTATAATATCAATAACCCCAAATGCCACTTCCATTTTTTTTAAAGCAAAGCTTAACAAGAACCACCTTGTGGAATGTTAAGAAGGAAGTGAATATTCAAGTCTGTCTGAATTCTTAATGAAGCCACATATTTGTCAAATGATTGCACTCCTTTCACTATCACTCTCTGACTCTCTCATTTATGCCTTGAATAAACCAACCTTCAATACTCACATCCCTACAAGTCCTCAACCTCCTCAATCAAAACTCCATTCAAAATCAAGATGCTTATTGTAGCCTTAATTGGTCATTTTGTATACATACCTGGCTTCCTGTTTCTCCCGATTCAGCTTGTACGTCCTTCTGTTCATGGTTCTACAGGAAAGAAAGAGAAACCCAAGATTGCTGTTATGGTATCCTTATGACACCACCAATGTGCACAGAACAACAGGGCTTCTGTTATCCTTTTCAGGACAGGAATTATTTAAGGGCTAAATTAATCACATTTCGTTTTCTTCAAATTGGCAACAATGATATTTTGCTTTTAATGCTACATGGTTCTAATAAAATATCTTTGAAAACAACATACATGGATAGGAACTTTGTTGAAAAGTTGAAAAAATTGTCAATTGCGATCAAAAAACAATGATTTTGAACCTTTCAATGTGTTGCCAATTTAAGAATTTTAAAGCTTATTCTCCTTTTTAAAATTCCTGGCATCAAATGCAATATGGTCATGCAACAAAAATGGACACAGTGTGTGCAGAAATTTCTGGTCTTTCTACTCATGCATCTGGTATATTTTTTAGAGCTCTAAATATTAGACAATTAACTTAACAATAACAAGCCTTTCTCTCTGTTGATATTGTACATAAATCATTTCTAAATTGTTCGAAAAGACAACAACCCAAGTTACAAGAAAGATAATTGTTGTTAGTTTTTTTACTTATCTATTATGTTCTCCACACAAAATGAGAAGTACTGTAGCACTATACACAATTTTACGAGGCTTTTCACTTGGTGACCTTGCAGTTACAAGATTTTGGAATAATTCATATCATATCATGTCATTTGTCATTATCAAAATACAGGTGACCAATTAAGTCTTCACAAGGATGTCATTCTATAATTAAAGTATCATACAGTACACTGTACAACCGGAAACGTGCACATCCATGAAATTTTCAAAAATTTGGCATATGGTAAAAATTTACATTTTCAGGCCGCAAAACAATTACATTGCACTAAATCACAACATTCAATTTGTGCAAATCACAAAAGTTTCTTGAGGCAAAAATGTCATTTGTTAACAATTCATGAAAGGTTCAGGTAATGAAGGTTTATGGTTTTAGAGTATAATATTCACCTGTCTTATTTGTTCCTTGGTCTTGCTATGTTCTCCATTGGTGAGTGAGTCTAGTAGATTGTCAACCATCTTGGTCACATGATCACCACTATCCTTTACATACTCCTGAATACTGAAGAAAAACAACAACACAACCATGGCCGGTATTTCATAAAAGGGTACTAACTTTGGTCCAGGTTTAAACCCCAACCTAACTGATTTTATGAAGCACCAAATGTCAACCTCATTCTTCCATGAAAAATACCATAATTCTGTAACTACATTCACAAACAAAAACTTTGTTATTATGAGATCAATTACATGCACTAATTTTCATTTCATGACTTAATTCATTTGTTCAATTCTCGGTATTCACAATGAGGTGGGCTCAATGGACAGGCCAAAATCTGCAATGCCTCATGGGAAATAGTCGACATCATGAAGCCGTAAACAATGTAAACAACACAAGCAGCATATATTCTAGCGATATTCGGGCAATTTTCATTGAATGCTTCCTCTGCTTTTTCCATGGTTTTCATCTGTGCAGCATTTGCTAATCCCACACTTTATAGAAACTTAGAAATTTGGAGGAATACCCATGGATGAAATGGCCATGCTGCCGCAGTAGCGCAGATCTGATGTCAACCCCAGAGGTTGGAAATTGGCCTATCTGAGGCATCAGATGGGTGGCGCACCGTATCACGAATACCAAGAATTGATTCATAACAGAATTACAGTAATTTCTAGAGAGTAAAGAGATTAAATCTTTGCACACTATACATCAGTACAGAGAGTGGACTAAATCAAACTAGTTCAACTAAGTCTGCCTTTATAAATACAGACCAGCAATGCCACATTACAAATCATTTTGGTCTAAGATATTGTTCACTTACTCTTGAATAGTGAACATAATCACCACAATACATCAATTGTATATAAAGCGGGAATGCTGAGATGAGGATGTCCACTGCCGGTATTTATTATATCCCCACATCCTATTTTAGTTAATTAATTACTCAATCAATTATGAACCGATCAATGATTAAAGACATCTTGTAAATTACCTTTTTGCATACTTGACTCCTTCTTCATCCCCATAGGTGCTATAGATAAGATCCGATTCTTCTTTACTCAGGTTAGCAAAGGTGGAATCGTATCCCGGAGCAAAGGAACTGAATGGTCCATACATCAGGTAGCTCACTGAATACACAGATGAAAACAGATGTATGAATCAGAAAGATTGTTCACTATCATGACCTAGTCTAATGGATGTGATGGGAAGCTACAGACTGTTTGATATTCTCCAGGATTCAATATAAAATCAGTAATAAAGGAACAAAAATAGCCCAACATGTAATCAACAAGAACCAAAAATTTGCACCATTTTGAATTTGACTGGCCACAATGTATATGTTAAAGAATATGGGTGAACTGTCATCAGTGGAAAAAAAAAAAATTGATTGTTCAAAATGAAAACTTACGAAGTTCTTGGTTTCTAAGCATTCCATTTAACACTTTTGATGCCATGGCCAACAAATCAAGAATTTGAGTGGTGAAAAATGTGCTTCGACTAGGATTGTTTATGTTTTTCTTCCAGAAAGAGATACAGGCAACTTCAACGTTAAACTATATCCATGGAATACATTTATGCTTGATTTAACATTGGGCATTGAACATTGAACCAAAGCGTCTGAAGTCAAATTTTCACTCTTGAATATTCATTTACGACAATTTTCCAAGAACCAGGGGCCAGTTTCTCGAAACCGTCTAAGTTCGTGGACACCCCATTTCTAAGGGATGTCCATGAATTTAGAATTATAACAGTTTCGAGAAACAGGCCCCTTGGTGGCATCAAAGGGGTTAACATAAGGATGAAGTATAACCTACCAGGGAGCGCTTTGTTTCTCTTGTCTTCCTTGAATCCTGGCAGAGATGCAGTACCATGGCTCAGTCTACCAGTCAGCATACCTAGATTGACCTTACGACTCTCCTCATTCTCTCCACGGTCAGGGTTAAGAACAGACAGGGTAGTTGTACCAGTCTTATCTTTCCTCAAGAATCCAATCTACAAAGAACCAAGTCATATTTTTCTTCCAGTCAGTAATAAACAATGAGACATCAGTGATATGAATAAATTTCTATTTTAGGTAGCTTAGCAAAACGCAATGGTGCATAAAGATGTGGGAAATATGCAAAGAGGAAAATTGCTAGTTTTAAAATTAGAATCAGACATTTCTGAATAAAAGCTGTCATATTATTTTGCTCATTAAAGTGTTCAAAGAAGTAAATACTAATTCTACATCGTAATATTTCGTTTCTGCATTTATAGAATAAAATTTGAATTTTGAACAATTTTGTCATATACGTCTTTCCTGTGTTTTTGTGCGCCAAAACGTTTCGCTAAGCTACCTTAAGCAGCCTTCAAGACTTCCTGTACAAGAACCTTGTCATGGACAGTGAGAAGTCTTACCTACCTTACTATTTGGCTGTCTAGCTGTAAGTCTATCTTTAGCTGCTTTAGCTGCCTCAAGAACTTCCTGTATAAGAACCTTGGCATCGTCTTCGTCCATGTCGTCTTCATCTTCTGATTTCCTGTGTCAAAGAAACAACAAAGAATGTAAACTGATAATATGAAATAGAAGAAAGCACAGTAGACAGAAACGAGGCAAGCTTCTATCACTGTACGTACACTCCATTAGTCCTGAATCAGAGTGGATATGTCTGACATTTGAGTGAAAGGTAGATAATTCTCTTCGGAAATAAACTTTGCCCGCCATGCTCTACGCGATTGGCAGTGAGTGAAAGGCCACATAGTTGTTCCTTATTTATTTTGGTACAATATCTGCTGGCCAATCGCATCTATTCATTATGCACAAGAGAGAGACTGGGGCAATTGACATAGGTCATTGCATCAATGAAGCTGTATTACACGGGTACGCCACGACTGGTGACAATATGGTACTAGAACAAAAAACAAACAAACATAAAAAACACAAGCTAAAATATATTCAATCAAAAGACAATTTACATGAAACCATGGTTCTTGGCTAGTATTATTTTGTTACCCTTGGTACTCCTTAAGTGAAAATGCCTTGCAGCACCCAAGGGAAATGATTTGGGAGAACTAAAGCTTTAAAATGTCTATCACACGTACCAATGTCAGTACCCCTGTCAGGGAGAATTTACCTGTATTTTTATTTTCTTTCTGGCCCTCATGCTTGGCTAGAGCACCAAGTGTGCACCGGCGAGAACCGTTCATGAAACAGTATGTCATATCCATGAAGGTGCAAAGGTGCTTCATGTAATATAACCCAACAACAAATTATTCCTGCAGGCGATGTAGTGTCTTACCCAGTAGCATCAGTCTGGTTTGTAATAGAACCATCATCCGTTACCATGGTATCCATTGTACTTGTATCCATGAACTCTGGTCTCTCATTCAGGGGTGTGTTCTCTTTCTCTGCATGCTGCTTCTGGCTAGGTTTGGGTTTAGATCTGGGTTTAAATCGCCCCTCTTCTTCATCCACGCACCCAAATGCTCTCTTGATGGTGGCCAGACGTTCCTTTATCAAGAACAAGAGACAAGAAACTGCAATCGGTATAACTGATATCAAGTAATATGGTGATTGAAGCACAGCACCACCTATCAGCTTTAGGCCAGGGGGTACTTCCTGAGCTACTGACATTTAAACATATGCAAGAAGAATCACAGGAATTCATTCAAGATTGACACCTCATCAAAATTATCATTACTCTAAAAATTCAAACAAATTATAGTTTTTTTTCAACTTGGTATTACCATTTTGCACATTTTTTGCAAAATATTTGATCTCCAGTTCATTTTTGTACTCTTTCCTCCCTGCCTCCCCCCACCCCCCTCTCTGTCTCTCCCTCTCTCTTTCTCTTTCTCTACTTCAGCCTTATTTACACATGACTATGACACAGTAAATTGTTCTTTTAAAAAAGAAGCAGTAAAATAAAGTGACATAAATATATACACTTCACATTTCTGCATTTTATAACACACATAAGTGGTGAAACTCAGGGATCTTTGTTGCACACAGCTATTATTTTTTCATCCCACTTGCCACTAATTTATACATAAAATGGTTTTATTTTTCTGTCAACTCTTTGGAGTCTGCTTGCTGTGTCTTGTGTGAACGAGGCGTTAGTCAAGTATATCTTACCTTGCTCATAGCTTTCTGCCCTGTACTAAGAAGCTTCTTGGCTGCCTTGTAATACACAGTCTCAGGTCTGTTGTACTTCATTGCATTCTCACACATCACCACAAAATCAGCCTGTAAACAAATCATATATTATTTAAAAAATCACTTTATATTTTCCTTCCCTTCACCCCCAAAAGGGGTAAAAATTTTCAAAATAACAATAATACTAAGAACTAGACTTTAATTCGTCATGGGGACGAATTAGGTGGTCTGTCGGTCAATTTGAATGATCTTGGCCGTTATCCACATGATCAAAGTATGAGGGCCAAATACTGAAACGAAGAAAGAAAGTCAAGAATGTGAAAAATGGAAAAAATTATATTCTAGAGAGCCTATGAAAGCGTAGAGGATACACGGAAAACATGAAAAAAAAAATGACATGACATGGTACAATTAGATAATGAAGTCGTTGTCAAAAATGAAAAACTATGGTAAATGCAGTTGTTAATAACTGCATCAGATCAGCTCCAACATATCCAAATCCCGGCAAAAATCAAAGAACTATTACGGAGATAGTCTTGCTTATAGTTAAGATATATGACATGTTTTCTGTAGCCGTCACTAGCTTCAATACACGTTCCTCGCAAACTATGCAATATACGCTGTACATTGTGTAAAATGTACACTGCATTACATTAGATATAACAGCCAAAATGCGGCAGTTAGTGACATATATGTCAATGAACATGTATTATTAGTCTTAGGGGATGGTGAAATAATAGATGCAAAAGGGGAAAAACAAAAAAAAAATCGACCCTCCTCGGCCAGGACTCGAACTCGGGACATTTGGGTCATGAGGCAGATGTCTAACCGCTAGACTGTTAGTTCCTCCATAGGGTATAACACGTAAATGAAAACCGGGATTCTCATATCCTATCTTCTGCAGACAATTTCGATATGATCCTGACATCTGATTAAAAAATGAATGGCACATTCAAGATAGGGAATTTTCTCAGCTACAACATACTCTAAGCTGGGCGAAAACCGACCAGAAATAACGGAGCTGTTGCTCAAAAGAGACGAGAAGGTAGGATCAAGATATCAGAAAAAGTCATATCCCATAGACAATACACGTAAAACGTGAAAAAGTGACATGTCATCGTTCATCGTACAATTAGATAATGATGCCGTTGTCAAAATGAAAAACCGTGGTGACTGCATTTGTAGAGAATTGTCTCAGCTACAACATATCGAAATCCCGGCGAAAATCGACCAACAATTACGGAGAAAGTCTTGCTTAAAGTTAAAATTTATGATGTCATTTTTGAAAAAATGAAATTTTGAGAACCGACGCCATTTGATGACGTTGTAATATAATTGAGGGTCAAATGACCCATGAAATCATATCTATGATTCATCCCCTACCCAAAGATGAAAAAAAATTGGGGGGTTTATGGACTATTTAAAGAGCTAGAGTTAATTTTGTAGAGGCATGTTTTTGCACGTTTTTACGTTATTTTCGCCATAGACGCGCGCACGGATTTTGAACTTTGACGTGCCCGTACGACCTTATTATTGATCGAAATCGATTCCAAGTTGATGGAAATGATCAAGAAAAGTGTCAGGATTGCGAATCAATCGGAAAAACAGTGTTTTAACGTTATTTACGACTTGCACGCGCGTAAAACGCGCGCGCGGACGCTTACGCACGGAAATTTTTGAAATGCTTAAAATGACCTGAAACGTACTCTCCTTTGGTCCTGGGTTGATTTTGAGCATTTTTAAATTTTGACGCGCGCGTACGCGCGCGTCATGACCTCTGGATGACCTTTGATGACATATCCTAATGACCCATGACCTGAAGTTAATGTCATGTAAATATGGACGATTTTTAATGATTGGTTATGAAGATATGATTGATAATGTGATTTTACAAAATGGCGCCTGGATGACGTCACGATGACCTGTTGACCTTGAAATGCAAACGGGAACATGACATCATAGCATGACATCACTGACGAAAATTTGACGAAAATTGATAAAGTACTATTGAAGATTTCGAATGGACAAGGAATGGGGGAAATAAAAATAATAAATAAAGAAAATTCGTACGAATACAAAAGGTGATCTGTCGATTACGACAGACCACCTAATAAAAATAAAGAAAATTCGTACGAATACAAAAGGTGATCTGTCGATTCCGACAGACCACCTAATAATAATACTAATAACTAATCACAATACAAAACATTTACATGGCACTTAATACAATGTTCCTAAGCACAGGAAATAAGACAGAGGAAGAAAAAGAAAGAAAGAGAGAGAGAAAAAAAAAGGAGAGAAAGAGGGAACATGAAAGAAACAGTTCATTTCCACTTGTGCATAAATTATTGAGATTGCCTACAGTAATAAGTTGTTATATGTGCCACATGTCATAAGTACCATCACAAAATGAATATAATGAACAAAGTAATTCAAAGGATGTGAAAGTCAGATCTACATTTTCCATTCTTTACATAGATTGTAGAATATGGCTGATAGAAAATAACACTACACGCTTGAGCACCTTATTTGTATGTGGCAAGGTAGCTAATGACTAACTTTAAAAATCTCTTTGCGGGCATTGATCATCCCTTGGAATGGATATGTGGAGATTAAAAATGATTCTGTTGGTATCATTCATTATCATCATGAATGGGTTTAATACCTTGTATTCATCAATGGAGTTGTAATCTTCTCTCTCTATCTTTTTCTTCATTGTACTGAAGTCCATGGGGCGTAGGATGATGCTAGAGTAACCAGGTGCTATGATGTCATTCACCGGCCATGCAAAGAAACCATCTACATCTTTCCTACGATACAATCCAAAAGAAATTATTTCAGAGGTTTACAAATTTGAATCTATGAGTACTAAGCCAGGAATTAAATTCTGGGAAGTAAAAGGAAATTTACTAAAACAAAATTAGGTATTTGTAACAATTTCTTTCATCTTTGTTGGATGTCACATATTTCAATAATATGAATATACTGCAGTAGTCTGAAATCCAGTTTTATTAATATAAAGAAGTAACTTCTCACATGAAATGAATTCTGCAGGTTCAAATTAAAATACAAAATATGCAGTTCTCAAAAATCTCTGACAAACAAAAGGAAAAAAGGTTCTCACATTTAAATCACTTAAGCCCCCCCCCCCCTCCCTCCTGGTAGCACTGCTCCTGATTACAAGTATATTCTACTTTTCATTATGTTGGCCCTGTCCTTATAAATGTCCCCATGCTCTTTTATAAGTAATTGCCTCATAGTGAGAAATATTTACCTTTGAAGAGTCTTTTGTAGGTTCTCTAGTACCTTCAATATAGGTCTCTTCTCAGGTACTACAAAAAAGGGGGGAAAAATACTTTGTCAAATGAAGCCTCAAATGCTGTCAGTTTAAGGGGCTGGCTACTTCATGGGCAAAAACATATAAAACATATTATGACGACAAAAGAAGTATTGCAGTCAGTGAATAGGGCGTCACAGCAAAATGCTTTGTGGCCGCTAGGGAATTTAAAACCTGGGGTTCAAAGTCACTTTATAGAATACTTCTGTAAAGTTCAAAGTGAATTTGTACACTATTAATGTCAGATTTACTGTTCATTTTAGAGGAAACTATTGCAAGATTCAAAATGATTTTGCAAAAATGTACAGCCTTGTTCACACCTAATTCAATGAATTGCCTCAAAAAAGAAAGAAAAAAAAAAAAAAAAAAAAGAAGAAATCATTGTGCAAAAAACCCAAAACATTTTATGTCTAAATGAATGGCAGATGGGGGTACAAAAAAAGTTGGTGCGTGCAACATAAGTTCCTAAGCATCCTTACTTATCTGTGTGTTATTAGATACAGGAAAGTGATGCACATGGATGCCTTTTTATGTTGCCAAGGCATCCTTTATTATGCAATTTACAGTGTCCTGTGTAGGATTTAAGATCGATACCTGGTGCTTCATCTTTACATTGTCTAGCTGGGTTAGCCCGTCTCTCGTGGAGGGATAGTAAGAGTTTCTTGCTGGCTGGAGGTTCTGACCATCCTCCTTCTTCCATGCCCTCCTCACTCCCCTCCACCTCCTCCTCCTCATCATCCTGTGTATCAGGGTCTGGTGTGGCAGACTGGCTGGTCTCAAAGTGACCAGACGTCTACGGAACAATCAGAGGAAGATATTATCAATCAATTTTTACAGTAATTGCAAACGTCATAATAGTGGAGAGATACAGTGTGGTCATTTTGATCGTTTGCCTTAACAGCCATTGCAAAATACTGAGTAATATCAAAATAGGATCTGTAAAAGTAAATGGAAACAAATAAATGTAGCAGCATGATAACAATAAATATTCTTCACCAAATAATTGTGAGCATCTTGTCTGTTATAGTGCACATGGGCTCTAAGAAGTTAACCCTTTCAGGACAAGAATTATTCAAGGGCTAAATTGATCACATTTTGTTCTTCAAATTGGCAACAATAATATTTTTCTTTTAGTGCGACATGGTTCTAATAAAATGTAATGTCTTAAAAAAAACTATACGTGGTTACAAACTTTGTCGAAATTTGAAAAAATTGCCAATTTTGATAAAAAACAGGGATTTTGAATTTCTTAATAAGTTGCCAATTTAAGAATTTTGGAGCTTATTCTCCTTTTTAAAATTCCTGGCATCAGACGCAATATGGTCATGCAACAAAAATGGACACAATGTATGCAGAAATTTTTGCTTGTTCTACTCGTGCATCTGGTTAATTTTTTTAGAGCTCTGAATCAGAAGATATTGAGGCAAACCAGAAAATGTGGTCAATTGTCTCGAAAGGGTTAAAGGCATTGATTAACTTTGCCCAGGATTGAAAAAAAAAATCACTGTTCCAGCTAATGTTGTAATCATAATTGCAAACCTTCAGCTCAGACAGGAATTGCCTGAGTTTTATAAGCTGATCGGTCGTTTATATATCAAGATATTTACGATTGAACATTGATGTCAGGATAGAGTACCACCGAACCCTAAAGAACTCTTACGGTTGGCATACCTCGCTCTATCACAGAATACCGTACGGGCTGGAAACCCGCTCTGAAATCGCCGAGCGCTGGTGCTTGGTTTTTGTGACTGCAGCGCAGCGAAGAAGCCGAGCGACTTGCGCTAGCGATTGATTGCGATTTTCTCTTTTTTAGGATAGTAACGGGTTCCATTTTCTCTCATACTTTCACATATCCTTAATTATATATGTAGTTAGAGGACTGCACACAATTCACTGGCATTTGAGCTGATTTTACAATTTTTCACAAAGTTAATCAATCACTTTAAGTCAAATATCAGTACACCTTGTCAAGTACGAATCACGTCTAGATAGAGTTCAATCACAAACTCTCATGAGTCACTAACATACTTTGTACTTATCATTAAGTATCCAAAAATGTGAGATACATAAGTGTACAAACATGGCCTTTTAAAATAGGAAGATGAAATAATTATGGTACCAGGAGAAAAGGTTAGGAGGCAGGCTGTATGTACAAAGTAAAGCAATATGGATTAGATTAGAAAATGAAGGGAAAACAGCTAATAAAGAAAGAAAAAGGAAAAGAAAGGAAGATAAGCAAGACTCCCTAATAGCTCTCTTTGTAGGGGGTCCAGATTTTTTTTTAAATTTGTCGTCTGTATGCATAATACCTATAATAAAATTTTGAAAAGTTCGGATGTAGACTCTGGGTGCCTATATATACCTGGCACCTGTTACTTGTCGAGCCCTGAGACAGGGAAAAGAACAATGAAAAACATCTTACCCTCTTCCTATCATGATCGTTCCTCTTCTTTTTCTTCTTCTTCTTATGATGGGAGTGTCTGTAATCTGTATCTGGTGTAGCTGGTGAGTCTGCCGCTGTACTGAAATGATCAGAGCTAGGTGAAGCCGTCATGATGTTCTCTGGTCCAACCTTGAGAACCAATCGGAGTGGAGGCTCAGAAGACCTTTCAGGCTTTTCAGGTGTTCCATCTAAAGGTCAAAGATAATAAGATATATGTCATGATTTTTAGTGCTAGGAACCAGAACTGGTCTCAAAATTGCCAGACTAAAGGTTTCGAGACAAACCAGACACAAATTGAACAAGAACATGAATCATGACAACCTCGACAGTAGCAGAGGACTGACAGAAAACAGGTGGTGAAAAAGCTCATAATCTATAACCTCATACTCTTAAACCATTTTGTTCATGTCTAACCTTTTTCAACTTCTTTACGGTTCTTAGTAAGAAGGTGAAAATTATTCTTCTTTTTATTTGATTTTTTTTGTAGAAAGAATAAGATATAAATCAATCTGCACTTTGTCTTAGTTTGAGGAATAAGTAATCTTACTCAAACTAAGATTAATTTTAAGTCCAGATTGATTGATAACTTACTCAAGACCAAGTCATGTCCAGCGGCCTGTGAATTTATAATTTTCTAGATAATATTTTGCATTAGGCTCATATTTTTTTTCTGGCCCAATGTATATTTGTGTCTAATATTTTTTTTGTCAGTTTCCAATGGGATTAATTTTACAAGTTTTTGTTTAACATTTTTTTTATCCCACATTTTTATATAGGCCTATCAGTCTGTTAGAAGTCAGACTTATGAGTTATGACAGCGTCAAGAAACAGGCCCCAGACTGATTAATATTTTAATAACTTATTGAATCATCTTTCTACGAACATGACAAAAATAGATCTAAATAAATAGGCCTAGGCCTAAATGAAAATAAGAATAACTTTCATGGCAATATGTCAATGTTATCTTCCCTATCTTGGAGGCAGATTTTGGCAGAGTGGATTACTTTTTAGCTAGACTTAATTCACAGCTACAAACTATAAAAAAAACAATGGCGTTGAATGGGGATAGTTCGCGCGAGATTAACACACCAGAGGCCAACGGCCTGAGCCAGCGTCCCACGCCGCAGCTCCCCCTTTATCATTACCCGCCGAGCTGCCTTTGTCTCGAGACTGAAATAAGCTAAAATAAGGAGGCTAACTGCCAACCAGTCCAAACTTTTGGTTAATAATACTCATAATTTTTGTAACTTTTGAGATAACCTCGTGCATTTAAGTGGAACCATGATAGATACAAATGTATCAAAGAGAAGCCGAGTCTGTTTAGCGATAATGACAAAAGGCTAAATCAGTCCCATGCATGCTTCATAGTGTGGTGTATGATAACAATCAAAACAAAAAGCAAACAAATAAACTCACAAAAATGACGCAATCCCTTTAAATTAAATCTTAAAATAAAAAATTTCAACTTCCAATATCTTACCATCAATTTCCTTTCGTTCTGATCGGTGATGCTTCTTGTGTTTTTTCCCCATTTTCTACTTTTGCTGGAGGATTTGTCGATGAATCTTGAACAAAAGTCGAAAATAGAACCTCGATCTAGTTGTGATATAAAATAGCTAATAAATATTTGTGAAAACAATTTTTAAACATTCATCAGTGAATTGATTATATTTGAATATATATTTTTATTTTTAATTCATTAAAAAAAGACGGGATAATTAAATCAAATAATTACATGATATATTCACTAACATACTTGTGGCAGATATTTGCATTGCTAAGTGTTGCCGATTGTTTGGCGCAGAAGTAAAGTGCTTTTGAGTAAAGCAGTCTGGAAAAAAGTTTCAGAAAAAAAATGGGATTGCAAACAAGAAAGATAAGATCATTTTACAGTTATAAAGATCGCTAGCGATTTGAGACAAATTTGGTCATTAGTATTTTTTTTGCTTTAAGTATTTTTTTATTCATTTCTTTTCAGTGAAATCAACAGTCTGTACAAAATAAAAAATTACAATTATGAATAAAGTATAACAGAAAGTTTTACTTCTGTTAAAAACGTATACATTCAAAGAAGAACAAAGAAGTTATATACATGTACTTGTAAGATCTCAGCTTACTTGAATTATACAGATATGCAACTGAAAATATACCTTTAATGTAACTAGCTGTTCTTTTCACTGAAAGAAAAATTCATAAAAGAAAAAAAAGGAAAAGAAGAAGAAAAAAGGAACAATTAAGGAAAGATGAGAGAATAAAAAAGAAAAAGATAGGTCTACACACCCGCACATCCCAACACAATGCCTCACCCCCTTCCTGCCACCAGCCCTTCCTCCACCCCGAATTCCTTAGCGCTCCCTCCGCATTGGTGAGAATTATACAACCACTATAGCGTACCCAAAGGGGGGGGGGGGCAAGGGGGGCAGACTGTCCCCTGACAATTTTTGACCCCCCCCCCAAAAAAAAGAAGATTATCGGGTTCATGGAAAAACCTCGAAAACATATAAGTTTGTTGTTAAAAATAACCCTTTTTACCTTTATAATTGCTATAGATTTGTCTTCAATGTCCCACTTCTAACCATGTCTCTAATAGTTCCACATAAAATGGGGGTAGAGCTGTCTAATTTCATAATTACAGAAAAAAATAATTTTCCCTCCTATATATGCCGAGTACAATAATCAAAATATTGTCTCCATTTCATTTGCTAGTCCCCAGGTAATAGCCTCTTTTGACCACATATTTTTTTAAAACTGTAATCAACAATTCAAATCCATTTTTTTAAGTCCCCCATTTTTATAATCTAGAAACATCGTCGTCCGTTTTATCTTGTCCTTTCCTTTCCATAAAAATGGAAACGTCATTTTTGTTCAAGTTCATGAAATACGGAATGAGGTATTGGAGTAGGTGACGCAATAAACATTATCTTAGACTATATAAACATTTTTTTTAAAACAAATTTACCAACTAAAGTTAAGTCTCTCTGTTTCCACCAGAGATTTTTAAAAATTGTACGTATAATTTCTTTATAGTTCAATACGTAAAATGGTTCATACTTTCTTTTACCTGTATATCTAAACTGAAAAATACTCCTAATATATTTATAAGTGGTATACTTCTTTTCCAAAAGGGAATATAACGGTGCTTTCCTGACTATATATAGCACCTAGTAACAAGTCTTTTCTTTGCTCATGTTCAGTCCAGATATTCTTCCAAAATTTTCAAACATTACTTCCAATCGCTTCATTGACTGAAGATGTTTAACAAAAAGAGTCACATCTGATACGCATAAATTATAAAAATATACCTGTTTTATCTCTGCAAACCTAAGACCAAATCATCATATCGAATCGCGTGAGCTAGGGTTTCAATGCAAAGAAAAAAAAAAGCAGGGATATAATGGATCTTCTTGTCTTACCCCCCCCCCCTTATCGACCTTGAAACACCCAGTAGAATATCTCCATTTAGTAAAAACACAGCTAAGAGTGTTATAAATAGTATACAAGATATCAATCCATTTACGAAAGGACGGGTCAAAACCAGAGAAATATAACACGTTTTGTAAAAATACATGTGAAACTGAATCAAAGACATTTTCTAATTAAAAAATTAGGTAAATTGTTATTTGGGGTATTAAATATCATATCATCTATTAACCTATTTCTATTTTCCATATATATTTATAACATACTTGGTCTGGTAAAATTATTTTATCCAAAACTTCTTTCGCTCTTGATGAGAGTGTTTTTAGCAAGAATTTTGTAGTCAACATTTAAAAGGGATATTGTCCTATATATATTTCATAATCATTAGTGGATCCTTTCCCTCTTTTTAAATCAAATTAATTCATATCTTGCTTTTGAGAATCCGCTATATAGCTCGCCAACTTGAAACGCTTCATTTAAAGTTGCAACTATACCAGATCTCCTATAACCGGCCATACAGAAAGTATTGTAAAATTCAACAGGTAACCCATCATATCCCGGTGACTTATTTAATTTCACTTGATTTAAAACAGTCAAATATTCCCTCCCAAAATTAATTCCCTCGCACATTTCCAATTTCATTTTCATTACAGCTCATATTACCTGCGGAATTCGGAGTAACGAACCATCGGAATGACGAACCTTTCGGAATTATGAACCTTCGGAAAAACAACATACCGCAACTACAATGTCTTGTTGGATGAATTCGGAATTTAGAAAAATAAGCATATAAATTAACAAGGGTACCGGTAATCAGGCGTGTAGCCAGGGGGCGGCCCCCCCCCCCCCATAAAAAAACGCCAACTAAAAAAAAAAGAAAGAAAGAAAAAGGGAGAGCGAAAAAGCGGGCGGGGGGAGTGAGAGATTTTTAAAAAGCCTCAAAATTTGCTAAAACGTCAAAGTTTTCGCGCTTCGCGCGGGAAAGGGGGATGGGAAACTCCACCTCCCTGCACCAACCCCTGTTACATATAGTGCAGTATTGCGTCCAAATAATTGAAAAGCATTTAAGGCGTTGAACTAACTTTCCGCCTAAAAAAGTTGCTACGAACCGTTATCTTTCTCTTAACTTTGCTCAAACTTTAGAGCTTTCGCAATTCGCGCGGGAAGGGGGAAACACCCCCTCCCTGCATTAACCCCTGTTACATACAGTGCAGTATTGCGTCCAAACAGTTGAAAAGCAGTCAAGTCGAGCTAAATTTTCGCCTAAAAAAAGGTGCTAGGAGTCGTTCGAAAAATATCTCTTTTTCGTCATATAAGTTTGGCAAATTTTTTTTTTTTTTTAATCCGATTTTGCGCCCCCAGTATAGAATTTATAAGTGCATAAAATGGCATTTTCAAAGGGTTCCCCTTTCGAAAGAAATCTACTCATTGAATATATTTCTTCAGTGTTTAGAATATTCATGTAGGAAGAAGTGAATAGAATAATGTTTTTCATTGTTCAAATTTGACCCTCTTACGCTCGATTACTAATACTGGTCCCTTGAAAGGTTTTCGTTTACACTGGTAAAATGGTTAAGAAATTGCATTGAAAATACAAAATATCTACCGCTCGATCGCTTTGCTCTCTCTCACTTATATACTGAACTTTTTTATATTTGTGTTTTTATTGGAAAATCAAAATAAATTACAATATTTACAAATACATGTAATTTACATAATTAGAAACACTAAAATCACTGAACAAAGTATAACATTAACAATGAAATAAAGTAATTGCAATTACTTTTTTTTTTTTTGGGGGGTGCACTAAAAAAAAAATCACGTAGTGCCATCATTTTCAAATTAAAAGTGGTTTTATTTTTTCAGCTGATGAGTTCGGGCGGGGCGGGGGCGAACGGTTTCATTGTTTGTCCTGGGCGGCAGAATCCCTAGATACGCCACTGATCATAATATTTAATCAATTGTGCATTGGAAATGAACTGACCTGAATTTTCTCAATATCGTATCACAGCCACATGCACAGCACTTTTTCTGCCACTTTATCCATAAAGATCCTATAATATGACTTCATCACAGTGATATTACAGATTTGACCAATTTGAAGTTCCCGTATGTATAGAGATTGCAACTTTCAACAATTAATAAATTTCTTATTTTTGTCCATTTTTTTGTTCAAACATTCATTTTTCTGCTTTGAAAATATTTAAATTTTCATAAAAGCAAACTTTTTTTAGTTTTAATTCCATTTTAAAAGGGTAATTTTTCTGACTCGATGTTTGAAGTTTATCATTAAACTACTAGTATTTCCGCAACACTCGTTATCTGCTGCTCATATATATTATGCTGGATATCTTCATTCTATGGGGGTCACAATTTTTTTGCGGTCTCTTTGAAATTTGCTGTGCAATGGATATGCTATCAACATTTCAGCATAATTCAAGATCAAGGCCTGTAATTTGCGTTTGAGGCAGAGGTTTCATAAAATATTCCACGGAACAAGTAAAGACCAAAGAGGTAAAGAAGATATAGCGACTTAAGCTTTGATTAATCTGAAACTGACACCAAAGGCGACGACGTTCAGTCAGACTCAGAGTCAGAGTTGTCAGTAATGACTACGATACATGGCAGGGAGCGCCGCCGCAGCCGCCGAAGGCGGTGGCGGCGCGTTGTCGGTTGCAGGTGTATGATGATGGTTGACCAAAAGCTACGCACTTTGTTTTCAGTGGCTTATGCAAATTTCTTTTAGCTACCTGTCCTTGGTTCTAACAGTTAAATATTCATATTGAAATTGACATTGATTGTCTTTCTCTTTGAAAGTTGAGTCTCTGACTTCAGTTTTGAGAAAATTGCACTTGTCTTAAGCAAGTTAAATATAAGATCTAGTCTAGTCAAGGATTGTAATTCTGAACAGATTGTATTACCGAACGTGTACAGTTAAGCGCCTAAAATGGGTTTTCATACGCTTGGGATTACGCGTATGAAAACCACACTATTGAAACAAAGGTGTGTCTTTTTCCCATAGGTTTCACACGTTCGGAAATACAGTAGACCTACCCTTTTCAAGGGACCAAAACGCCACGTCGTTGGGAAGGGGTTCACTCGGAAGGGAATATCGTATTAAATCTAGGTTGTCTTTTTAAAATTCCATCAACTTCTTTTTCTGTAGGACTTTGAGCATTCATTATGTAAGTTTGACAGATATTCGTTTGATATTTAATTTTCTATCGTTGATTTTCTGAAAAGTGTTCGGACACTGGATCAACCACCATACATGTAACAGTTACAAGCTTATCTGAAGATAGACCAAAAGCTTCAGTCTCTCTGTATCGTCGGTTGTTCTGCTGAGACTGCGTCTGGCTCCACTAGACCTATGTACATGGGGAAGGTTGATAAATGTCAGAAATATTAAAGATTTCCCATTAACAGACGGCTATTTCTGTCTAATCTGAAGATAACCTTGTACTCCAGACTAGCTTTTATGGGTGAATAGTCTTCAATAGCTTTTGTGTGTATTAGCAGGCCTTTTTCCAGGGTAGATCATTCATACAGGAGAGGAAAATAATTATTTAAATTTTCACTTAACTTTAAATTCTGAATCCCCTACATGTTATTTGTGGCACAGTATAATGTTAGCTATATGAGCTCTGTGGCTTATCAATCTGGTACTGGCCACAGAGCTATACAGCCCATGCCTATTCTGTGTGTGGAGGAGGATATCAACCAAAAAATCTAGATCTAAATATCACCATTTCCCACATACTGTGTGCCATGCAAACCACCCTCGGAGTTTGCTAAAGGGGTTACCTTACAGGATCAACTAAGATTGTAAAGATTGAATGAATAAAAAAGAAAAAAGCCACAAAATCGGCAGGTGTGATCAGGTTTTTTTTTACCTTTCATGTGTAACTTGTATATATAGGACTACACCAATCTTACCTTGCATGTGTAGTCCCATATATACAAGTTACAAGTGCAAGGTAAAAAAAACCCGATCACACCTGCTGATTTTTGTGGGTTTTTTTCTTTTTTATTCATTCAATTTTTATAATCTTAGGTGATCCTGGAAGGTAACCCCTTTAGCAAACTCCGAGGGTGGTTTGCATGGCTCACAGTATGTGGGAAATGGTGATATTTAGATCTAGATTTTTTTGCGAACCAACATCAGACTCGCTCACACTTTACGCGAGGTTATTGGAGATCAGACTCAGAGTCAGAGTCAGACATAGCCAAAGGCAGCAACATGATGGCATGTCAAGACAAAACAATGACAATGATGTCGATTATTAGATGTAACAGTTGAGTTAGACCTACCGGTAAATACATTTTTAAGCACTTGGCTATGTGGGACTGTGTCCAACATTCACTGTTGCAGCAGTCAAAACAGACAACAAAATTGCTCTAAGCAAGATTTAATTTACTTAAATTTGCTAGATTACCTGATTCAGGCACTCTTCAACTCTTACTGTGTCACAAATTTGGGGATTCATAATTGAAAGTGAAATTTTAAATAATTATTTTCCTCTCATGTATGAATGATCTAGACTGGAAAAGGTCCGCTGATACACACAAAAGCTATTGAAGCCTATTCACCAGTAAAAGCTAGTCTGGAGTACAAGGTTATCTTCAGATAAGCTTGAACATGTATAAGTGATTTTCAAGTCGATATCGATGCCCACGCTGTGTCAACCCTGCAAATGTTTGGTTATTATTTTTTTTTAATTATGTAATGTTGAGTAACCGATTCGGTTAACCGAACATTTGCAAGGTTGGCAGAAAGTATGTTTCTTCCTCTGAAGTTTTGATACTGTGTTTAGGTACTCTAATATATGTGTATTGTTTACTAAAACTCATTTACCTAACACTTGTAACTTTTGTTAGTAAGAGAACAGGAGCTTAAGATGTAACTCAAAACCTCTCCAAATGTAATGTGTGTAACTGTGGAATTGCCCAGTTCTGGTCATGCGTTTACATTGTGAAAGAAACTGAAAGCAATTGGGAAAGGTTGATCATGTCTACATAACTAGCTTCCAGATTCTTACACTTTTTCCAGACAAAAGTAAAAGGAATCTGCGATAGTTTATCTCCTGACCTAACACCTCTACAGTCTAACACCTCATCTACCTTGGATATCTTGCGACCTACCTCTCCTGACGAGATTTTGTCACTCCTTCGCCAATCACCTCCTAAATCATGTCAATTAGATCCAATACCTGCTATGTTATTAAAGGATTGTTCCTCCACGTTTGCCCCTATTCTCTGTTGCCTTGTTAATTTAAGTCTAGAGCAGTCTCATGTCCCGTCCTCTTTGAAACTTGCACATGTCACACCATTGTTGAAGAAACCTTCTCTCGACCCCGATTCTCTTCAAAATTACAGACCAGTTTCAAACCTTCCCTTCCTCTTTAAAGTACTTGAAAGGGTTGTGTTTTCCTGTCTTTCCGAATACTTTCATGACAACAATCTCTTCGACCCTTTCCAATCAGCCTACAGATCCCACCATAGTGTGGAAACTCTTCTTGTGAACGCATCAAACCACATCCTTCAACAGATGGACAGAGGGAATTTGACTGCTCTACTTTTACTTGATCTCTCCTCCGCCTTCAACACAGTAAACCATACAATCATGTTGAATACTTTAAGTTCATTTGGTGTCAGAGGTGAAGCATTCAAGTGGTTTGAATCCTACCTTTCTTTCCATTCTCAGATTGTGTGCGTAAATGGTTGTAAATCAGTTGCTTTGCCTCTGACCCATGGCGTACCGCAGGGCTCTGTGGGCAGGCCGACCCTTTTTTCGATTTATTTGATTGGATTGCGGCAGGTTTTGCTTCGTCACAGAATTGATTACCATATTTATGCCGACGATATCCAGCTCATGATTTCATTTAATTCAACTCAGTCAGCAGCAGAAACAGCCATTCGTCGGCTTCAATCATGCATGGTTGACATTTATGACTGGATGCGAACCCACTCTTTGAAACTGAATTTAGATAAATGTGAATTTCTTTTGTTTGGATCTAAAGTGCAGCTCAACAAAATTAATGTCAATTGCTTTTCATTTTCTGGCCACACTATTAATTTATCTCAAACTTGCCGCAATCTCGGAGTCATTTTCGATTCACATATGTCAATGTCTCCTCAAATCTCAAATATCTGCAAATCAGTTAGGTACCAACTACGAAACATTGGTTTTATCCGGAAATATTTGTCAAAGTCTGCCACCGAAAAAATTGTACATGCATTGATATCCTCCCGCCTTGATTTTTGCAATGCACTTCTGTTCAATTTACCTCAGAACCAGTTATATAGGCTCCAGAAACTTCAAAACGCCGCAGCTCGTATTGTCTCACTGTCTAATAGGCGCTCTCACATCACTCCCATTTTGAATTCACTGCACTGGCTCCCTGTCAAAGATCGTATAATTTTCAAGATTTTGTTGCTCACTTTTCATTGTATTCATGGATCAGCACCCCAATACAATCTCTCTTTTATTCATTATTACATACCCAAAAGATCTCTGCGCTCATCAACATCCGGCTCTCTTGTAATTCCTAAAGTTTCAAAATCTTGGGGTGAAAGATCCTTTGCTTACGCATGCCCCACCTTGTGGAATAGTCTTCCTGTAGACATCAAAGCTTGTATCTCTGTTGATTCTTTTAAAAATCTTCTCAAAACCTTTCTATTTACATGTACTTTGTAATTCTTTATGCGCCTTGAGCACTCTACAGAGTGGATTTGGCGCTTTATAAGTCACATTATTATTATTATTATTATTATAAGAATTGGTGTATACTGTAAGGTTTTGAAATCGTCAAAATGATAAGAAATTAACCCAATTTCGCTGAAAAGCACATGCACTGCACATAGAAATGGGAATATGTGACTGCACACACATGTAGCATTAATATTCGGCTCAAACACTTCAGCCATTTTTCATCATATTTCGATTAATTTTATGAGAGCGTTTGAAGAGCAATCATTTTCAGGGGACATTTTTCCTATGATGTTCTTCCAAACTGACATACCTGTAAAGGGAATGAGAATTGAGAAAGCTCATAAAATATTTTTCACCTCTCTCAGAACTCAACCTTCTCTTTATCAAATTTGAACCAATTTAATGCCATCTGTAAGTTTAACAAATCATTGATTAAATGACTTACATGTATTTGTTTGTAATGACAGATCAGTGATGGCAGGGAGCCTAGAGACCAATTGTTACTCGTATGGCAAGAATCAGGTGAATGGATCTGTTCACATGCCAGCTCAGAACATGCCTGGGAATATTGGAGCACTGTATAATATCCAAGGTTTAGAAGAGGCTTTGCCTGAGTGGGAACTAGGCTTGACAGTTTACGTTGAAGTCACACAGCATTCAAATAGGTGAGCTTTGCCCTCATATTCTCAAAGAAGATCAAATTTTGCATTTAAAAGATTAGGAAGCCTTGAAAAAAATTATATCATATTACAAATATAATAACATATATCATAATTCTTGTACCACCGTTAGACAGATTAACTCTTCCCCTTTTATTTGATACCATATTTGTGGAGTATCAGTAATGAATTTACTGGATATAAGCCAATTAATGTGTATGGGTGAAAACCCGTTTGAGCCAACATCAACAGCATCTTGCCGGATTTGGATTCACTGCACAATGAGCAAGAAAGCCTTTTGTAATAATAATCCCGATTTGGATTCGCTGCACAATGAGCAAGAAAGCATTTTGTAATGATAATTGAGTTGTTCCGAATCAGGCAAGGCACTGTTATCATATGACTTGGCGCAAATGGGTTTTGACTCTCTTTCAAACAATGGCTGTTGTGCGCTCAACTGTAACAGCAAAATTGAAACAGATTTTATCAAGCAACAAAGGAATATATGCTCTATCCATACATGCTAAAAACATTCTGTCAATCCCTTATTTTTAAAATAATACTCAATTTAAAAAGTGTGACAATTTTTTGACTCGCACTGTAGAGCTTCATTTGGAACCATTTGTAATGAACCTTGCAATATTATCTTGAATCTGTTTAGTACTGCAAAGACTGAGACTATATCTGAGCATGTCCTGCGCCTTCTACACAAACTGGGTACGACGGTGGGGGACACCAAGCTGACATCATTTGACGATCTTTTCCTCTCTCAACATGTTATCTCAGTGGCAGTCTGTGATACAGAGCTACAGAGTGGTCACAAGAAAACAGTATGTCAAGATTTAAACCAGTTTGAATGAATTTGATGTCATAATTGGGTTGAGGATACTGCTTCTTGTCTAGGATTTAATGTCTAGGTCTATGTTGTGTTTTTTTTTAAAGGGGAGTAGAAAGCTGTATATTTTGTTTTCAAATGCAAAATATATGTACATAATTGTAACTACCGTTACAATTGAAAAACAACACACATAGAAAAAAAAATCAAAGTAGTTTTCTAAAAAGACAATGAGTCAATATATAGAATCCATAGGTTGGGACAATTTGACTATTAATAATAAATGCTTCTAATTGAGATATGCTTAGTTTATGGTCCATTGGTCCATAATATCATGAAATAAAAATTGCAGATAATATGGTGCTTCTCCAAGAAACAATTTGAATGGGAGATCTTTTTCTGTACTTGCAGTCATTGTTCCTTTAACAGTTTGTATAAATCATTCACCTATCATCTTCTCTTTCACTAGCTGATAGATTTCACCAAGTCCAAGCTGAAAGTGAGTGTTTTCCAGCTGAATGAAGAAGGACCCGCCGCTGAGGAACTAGAGGATGAAGATTTAGCCGCAGCTAACCACTGGCTTCTTCCAGCAGGTAAACTCATCCAATACATCAGCAAAATAACTCTCCTCAATCAATATTTAAAAGTTCATGTAATAAGGTATTTTATACCTTACTTTTTACAAGATATTTGAGTACAGACATTCTCTTCAGAATGCTAATATGACAAAAACAGCTGATTACATCTCGAATCCCATTTCCCAGTCATTATTTTGAAACAAACATGAATAGATTTGCTGCTGGTTTGATATGCTGATGAGAGGGAGAGAATCTCAAAGGCACCATTATCTTTATTTTGAAAGAAGTTTTCTTATGGTAGCTGGAATTATGTCTGACATTGACATGATCATGTGGTACTCATTGTTTTCTTTTCTTTCTGTATTCCTGTCAATTTTTGTACTTTTAGTAGATTTCACACCCCTTTAAAAATTTTCCCATATCCAAAATATGAAGATGATAATACTTTATTCTTATGACTCTTCCAATATTTCATAATGACCTTTGATAATTTTTCTGTTTCATGACCGTTTACTTTTGTGTTTGCTTCCTTGTAGCTGAAATTGAAGGAATGTGGGAGAATCTAATCTTTGATAGCTCAGTCAAGTTGCAGCTTCTCAACTACGCATCTACAACGCTCCTCTTCTCTGATGCTAAGATTGATCCTAACATCATCTCATGGAACAGAGTGGTCCTTCTACATGGTATGAAGAATATTCTGAATATTTGATAGCCAAGGTTCACACCAGTGCACATCACCCTTTGTGCTAATACCAAATGTGTGAGATCTCAGGGAAAATGCCAAAGGGTAAATACTCCCTGACAAGTCCTCCCAAAACAACTCTATAGGATGCTCTAATTTATAAAGGTTGTACCCCACTCAGTCTGGAGTCTGGACTAATAAATATCACTGCACATTTGTGAATTTCATAATTGCTTTGGTCCTCTCAAATCACCCCCTGGAATGCTGCAAAGTCATATTTCTTTCAATTTGGATCAAGGGTAAACAGTTCTCGGCCAAGAAACCTGTTGATTACACAGTTTTCAGTTCTCAACTGCTTAGACAAGATCTAGGTAAAAATATATTTGCATTTAGATTTAAATGTGCTATTCCACATTGAAATTGAAATGATATAAAATGAGTTCTAGGTTTGTTTTGTTCTAAAAATTTCATGAAGTTCCACTTTTTTCTATTGTTGACAAAGATCTTGATCTATTCATCGAGGGGGTGGGTAAAACATGTGTCTAATAATATATGTAGGGCATGCTGATCTTGTTACTATTCTCTTCTTTGCACTTGTAGATGAGTGTGTTCCTAGTTAAGAGTTCCACATTGAAATACATTGTCTTTGTTAAGAAGGTGTAAGGTTTATATGATTTGTGATTTCTTGCCAATTTTTTTCCTTTCTTTTCCTTTTTTTTAGGTCCTCCAGGAACAGGGAAGACATCATTATGTAAAGCTCTTGCACAAAAACTCAGTATACGGCTTTCAGACAGGTCAGTTCTATTTCTTAATCACATTATCTTAAATCGTGAGAGACAAGTTTGGTATGCATTGACTGACAACCTTGAGCTTTTTATTTATTGTAAAGCCAATAAATTGTAATTATATTGTAATTGTAGAAGCTCAGCAGATATGAGGTCAAGGATTAAAATAGTTACGGGGGAAAGTTGTGATGGCAAGCTGCTTTGGAAAGTGAAGAGAACTATATTTCATTTCAGAAATATTGTATAAATAGTATGAAGTGTTTATGATTTGAAACAGTGAGCAATGCTATATGGTGTTCACTAGCAATCACAAATTGGCAACATTCTGATAGTTATAGGCGGTTGTGCGACACATACTCCTGCGACACTTCTTAACTTCAAACCCGGACCAAACACCTAACCCTAACCCTATATCTTTGACGAAATAAAGCCCAGAGCAATTGTGGCTGGAGCATATGTCGGAACACCTTCTAGGCATGTCAAATTATGTAATAATATAAAATTCATGTTCTTAAACATAGCAGAAAACGCAAATACTTTGGTATGGTTTTTGTATTACAGATATAAATACGGACAACTCATTGAAATTAACAGCCACAGTTTATTCTCAAGGTGGTTTTCTGAGGTGAGCATTAACCATGTCCAACATTTTCCCTAATAATGAAAATAGTGATAAAAGTGTTGATGAATAGCATTTAGAAAGTGGTTTATCATTCTTTGCAGATTTTTATAATCATAGTTTTGTCACTAAGAGATGCTTATTTTTAGAGATATTTGATGTTTTGGACAAATTTAAGGAAGGTATTAAATATTTTTGAATCTCAAGTGAGTTAATAGATTTAATGACATAGTTAATCTTATTGCATTTATGAGCTACATTTTCTTTTACATTTGTCTTCCAATCCCTTTAATTTTCATTCTACTAATGTAATTACCTTAAAAATAGATTTGAACTTATTATTAAAGTGGTGTATCTTTCTCCTCCTTACAGAGTGGTAAACTTGTGATGAAGATGTTTGCAAAGATTCAGGAGCTTGTGTCTGATACAGACTCTCTTGTATGCATACTTATAGATGAGGTGAGAGAAATACAGTATATCATCCCATAGCCAATATGCTGACATAGACCAGTGTCTTTTGGTTTGTTGATGCATTAACTTTATCCTATTATTTATTTCTTTTAAAACATCTTTTACTATTCAAATAATCACCAGACATGAAACAGGGTTCTAATGATTTCATCAGTGATTCAGATTGACTTTGTATTTCTTTAAATGGGCCTTATCAATTACATATTTGCATTTTGTGTGTCCACAACTTTGAACATTTTATGGATTTTAAATTTAGTAGGTAACCATAACAACCAAATTTTATCAAATTTCAAGTCCTGTGATGGCATTTATAATGAAGCATAAATCAGTTCACTCTGGTTCATTACTTAGTTTTTGCAGACCTAATTTTTAATAGTATAGTGCTATAGAAATGTAGTCTACTATTATTGTTATTAATAAAGCTCAAATATAGTTTAATTAGCAGAACTCAATATGACCTATGGCACTATTTGGGAATACCCCACCAGAGAATTCAGTGCAATGTACAACAATTGTGGTGAAAGAATGTCTTATTTTACTTCAATTAGCATAACAGTAATACATTTAAAGTTTGATTATTAATGCTTAGTATATGAATGAAAAACACTGAAACTTTTGATATGGCTATGAAATATTCATTCATACAGCTTGTTTGGTAATCCAATATCTGCTCAGGCACCAGTTGCTGCAGCCTTAATTTCTTCAAAGATCTAAGATTATGGTGTGGGTTGCAGTGTGGTCTGCGTTCGGTTTAGGGTTGTGTACATCATTGGCTCCGAGTTTGAAGGTAGGTTTGTGTTGGAAACAGTTGTCGCTGGAGCATATGTAGCACAACCGCATGTCTGTGAAGCAGTTATTACATGAAAGGATTTATTTCTTTGGTAGGTTGAGAGTCTAACATCAGCAAGGAAGAGTGCACTGGCAGGTACTGAACCATCCGATGCTATCAGGGTAGTCAACGCTCTACTTACACAGATTGATATCATCAAGAGGTAGGTTGTCAAAGTACATACTAACGCATGTTTTCAGGAGAGTCAATGCTCTACTTATATACAAATGATGCATGAGAATGAGTTCATTATACGATCTATCCGCACTCAAGTTGAGGCTGTGTGTATCTACTGTACAAAGCCGTCAGGTGCATTTACAGCCTCAACGAAAGTGGATAGATCATGTAATGAACGAATGAAGACATGCATCATTTGTTTCATACAGGGCCATTCTCAGTCACGCGTGTGACAAAAATCCTGAAAAATAGTTCATTTAAACCTAATTTTCCAGTATTTGACTTGTAGTAGAAGTCTCTCATTTTGGATATTTGTATAACAATATTACCCTTAACAAATGGAGGGTAATTATTTTAAATGAGAGTACATCATTTTCTTTCAGAGGTCAACATTAGGTCGGTCACGTGTATGACCTCGCACGAAAAAGGGTCTTACTTGTTGGTATTCAAACCTATTTTTCTTGGAGTGCATGTTTCCACTTTTCATTGCTGTATGGTGGGATTGCTCTGAACAGTTTGAAAGCAATTTTCCATAGATTAGTGAACATTCTTTTCTTTCAGAGGTGAAGATTGGGTCGGTCACGTGTGTGACCACTCAAAAAAGGGCGTTTTTAAATGTCTTTGTAAAAACATTATGGTTGGGAATTGACTTTTTCTTGTTAAAGAAAAGGAAATCTTTTTTCATGTAAGAAACTTGTAATATAAGAAAGTCAATAAAATATAATCTGATTTTCCGGCAATGAGGCAAAATTAAATGGTCCTGTGTGTGAACAATAGTTTCACTTTACAAAGAATGCCCCTACAACAAAACTTCTAGATCCTTGTTATTTGATTAAAAAAGATTAAGATTAGTCCGTACCATTTTCAGTGACAGGTAAATCACTAGTTAAGTCACTAACCTCTACACACTCCTACGTGCATTGCTACGCGTGTATTAGCTCACACATAGTATAAGCGCACTTAACTCGCTACTTAAAAAACGTTGGACAGTCACTGTAAACTATTGCATGCTTTTTAATGAAAAAAACATGTGATAGTCTAAAAAAAATGAATCACACGTGACTGCACTCAACCAATCATTTGATTAGGATCTAGGAGTGAGTTGTATAATACATGTACAGATTGATATCATCAGGAGGTAAGTTGTCTAAGTAGGCACTGAACTATCCGATGCTATCAGGGTAGGCAGTGCACTACTTACACAGACTAATATCATCAAGAGGTAGGTTAGTCATAAGTAGGAACTGGACCATCCAATGCTATCAGGGTAGACAATGCACTACAGACACAGATTGATATCATCAAGCAGTAGGTTCCCAGTAAACATTATTGTAGATGTAGGTTGTCTATAAAGCTGTTACTGAAACATTAGATGCTATCAGGATAGTCAACGCTCTACTTAAACTGATCGAGATTTAGGTCGTCTATAAAGGTAAAATCTGTTTATTGACTGCTCAGAGAAACAAGAAAAAGAATATTGTGGTGTACAGATGATAAAGTTTCCTTAAGAATCACTGTACAAGGAAAACGAAAAAAAAGTGGTCACCACTTCCAGGTAGTCTTTCCATACAGGTGATTGTTGGAGCAGGTTTGTGTTTTAGCGTGTTTGTGTTAGCACTTTTTTATCAAAGGATGATATTAGTGAAGTCAGTTATACACTGCTACCACAAATTTTATTTCATTCTATTAGACTTAAATAGCCCTGTTTCCTTCTGTTGTAATCCCATCGTGGATATTTGCCACATCATACATCACGGAGGGTGTATATCTAGTCTTCAGTGATCTAATAATCAAATATCCCTTGTACTAAGAGGCTCCAGTTGAAATTATGGATTCTCTGAGGTGACTGGCATAGCACTATTTTCTGAGAGCGCAGCATCAAAGAAAATAGTAACTATGCCAGTCACCGAAGAATCCATAATTTCAGTTGGTGCCTCGAAAATAGTGCATGGTATATTTGATTTATATCCTACATGAGTAAGCCTAGATAGATAAGAAATAAACAAATTAATGTAGAATCAGAGTAGACCTACCGGTACATACATGTACACTGAGAGGCTCGTCACACACAAACATTATTGTGATACATTGCCGAGATATCGATAGCTTCGAAATGTCCAGAATAACAAAAAAGTGACGTCAAAATATTGATACAGCGAAAAATATACGGAGATCTGACGTCACGCGATATCCATTTTTTCTTCATGGTGAAAGTATCTTATGTCAGGTGAAACTTTCCTGGCCAATCCTTGCACAAGAACTTTATGATGTAGGATATAATATACAATATGATTTTCATTTTATGATTTCCAGTGTATTGAGTCTTGTTTTATCATTAATCTAGCATATATATTATGTCATATTCCAGGAATCCCAATGTATTGATCCTTGCCACATCAAACATCACCGAGGCAATCGATCTAGCATTCATAGACAGAGCTGATATCAAACAGTACATTGGACCTCCTTCAGCACACGCCATCTTCATGATCTTCACGTCATGCCTCACTGAACTTATGAAGGTATGACCATCCAGCCATTTAGAATACATATAGCTCGATTAGTCACAGCACTTTAGATGACGTAGTCGGCCCTATTTAGCAGTCCTTGTTTAAGGTGAGTTTTCATGGGGTACGCGAATGTCGAAAAAATGGCAAAGTCCAACATTCGCATTTTTATGCCCCAAAAGTTTGTCTAACTTGCGCGGAGGTTTGGAAGCGTCGTCAATTGTTCGCGGGATGCGGGAAACGTACGCAAGAAATTTCTAACTTTTTTGAAATTCTGCCGAACTAAAAACAAACAATTGGCAACGTTTCCGAACCCCCGTGCAAGTTAGAAAAACTTTTGGAGCATAAAATGTGAATGTTGGACTTTGCCATTTTTTCAACATTCACATCCTTCGCAAAACATTTGCTTACCCTGTGAAAACCCACTTTAAAAGACACAATGCATAATGATTGAAATGATTTATTTTACCCCCAGATACAGCGATATGACACACAACTACCCCCTATATAAATGTCGCTAGGGAACTACCCCTGAGAGCTCTACCCTTCATGGATATCTAAAAAGGGGTAATTGTTTTGGGAATGGTACCCTAGAAAATTGTTTTCCTAGGCTGACAAACTGCAGTAAATATTCATGTAGAGGACATTGATTAAACATGCCAGTCCTAGATTTATATCAACCAACTGAGAAGAGGAATACAAAACAAGTTACATGTCGACAACAAAAATCACAGCAAGTAACTTAAAATCACTTCACAATTGCAGTCTATTGTATTCACAGTACTGAGTGTGGGAGATTGAATGGAATTTCTTTTGGACAATAAAGTTATCACGGTCTTTGTGATGTTTTTTATCGTATTGTAGAAAGGTGTGATCCATCCATCCCAGCAGATCCTTCCACTGGATTCCCTAGAAGCTATGAAGTTTAAGGAAGTAGCTGTCACTGCACCAAGTCTCTTCCTATTACAAATTGCCAAGTAAGCTTCCATTCTCACCGGGGAGAGAGTCAATCCCATCTCAGTTGTGATGAGCTCTTCTACCTCTAAAGGTCTCTCAAAACAGTACATGTTTCATTTTTAGCTTGTCCGGCCCAATGAGCTTATGCTCAGGGCATGGCGTCTGGCATCCGTCTGTCCGTCAGGCGTTCGGCATCCGTCTGTCCGTCAGGCGTCCGTCCACAATTTCAAAATTATTCTTCTTCGTCAGTTCTCATCCGATTTTGATTCTGTTTGCTTTATATGATAGGGCTAGGTGGGGGATTTCAAACTTCTACACAGAATTGTGAAATTCATTCATTACTGTAAAAGTGGAAATTTTCACGCAATTAATTTTTCATGTTCAGCAAAGTAAGGTGAATTTCACATGTTTTTAATTTTGCCTACGTGCTAGGCTCATGGGCAAAAGAATGCATAAACAAAAATATTTGCATGTTTTTATCTTCGTGCAAATTTCCACACCGCGAAATATCCCATGTTTACAGTACCCAAATTTTTGCAAATTTATTAGAAATCACAAAAAATGCTCCTCATTTATTTATTGACCGACTTTAATTTGTTTGTTGTATCTGGTAGATCTAAGTGAGATACCCAGAAATTCTGAACAGAATGTTGCAATTTTGCCTCAAACATTAATAATTGCCGGATAAGCGCTACTTCATTGATGTTTTGGTTTCTTTATTTCACTGAAGATTAAAGTATTATTCACCCTGGTAAAAATTTAGTACACTTGCCTTGCAGCATCCTAGGGGAATGGTTTAAAAAGACTAAAGCATTATTGGAACTTGAAAGTGAGCATCAATTTAGTTGTAATAGCAAAACTGGAAGAAAAAATAGAAGTATTCTTTGCACAGATTTAATCCTAGTTGAATGCCAGTTTTCTTAAATTTTAACGATGCTGATTTCTCAAGGAAAATATGTTCTGAGTGAAGCTCTTTGTATAGGTAATTCAAATCAACCACAAAGTGTTGGAAAGCCTGAATAATGACTGCGGAAATGTTGCATGAAATTATCTTCCACTTGATTACACTTTGCATTAGAACTCAAACCCTCTTTTTCTTCCTATAGGGAGAGTGTAGGTCTGAGTGGACGGACACTGAGGAAACTTCCATTCTTGGCACATGCTCTGTTCTTACAGGTAAGCGAACTTTCATCACCACATTCATATTTAAAAGTGGTTGTAAATTTCTAATATGCTACCAGACCAGCATACTGTAAAATAAGAAACTTTCGCAAATTTAATGACAGCCAATTTTGCAGCAAGAAACTTTCGTGAATTGCAATCATTTTATGTTGTTTCAATTGCGTTTTTATTACTGCGTGGCATGAAACTTATGCAAACCGCGATCCCCCTCGCGAAATTCGCGAAAGTTTCATGCACGCGAAAATTTCTGGTTTGACAGTAGTCTTAAATGTTTTATGTGAATTATTTTATCATATTGGAGGTGATGGGCCAAATGGAGTAAAATGCATAGGCATACGAGATTGGGGGGGGGGGGGGGGGGGGAGGGGGCGAATACCAATGTTCTGGCAGTGAGGTTTCTTACTCAGTGTATTTTGATGACGAAACAACATATTTTACCATAATTAAGTGTTGTTTTCTTTAAAGGAAAAGTCCACCCTGATCAATAGTTGATTTTAAAATTAAAGATACACGTCAGTGAAGGTTTGAGCAAAATACGATAAATAAGAAAGATGAATATTTGAAGTTGTAATCGATCAAATTGGCAACTCCATGACGTATCATGCGAGCTGCTCTTCCATTTGCCCTGTACCCCAAAAATCATTAATTTCCATTTTCTCTAAAGAAAATATTCAATCATACATGCACCTTAGATATAATTATTGCTCATATGTTTTTTATACAAAACCTGTATTAAACAAATCTATTCCTTCATCAAAAACTTAGAAAATGAAAATTTATGAGATTTTCTATACTGAGCAAATTGGAGAGGAGATGCAAGATACGTCACGGAGTTGCCAATTTGTGTTTGATTGATTACAACTTTAAATATTCATAAATTTCTTGTCGAATTTTGCTCAAACTTTCACTAATCTGTTTCGCTCATTTTTCTTCTTTTATTCAAATCAACTTAATATCAGGGTGGATTTTTTCCTTTAATGTTTGCAAAATGTAGACACTAGAAAATTGGTATTTGGGCAAGAGGCATCAGCCCCTTGGTAGAAATGTACCCGTATTCCTTTGGTAAAATGTTACAATCCTTGATTGTATAAGGTATGTGAAACTGACAGGGACAGTTTTTGTAATCATCTGATGCTTTTAAAGTGTACCAATCACCTGAAAAAATAATTTGTGTACAGCTAGAATGTATAAAATCAACCTCAAAGAACTTTGTCTGGTATTATATAGGTCAACAGTTAATGAGTATGAAAGAAATAAATGGTAATATGAAAATGCTCACGCAGAACCGAACTCTTGTCGAGTTTGGTTCTGCGCGAGCCTTTACCTTGACGAGCGCGTACGGGTGTGTCGAGTAGTCTACTCCCGAGTCGCTTTTACACTTATAGAGAGTGTAATTAGAATTGCAATATCTCTTTATAGAATTAATATTTGAAACCCATATTTTGAATATAGTATAACGACATACAACCTCTAACATACTAAACAAAATTATTTTTGGTGATTGGTACCCTTTAAAAATTTGCAATATACAGGTTATTGTATTGTATTATCATTTCTTGTCTTTCCCATGCAACAGAGATCACATGTCTCATTACCAGACTTCCTCACAGCCCTCCAAAAGGTTGTCATCAAACAGTTTGAAGAAAGAGAAAGTCTCGAAAAGGACAAATAAGTTACCTTTGAGAGGTAGTCATCAAGCAGTTTGAAGACACAGAAAACTCTTTTATAGGACACATGGTGCCTCTAAAAGGTTGTCAACAGTCAGTTTGCAGACAAAGTCTCTCAGAGGATACATAGTGACCTCTGAACAGTAGTCATCAAGCTACTTGAAGGTGGAGAGTCGTTGAAGGATAAATTAAGCTTCTGAAAGGTTGTCATGTAGATGAGAGAGATGATCTCTCAAAGGATACATAGTGGCCTTTGAGGGGTTGTCATCAAGCAGTTTGAAGAGAGAGGAAATCTTTTAAAAGATACACAGTCATTACAAAGGGGTGTCACCATGCAGTTTGAAGACATAGAGAGCCTGACCTCTGAAACATCACCAAGCAGTGAGAAGAGAAATGAGATCTACCCTGAAAGGAAACATATTACCTGTGAAAGGTGGTCATCAAGCTATTTGAAGACTTAGAGAATCTTTCAAAGAATAAAGTAGCCTAATCTGTAAGATTCTTATAATGCAGTTAGAAGTCTCTCAAGGATACATGGTGATCTGTGCAAAGGTGCTACCAAGCAGTTTGAAGATATAGACTCCATCAAAGGATGAATGGTACATCTGGAAGATTATCATCAAGCAGTTTGAAGACAGAGAGTCTCTTAAGAATGATAGATGACCTCTTCACTCATAATACCTCAGATCAGACATTGACTGACTGACTGCAAGATCCTCCAAATGAAATTGAGTAATCCACTCAGGTAAACTGTCTAATGGCATATTCAGTTCAGTTAATATTTCAGCTGACTTTCAATTATATTTTAACTATCTGGGATTAGAAATTTGCTTTGTTTTTCATGCAATATTAAAGCCAGATCGTAGATACAATCTGAGCATGAGCAGATAAAGGTCATCTGACAAATTCTAAAACCTACGGACATGAATACTTGTTATGTGCTCGTGGACGCATGTAATCATTATTCAGTTATTCACCAATGGTGCATTCCGTGATACCCAGGTGGAAGTATGCTCTTCAAAAAGTGAAACAAAAGCTATTCATGAGGCACATCTATCATTTTGAAAGTGATTATTCTAAAGTGCACAAAATTTTCATGTTTAAAATATCTGTGGATATTTGAGGTCATTTGTGACATGTGCTAACTACGAACTGGTTTATTGCATTGGTTCATATGATTGTACTTTTTTCCATGCAGAAAATATTCAATATTATAAGTGTATATGTAAATGAACTTGTGTACTTCCAAATAATTATTGTGATTCAGTTCATTTAGGGCTTCAGGTTGCAAGATGGAAATGGTAAAATATGGAAATGAGAATGTTGAACAATATCTGCATCAGCTCAAAAAAAATGTAAGGAGAAAACGCCAATCAAGGAAATGTTTAATATCAATTTGCATTTTACTCAAAACACAATTCACATGATCTTAATCATTTCAGCTTAAGTCATTACCTTCTGGTTGCTCCAGTTTTCCCAAGGGATACAGATGGAAAATGGTGCAACTAAACTTGAAAAGCTACATAAATTTATGTGGCATCCTATCAGATAGCTGTATTGAAGTGTACCATTCACCTTAAAAAAATAATTGGTGTACAGCTAGAAAGTATAAAATCATCCTCAAGAACTTTTCCCTGGCATTCTATAAGTAAGCAGTTAAGGAGTATGAAGGAAATAAAAGATAACATGAGAATGCGCGAGAAATCCAACTCCGACTTTGGCTCTATGTGGGTCCCATTCTTAGCGAGCATGTAAAGATGTGTCGACTAGTCTACTCACAATTGCTTTTACAGTAAGTAGGACTGTACTTAAACTTGCCATATCGCTTTATAGAAGTAATACTTGAAGCCCATAATTTTAATATAAAGTACAGTAGGATTATACAGTTAACTTTGCACAAGTCAAATCTGTAGGGACCACAAATATTAGTTTGACTTATGCCAAATTCAACTTAGGAAATGTAAATAATACATATTTTGCATACTTTGGTCAAAAAATTGATTTGACGTAGGGAAAGTTCAACTTATGCGACTTTGAATTATGCAAGGTTAACTGTATTATAGATAGTGACCTGAAACCTCTAACATACAGAGCAAAATATTGTTAGGTGATATATACCCCCATAAAGAGAAATCCAGTCATGACGACAGGTTGTTTTGGGTTGAAGCAGATAAATCAAAGGGAAAGATTAGTGAAAGTTTTGTATGACAAATACAAAGAGGAAGAACTTTAACAAGAGGAATCTATTAGGATGTGTACTGACACAAAGGGTCAAGGATGTGCTTTAGAATATTATGTAAAACTTTAATACCGTTTTTATACACAGAAAGGTCCCATGTGCCACTTTTTTTCAGTAGTTGTCAAACAAATTTTATATATTTTATTGCTCACATTTGTTTATTGTGTCTTTATGCAGTCTTCTTCTTTCCATTCCAGCTTCAGCTGCATGTTTGCATTTTATAAAATATGAATAATTGAATGATTTTCACATCACTTTTTGTTCTTGTCAAAAGTACCATCCTTCATATACACATGTGCCAACTTCAAACATTCTTTGCCAGCCAAGTATGTAAAAACTAAAAAGGAATCAAAATTGAATTTTAAAAAAGTCCAGTACTGAGGTCATTCTTTGTTTAATCCTTTGTTAGTAATATTTGATTTCATGTGTCTCTCTGATTATTTCGTATTCGTTTTTTTTCTTACCATAATCAAAAGAATTATTTAAATTTGCCTTTCCTTGAACCATAAGGTGTAGTGACACCTTACCCTGTACAGTCTGTAATGAATGCTACAAAATTTCCCCAACCTTTTCTCTTTTTTTTTGCTTCAAAGGGCTTATCTTTTTTTACTCCTTGTAAGTTAAATGCTTATGAAGTACTTTTGTATAGAATGTGATGGTATGTGAATGTATATATTTATCTTGTAAAGATATAAGATACACAGATCTCTATTCTCTAATTTCAGAATTTGTTATTGGATGGAAGATTATATGTTCCCGGTATTTCTCAATGTGTAGATGTATACCTTACCTCAATTTGTCTGTTGTTAATTGTTATGATTTCCATTATTATGAATTATTAATTAAGTTTCCTTTTAGCAGGTTTTTTACCAGGTCATTCAGAAGTTCTTACATGTATATAATTTGTCATTGTGCATGTAGGTGACCAGTGTTGTACAATTGATGTAAAGTACTCAGAAACATTATGAAATATTATACAAATGTTATCATTTGTGTTGTCGGTTGCTGTATTTGATCTCATTTACTGACATATATGCAAGGCCAATGTCAGCATTCTCCAAAACAAATGATATACAGGTTTTTAAAATAAAGTTCAATTAAACTACCAAATGTTTCTTTCTTGCATACAGTTTGTTCTTTGACCAAAGCAAAATATTTCTATGACTTTAATTTGTGTCCTTTATACCAGTAATCTAGTTTGTCCTTCATGTGAAAAGTAATTTTACTGCATATACTCTGATACTATGAATAGACTTAATACTGGATGAATAAGAGAGAGACAAAGAGAGAGAGAGAGAAACAGACAGACATAACATTTTGTTAAAAAGGAATAGTGAGAGGTGGTAAAAGAAAGAAAAGGAGGAAAATTAGAGGTGAAAAGCAGATAGGGTACAGTCATCGTAATGATTAGTGGCCTATATGTAGGCCCCTATATACATGTTGTAAATATTGGCACTTTATTCATTTATGATTTCCTTTTTTACCCTAGTTTATCCTTCCTTCTTTACATCCTTTTTATTTTTCCTTCACCTTTCCTTGTCTATTGCTTTCTCACTAAATCTTTCTATACCGCCAATCACCACTTTTCCCAATCTCTTTCTATTTCTCTCTCTTTTGCTCCCTCGCCCTCTGTGCTGCCTACTTTTATTGAGCTCCTTCGTTTTCCAAGAAAGGAAAATTGTTCTCATTCCCCCATGCCCCCCCCCCAAAAAAAAAAACAATTTACAGATTTGTGTCCGAATTATTGACTCGTTTTATAATGTATAGTTGCATTTTTATGAACATCTTCCTCATAAACCATCACTCTTTATCTGATTCTCTCTCTTCCTCCAATAAGCCTCCTAAATGTTCATTCTCTCTTCCTATACTGACTTTCTATTTATCAGGGGAGTGTACTTTCATCATGTGTTTTGTCAGTGATTTTTACTGACAACTTGTTATAAGCTACTGAAATCCCTGAATCTGATTGGTCAAGAGCAAATTTGTCAGTAAAAATCACTGACAAAACGCTTGATGAAACACTCCCGTTCTCTCTTTCTCCAACCCTCTCTCTCTTTCTGTCTTTCTTTTTTACTCCAACTAATTCTCTCTTTTCTCTTCTTTTGACAAATGTGTACACATGTTCATGAATCCATGCATATGCTATTTAATTCAGCTATTGGGCTGCAATGAAGATTTTAAAAATAATGTTTAAGTGTGATTCAATCAAATGTACTGTTACTCTTCATGTAAAGTATAAAGATAAAGTAGGATTTACTATTCATATCTGTAGCATAAACGAACACAACATTATGTCCTTCATAAAGTAGAAAAAGAAAAAGGAACAAATTTGTTATCTGTAGTACATTATATCAACAATTTAATATGTAAGCATATGACGTAACTTACATCAAATATTACATTTACATGTACATGTACATACAAGAAAGCTACAAATTACATTTGTAACAGCTTCAAGCAAACTGACGTGAGTATAAAGCATTTTCACATGTTACTTACATCTTTATATGTAATCCATCACTAGAAGAAGGGAAACAGTTCAGATATTTTTTTTCCTCCTTTTTGTACTGGACATCTGGGATGCCATGTTTTTCAGAAGTTACTGGTTAGAGCATGTCATTGGTCATAATTCAAAAAAACTTTAGTAGCTGAATGAGTTCAATAACAAAATCAATGAGCAGCTTTCACTGTACAATCCAATGCAGATGAGATTTTAGTCTTAGTTTCTAAATGAGCAACAATCTTTTATGCTAAACTTTGAAAATATGATAAAGATATGCTTCTTCCTTTGAATTGGGTAGTTGCTCATTTCATGTAATGTGTGAGAAGCAACACCTTTCCTTGATTTCCATGAGCATCTCAGTTCTATAGGAATATCACACTATGATATCATAGACAAATTTCAAGCTGTCCACTGACATACCTTTAGTATGGTGTAATGTACAGTATCACAGTCATATCCATTTGTGTCCATGGTTACAGTGAGCCCACAGCATGAATATATTTCATCTGGGATATAAACACATTTCATAGGAAATACACCCATACATACATGTAAAATCATTGCATGCAGACAAAATATTACTAAAATATATCTTTCTGCAGGCTCTGACACTCACAAGTAAATCAGTGTCACAGAATCCTGGTAGAATTACACCTTTTTAAACTAACAAAATACTGTAGTAATTGTACAAAAAAATAACTGAAATCAACACTTATTTCAGAGTTGTTACATAAAATCTTGAATAATTTATTTGTCACAAGATGTTACCCTCCTCCAAAGTTCAGTGTTATTTCATCGTTCATCTCGTGTAAATTTACAGTTTAAGTGTTTATGATTGGATAAAACTTCTATGTTACAAGTCCCTAGCGTGCTACAATATACGCAAGGTTTCTCAACTTCTTTGTAACTTGAATGCACAATTAGCAATGTAACACTATTCAATATGCCATCTCATCCCATTATTAGATCTGTTTAATTTCCCTTTTCCAACATTTCCAGTTAATCTCCCAAAATATCAAATTACTCTAAAACCAGAAACTTAAAGGGAAGGTTGTGTTCAGGGAAAGGTGAAAAATAATTTGTGAGCTTTCTCATCCCTTTCATGTGAGTATGGAAGAACATCATAGAAGAAATGCCCCTTGAAAAAAATTGCTCCTCAAAGGTCCTCATATTCAAAATATGACAAGAAACAGCTGAAATGTTCAGGCCGAACATTCGTGTAGACATGATCAACCTTCCCCACTGCTAGCTTTGAGACAGTTTCTATCACAATGTAATCCCATGACAGGAACATAACTTTATCTTTAAGTGATTAAAGACGGCTATATTCGGGGAAAAGGAACTTTTGAGAAGCACAAAAATTCACTGTTGAGTCTTCGGATTTGACTGTTCTCATGCCTGAAACTTTTGCTACTCCAAACCACTTGCGCAGTTTCTGGTTCTACAGTAAATGCTTGATAAGGTACCCACCTGGGCTCTGTTTCATAAAACTTGTTATCAATACCAAGCTACAATGATAGTTATAAGCTACTGAAATCCTTGAATCTGATTGGCTGAGAGCAAACTTGTCATAGAAATAGGGCAGTTGTTATTGATAACAAGTTTTATGAAACAGGGCCCTGGTGGGCTTGTTTCTAAGAAACTGATCATAGATAAAAACATGTAGCAAGCCCAAAATAAAGGTTATAAATGATATCAACACATAAATAGTGATAGACTTTTCCTGACGGACAGACAGAAAAACAAAATTACTCAGAGCATGTATCTACAGGACAAATTTAAATCAAGTACGCATACACACAATGACCTACAGGGAAAGCATGCCACCTTGAGCACCCTTTCAACAAGTAAAGCAAACTTCCTGTGATGCAACTCTTTCTATATACATGTATCTACTATGAGCATGTTGCACAAAACTTCTCCGGGACCAGTACCATCTCTCACATTAACCAATCAAAACCTGTTTTTCAACAAGATAGATTCTGATTGGTTATTTACTGACTCTATGGTAATTTGGTAGACACTAGTGCTGTAGCCTGGAACTGGAACGGTTGCATAAAACTTACCATTAATGGTAACTCTGCTGTCAATGGTAACTACCATGGTAACATCACTCAACAGCCAATCAAAATCAAGGTTTCCATGGGAGTTACCACTGATGGCAAAGTTACTGTTAATGGTAAGTTTTATGCAACGGGCCCAGACCAGACCAGGATTTTGGTGTTACAAGCTACAGCACTAGTTGATACATGTACTTCCTATAAAATGCCACTGAGTATGCTTTAAACATCAACAAGTAATTAGAGTTCAAATATTGGGAAAGTAACATCATAAACTTAAAATGTATAACAATAAAATCAACAGTTTGAGGCTGATATATTCTGAGGTGCACAATTTCTAGTTATAATAACTTGGTAAACAATTGCTTACACAACTATGACAAATCCTGCTGGGCCAGATTCTCTGATGTCTTCAGAAGAAACAATTTTAGAAAGTTAATTGATTTGGGTATACCAGTCATAACCCTGAAATAGATTGAGTACACCATCAATTTGACATTTTTCCCCTTTTAAATCTGAAGTACACTGTTTATTAACATCCCCTCCCCCCCCCCCCCCCCCCCCACATATCCATAATGCATAAATATTCCCTATCTATGCCAGTAAGGTAACACACTAACAATGCTGTGATACAATACTGGGGTGAGATTCGTCTAAAACTGAGTTCCTACAAGTCCTCCGTTTCTTGTTCCATCATCGATTTCCCCCTCTCAGAGCTAGAACAAGATGTAGAACGGAGCCTCCCTGAACCTTGTAATCTGCTGCCGTCTTTTCATCATTCCTGTACAATGTAAGATGAATTACAGCAAACACATAAATAGTTTCATAAAATACTTGGTATAAAGACAACAATTTATGTAAAACAGGGCTCACATTAAATGGGCAAGTCCAAGTTATTTTGCGTCCCATATATTACTGAACAATATCGATAACTAGTAATTTGAGAGTCACTTTCATGTTCAGAAAAGTCTTTTGCCCTTGTACAGTGTACCCCTTCTAGTTTTATTGACCATTCTATAATGTAATCAATATGAGACATGAGAGAATGATGTTACTAGTATAATAAAGATGGATGCCTTTCAAGAGAAAAAATTTTCTCGAGAGCACATGATACACACAGATTACAAAGCAACAAATCTTGCTTTATTTGGGGGCTTTCTTTAGAGAAGACAGAAGGTGCTCTGTATCAAGCTGCTTCTCCAAAGCATCAGGATTATCTACATTGTAGCTTCCCTTAATGGATAATCAAGTGCACAAGTTATACAGTGCGTCCCAGAAAAAATGAAACCCTGAAATAAGAGGTTATTGTGACCACACTATGTGCTCTATGACAAAAATTTTCTATTTTCCATAAACTAGGATGATTATACTTTTAAATGATATCTTGATGGCATCCATCCGTACATGCTTTACAGAGCAGCAGCATTTTGAAAATGACATGTAAAAACTCAGCTGTGCCAGATTTGGGTAAAACCGTGAAAACGTTAGGATCACATGCAAACATGACCCAAATGTAACATGACTTTTAAAACCCTATTAGAAGACTGTTTTCATCTGTTTCTTTCAATAATTAGGGTAAGGATAACACCCTCATCATAAAATAAAGGATGGTCAATGTTTTGTCGATGTTGGGGGTAAAGAAAGGGCATGTTTTGTATTGAAATGGTACCTGCAATCTAAGCAATTTTTTGCATTTTCTGAACTGAAGTTTCTTTTAAGAACAAAGCAGACAGAAAGGTGATATTATTCATAAAAGTAAAGTAAGTTGCACTTTCCAATGCCAGATGGAAATTCAAGGTAGAAAGGGCACATAAGGCAGAAAAATATCAAGATTATGGCAATTTCCCACCTCACGAGGGGCACCTTTTCCATCACACGAAGGGCACTTTTTCATCTGTTGAGGGATATTTATTGTTTTGGGAATTTTTTTTTGGCATACACCCCTGCCACATAGTATTGACCCTTGTTGTATGAATTTCTGATTGAATGCATGCCATCACACAAGGGAATTTCACGTACCATATCTCTTTCAGCTGGTATTTCTGTTTAGTCATTTTCACATGTGATACCAACATCTTCACAGTTTTACCCAAATCCAGCACAACTGAGTTTTCACATGTCATTTTCAAAATGCTGCTGCTCGGTAAAGCATGTGCGGATGGATGCCATCAAGGTATCATTTAGAAGCATGATACTTCTAGTTTATGGAAAATAAAAAAATATTGTCATAGAACACATAATGTGGTCACAATAACCCTTTGTTTTAGTGTTTCGTTTTTCTGGGACGCACTGTATAGTGGACTTTACCCGGTTGTATTTAGCAACTACACACACCTTAGATAGTTAGATTAATACTTTGTATAGAATATCATTTAAACTGTACATTTAAAAAAAAATAGACAAAAAAAAACACATCATAGCCAGTTAAACCCAATCATCTTTTGTAAGCCATATCAAGTACTAGACCATTATTATCAATGTCCTTTTTGTTTTCACTTCACTTCATTATAAGAAGCTCTTGTTAAAACAAAGATAAGAGGCTGATCTCCCATTTTGAATCAAGAGTGTTTTTAACTTGGAAATATCAGCACAATTCAACATCTTCCATCATATATATGATTATCATCATGGAGTAGAGTTCCTCTAGCTCCATGATACAATGTGTCATAATATACATCACAATTGTACACTATATCATTAAAAAAGGTATAAATAAAGCAACACAGAAGAGGGAACTTACATCTGTTTACCGCTGAAGATTAATCTTTGTTGTGGTGGGGGAATACCCTCCTTCTCTTCCACTCTCTCCTTTATCCTCTCCACCTAAGCGCATAACCAGACAAAAGCACATTACTTATCTATATTTCAAGATTTTCAAGAGCTAAAAAAGCGCTAGGACTTGCTAAAAAAAAAAGGGCTACAACTTACTATACAAACGAAATGAGATGAAATCTTTTTTCCAGATGTTGATGGCAGTTACAATTTACAAACACTGAACAGTCATTTACTGCCACCCAGAGCAGCATCATGCCTGTACTTCATTTCTACATTGTGACTTTGGAAAGGCATCCTTACATCTCTTACTATTTGCAACATTAGTTTTCCTGTGATGCTTTTGTCTCATTCAAACAAATATGCAGTCACAGTGAGTTGAGATTGCTTCTCCCTTTGAATTTGTAATTCAAAAATGTGAAAGTTGAAGATGTGGTAAGGACTAACCAGTAGTATACAAGTCACTGGACTATGGATAAAAGGAAGAGTTGACTCTCAGCTCTGTACTGAGTTTGTATTTGTAATTCAAAAATGTGAAAGTTGAAGATGTGGTAAGGACTAACTAGTAGTATACAAGTCACTGGACTATGGATAAAAGGAAGAGTTGACTCTCAGCTCTGTACAAACACTTGTTTGGTAAGGCATCAGTCTACATTTACCAGTGCCCTCTACCCAGGTGAAGTACAGAGATATCCGTGGGGAACATAAGAATTTTTATATCCCTCATTGAAAATTTCTTGCTCTTGGATTGGTCGAGAGCACTTCATGTGATTAATCATAATTCTACCAGAAAAAGAAATTACTCCAGGAGAAAAATAGGTTTAGTGACGTCAAACTTTTCAGAGTATGATAGTTTTTTTACTATCATGCCTCCGACTGCCCCTTGCTCCCTAGAATCATTTCTCTTGACGCGTACGGCGAGCAGCCAGTAGTCTCCTTCGGGTAACTCCCGCGATGGGACGGCGCGGGCACCAGTGAAACTACGCCGAGCCCGGGAATTTTCATAAATCCATAAGAAAAGTGAGGGGGGGGGGCGGACACTGAACAAAAAATAGCCGTCAATTTTGCAAAATATGCATGAAGTAACACTAAACCCAGTAAATATTTGCAACTAATAATTCTGTCAACTTATCTTGTCAAAGATTCTTGACAATTTGCATGAAATTGTGTTCGATTTACTGTTTAAAAGTGACCTGTCCGGACACACGACGTGTTGGTTATGTAAATGTAATTGGATGTAGGTCAGTAGATCAGCTGTTTCTCATGCGCAATCGTACTAGCTAAATGCGCGTCGTAACGCGCGCGCACGTCATCAGTCGAAATCAAAACATGGCGACCTACTAGTATGTCTAGCCTAGTGTCCGTCGAAAGGAAAAAAAAATGATTTTAATTGACGAGGACCAAAAACAAACCAGGATTGGAAACAGATGAAGTAGCCTATATTCAGTTATCAGGTAAACTTTATCTACCGTGTTCGGTTATATCAGGTAAAATTTCATTTGAGTGTAAACTGTCATAATTATGTCGTTTGACCCTTTTTAACTGTTTGTTAATACAATGTCTTGACTTGTGTTACTTTTTATTTAGGCCTAATAACAAAGTTAGACCTAAATATAGATCTATTTAACGTTAGCCTACCAGACTCTAACAGTAGTAGTAATTAACATTAATTAAATGCTAGCCTAGCCTAGTATTAAATTATTTTTTATTTATTTAATCTAACTGTGCCCGTGCAGTTCATTACTAGCCATATAGTTTTCTCTTTCGGAATTTCACCGATTACGTTACGGTATAGATCTAGATCTAGTACTATACCCTTTAACACTTTATAACAGGATTAAAATTAACTTGATGTTATAGACAACCTAGTCCTAAAAGTTAGAAGCCTATAAATAAAATTACAGGGCCTTTATTCTGAAATCTACTTCGATCTACGGGGTCGGTCTCAGGCTCAGCAACTATCAATCGCGTCAATCTATTCTAACTTAAGACTAAGTTAGTTAGCGTCCACTGTGTTTTGCTCTAACCGTATATAGATTTAACAATGCGAGATTTACACCAACTAACATTAATTTGTCATATCTAGATCAAAGTTAAATCCAAATATATTTAATTGTTGATGAGGGATATAAAACAAATATACAGGGTCTTTATTCGGAAATCTAGTGCGATCTATGGGGTCGGTCTCAGCGACTACAGTCAATCGTCTATTTCTCTCGGGGCTCTCGCCCCTCGAGGAAATAGACGACTGTAGTCACTTCGACCGACCCCATAGATCGCACTAGATTTCCTTGGGCCCTGTATATTTGTATATTATACAAATAATTGATCACCTATCAGGCTGGCAAGGCTTAAAGTGATTGATTAACTTTGTGAAAAATTGTAAAATCAGCTCAAATGCCAGTGAATTGTGTGCAGTCCTCTAACTACATATATAATTAAGGATATGTGAAAGTATGAGAGAAAATGGAACCCGTTTACTATCCTAAAAAAAGAGAAAATCGCGATCAATCGCTAGCGCAAGTCGCTCGGCTTCTCCGCTGTGCTGCAGTCACAAAAACCAAGCACCAGCGCTTGGCGATTTCAGAGCGGGTTTCCAGCCCGTACGGTATTCTGTGATAGAGCGAGGTATGCCAACCGTAAGAGTTCTTTAGGGTTCGGTGGTACTCTATCCCGACATCACTGTTCAATCTTAAATATCTTGATATATAAACGACCGATCAGCTTATAAAACTCAGGCGATTCCTGTCTGAGCTAAAGGTTTGCAATTATGATTACAGCATTAGCTGGAACAGTGATTTTTTTTTTCAATCCTGGGCAAAGTTAATCAGTGCCTTTAAGGCAAGGTAATATCTAAAGCATCAGATAATGTACAACAATTGTCATATCATAATCCAGATTGACTTCAATTGGTGAAATGAAATTAGGAGAAGTCAACCCTGTCTCCTCTTAGGCCAAGTAAAATTGATAATCAGTTTCTTGTTCAGATTTGTCAAAAATGTTAATCAATAATTGATATTTTCTTGCACATAAAAGTGCTAGTGGGTCAATTACAAAACAAATTGTCTTCATTTCATTTCATTTGCTCATGCATAACAGACCCTCAAAACAAGTTGAATTTACATATCAATGAATTTTGTTACCTAATTGTCTGGATGTTCCAGGATTTGTATCAATCTTATTTCAAAAAAACAAAAACAAAAAAAATGAAATAACAAAATAAGAAGCTGGGCCAAGCAAGGAAGGAGGAGGGGATGAGAAAATTGGGCATTAATTCTATTTGGCCTTTAATTATACTACTCAATGAAAGGGGCAAAACAGAGTGCATGAGCACATAATTACAATACTCACCTTGTCTGTAGGCTCAATATCAATTTCAATCTGTAGTAATAAAAAAAAAAAAAAGAGATTGGTACATGACAGTATTATCATTGGAAAAAGCAGTTGTCACCTCTAATTGTTAAAAACAATCTCCTTTCAAAAGTATCTTGTCTGTAGTAACTTTCTAATGAAAGAGACATTGAAGGAGCCACTTACATAAAATACTTGTTTAATCAAAGAATGAAATGATTCAACAAAAAAAAAATCATCAACATATATCACTTTGAAAGGATTCTTTCATCAAAGTCCTTTTCTAATTTTTTCTTTGAAATTCAATAAAGAATAAAAAAAATTTATAAATTGCCCTCCAAGACAATTTATGCATCTAATCTACTATTATGGGGAAAAGGGGAGAGTTTTATCAACACTTAAATTTTCCCTCCTAGACATCAAGATTAACACTCGAGTAAATGCATTTCATCAAATATTACACTTAATACATGTACACCTATCCTATGAATAATGACAGCAGGGGACTTACCTCTTTCCCAGTGAGTGTCTGTAAAAATTGAAAGAAAGAAAAGACAAATAGTGCAGCTGAAAATTGGCTTTAACTTTAAGTGTATAAGCATTTTGATTGTTTGCAAAGTTACCATACCTTTTGCTCTGGACACTCCAAGAAGAAAAGGGCTTCAGCCAATCTGGCAGACCATTTTATATCGATATTTCGGATTTTTCTTTTTTATGATTGGGGTCCAGGGATTAATTCTGAACAATTTTCAAATACGTCTAGGCTAAAACCCTATAACTTATCATAAGCAGATTGCTCACTTAAGTTACCACATTTTATCATTTTTATTTCCACTTTAAAACTAATAGAAATTTGATGTCTACTTTTTCCTTCATTATATATTTTTTTATTTTTGAGGGTGTGACCCAAAATGCAATAGGCCTAACATTTACATGTACTTCTCAACAGGTTCAATCAAACTTTAAAATAAAATCTTAAGTTCAATCATGTTTAAGTTTAACATTAAAACATTAACAGGATTTAAAATCAAAAGGCAGATCTTGTGACTGGAGTCAAGATCTACCCTTGTCTAGATCTACCTTAATAAAGTAGACTGTCATGATTATGACTTATGAGACTGAGTCAAACATGCTTTATCATAAAAATACTACCTGAGGCCTGAGGCTAAGCCAAGCCCAAGGTCTAGGACTAGTACATATACATACACAAAGAGGTAAGTTTTACTTTAAATTCAACCTTCATCTCAAGATTTGTCTTGTAAAATTAAATTTTCATCTCAAATTAGATTCTATAATTCTATTCATTCAGTCTTTATCTTACACTGAATTAAGATAATCATGATAATATTCATCTTAAATTCAACTTTCTCATCCAAATCTACCTAAATTAATTCGATAAAATTTGGTGAACTCAAAACTCTTCAGTAACTGAGTAATGTCTAACTTGCATGAATTGTCAATTTGTTTTATTGTTAATGTCCTTAATTTGCTAAAATTTAATCTCGACTCAGTTCCTTACCTTCACCTTGATCAGCATCTTCTTATTTTGTTCTCTGGTTTATAATGAAGAACAGAAAGACAAGCTTTTATCAGGATTAGCTAACTGAATCTTGATTCACACCAGCAAGTTAGACTGGAGGTCTAACTCTATACGTTGGATTCGATTACTATATCCCGGAACACTGCATACACTGCACTGTGATGATGGAATGAAACAACAATGCAGCTCAATGCATGTGCAATACATAACCGGCTGCTGAAGCGCTGTTGTGTGCTATGGTTGTGTGTATCATGATCCTGAAACTTGTACAATAAATTCATGCATTATCCGTGCCTGCATTTTTTCAAGACTCTGCGTATTTTTATATAATATATTTACAGTTAAAGCAGGTATTCTGGTCAAATTGATATATTATGTACTTTCCATAAAATGAAAAAAAAATGAAACATGTATTTTCCCAACTAATAAAGGACTATACCCGGATTTTTTGTAGACAAATATTTTTTTTAAAAACAATTAATACAATATAGTAGCTTATATTAAAGACTACAAAATACCGGAAGTTGGTAACCCGTACATGAAATACACGCGCGAGATATCAGCGAGCGCGCGGGAATTAGATATGCGAAGAATGTTTTGATGGTGGCCTACCCTGGTGGAGCATCACTTTAGTCGACACAACAATATCATCAGTAAAATTTCAGACTTCCCGCAGAAGAATTAGGAATACATCGACTTTCTAGAAAGTAGCTTGCCCGAGAAGGAAGAAAGTTCGATATTATTACTGATTATCAAAGAAAAAGTCGTAGTCTTGTCTAGTTGTCTCTGCCTCTGCAGCTCTGCCACTGGACTGGAGCTCCAGCGTCAGTATAACACAACTTCAGTTCAGGGTATCCTTTCTCGTTGACTCTTTTGCTCCTGAACTGTGTCGTTGTTGGAGCTAGTGATAAGGGCTGCTTTGCTCTGAAGTTTCATGTGTGCAACACCAACCTATTTGTGCTATCAAAAGGAGCAGACGTCCATCAATCAACATGCCAAGAATCGACAGTGACATCAAGTTGGACTTCAAAGATGTGCTTGTTCGTCCAAAGAGGAGCACATTGAAGAGCCGATCGGAGGTGGAGCTTCAAAATAAAGTGAAATTTTAAGCTGCCATGGCTATTGTATTGTTTGAGTGCAGTTGATTTGGATTGCTGTACATCATTTGGTTCTTTGGTCATCATTTCACATCCCATGTTTTCAAATTCTAACTTTTCTAGATAGATTATAGCGTCCTGAAGTCGTCTGTCTTCTTGGTCTTTGACCTGGACTGGAGTTTGCCAACATTAATTTTACAGTGTGTTTGGAGTGTGACTTTGTATTTTAACTTTGTAATTACAAACAATGATTTAGACTTTTTAGACAGAAAACAGTGTCTTGTAGACCTTGTACTCACTAATTGCAGTGACTTCAACAAAATTATTTTGAACGTTTAAGTTAATATGATATCAAACCATATTCAATGTTGTCAAAAGCAACTCCACAAAAAATTACATATTTTGAGATCATACCATGATTAACCAGATCTATTATTTGTTTGATCAATATGTAATAATAGATAAGATAGAGTAAAAATTGTGCTCATATGATATTCAATTTATCTACACTGACTGTTCAATTACACTGTTTTTGAGGACTTCATGAAATTGTAAAAATGATGATCAATCACCTATGTAGTCTAGAAACATAGAAAGACTACTAAAATTGTATCATTAGCCATGGCAGTTTCTTTTTTCTTTTTTGTAAGGTGTTAAAGCAAAGGAAAAAGTGTTATTTGGATCTGAGCTGAGCAGACAATGTATGCAATGTATTTTTTTCTGAAGACGTTATTGGCATTTTGAGAAAAATAGAAGAGAAGCCATTTAAGATAATGTGTGTTACATTATGATACAAAAAAGGTGATTCTTTGTTTGCTGAGAGAGAAGACCTACAAAAACTATTTTCTCTATTACTGCCCCTTAAAAAATAGTCCAGTCACCCAATCTGGTCTGCCTAATGCCTACAACCATCCAGAATATCATTGATGTTTGCAATGTGTTTCCTCACTTTTCACAAAGTAACATTATTTATGTTGTCCAGTACACAGCTGTTTTTAAAAATTGTTAATTGTAAAATGTGATAAGACATCAAAGCACGATGTGTTTTGCTGTGTTGTGAATGTGTATTGTGTTGTCATATCAAATTATTTGTTTGATACATTTCTGTAAATGAATGCCGTACAGAGGTTCCATTGTTGGCACATTTTCTGTGTAGAATGCACGATTGTCATAAAAAAAAAATCTCTCTCTATCTAGTTGACAGTTACCTGTAATGTAAATTTTCCATACATGGTTCAGGTAATCAGGTTGATTTCAAACACAATCCAGGGCTCAACACTAACAGGCACTTTCCCCCCCCCCCCCCCCCAATCTACATGTACATGTAAGACAGAACCCCCAAAACATCAAAATTTTAACAAGGGGCTTGTGCATACAGATCCCCAAAACTTCACTGCAGATTCCCTATAAAAACAGGGAGTGTGGAGCACTAGCGTAGCTGAGGGGGGGGGGGGGGGGGACAGGGGGGCAGAGTGCCCCCCGTGACAACTTTTCATCGATTTTTTTTTTTTTTTTTTTTTTTTTTTTTTTTTTTTTTGTTGCTTGTCAGAGAATTATGGAGGAAAACATCTGATAACCCCCCCCCCCCCCCCACTGAGCGACTTTTTTAAGGGCTGGCGAAAAGAAAAATTGTCGCTACCCCCCCCCCCCCCCCCCCCCCCTATTTCAGATTTCAGATTTACAGTGATGAATGGAATCAGGTGTGAAAATGTTTGATATAGAATATATTCATTAGAATGGAAATCTATTTCTTTTAAGTTAATGATGAAAATGGATCTAAGGCAAATTACATGTAGGTATGCATGCAAGTTACAAAAAAGGCATAAAGCATTGATCTGAACTTCTATCATCGGGCCAAGTAAAACTGAATCCTCTTGATTCCTCATTCCTCGCTCAGATTCTTCAAAAATGAAGAGGAGGGGGTTCCAGTTGTACGACACATTCACCTAACCCTAAATCTAACCTATTCTGAAACCCTTTTGCCAGTTGCAACCCTAACCTATATCTTTGATGAAATAAGCCAGTAGCACTTGTCGATGGAGTATATGTCGGAACTCGGGGGATTATATGTCATTTAATATTTTTCTATTTTCATTGCACACACAAATCCTATTAGGTTGATTTCAACACTGTTTTTGGAAATGGAAATTTCATTAGCAACATTGAAATTGCAATATATGAAAAATTTTGTTACCTTATTTTCTAGATTTTCTCAAATTCTTCGTTTACTTCATGTTCCATCAAAAATATCAAATAACAAAGAAAAAATTGAGGTGGGAAAGCGTGAGGAGACAGGAAACCAGGAAGCAATTTCACCTAGCTTTTTGAGGGAAGGAGATGACATTGCAGTTGGAGATAATTAGATGACCTTTTGATCTATCAGAACATATATTCATTGATGGACGGTACTCACTATGAGATGGAGATGCGGGATGCACTCAAATAGGGACACATCATTACACATCTAATTGCTAAATGGACTCCAAATTGACAGGAACTGAGAATGAAGGGATTTTGTCATGGGTGAAAAATCAATGCTGGCTGGTTAATAATGTCTTCGGCATCTAGGCAGCTGAAATCGTGCTAAAGTACTTTGATAGAGCATCACATAGATATTAATGCAGAATGCAGAAAGAAAAGATTCCAGTGCAATTATGTGATGCAGTGGCGAATTTAGGAGTATATACAACTAACCCATGCCCCCCCCCCCCCCCCATCCATTGAAACCCAACTGGCATACCTGATGTACATGTACACACATAACAAAAAAAGACTCCTTGATTTTACAAAATCCTTGTACCGCCTCCGATGTGATGGGCTTTCATTGGGATTGCACACAATTTCTAATAAATATGAGGCTGCCTCATGATAAGTGCTGTTCAAAGCTAGTGGCAATTATGGACCCAATATCCACAGAATTGTATGTCATGCTCTGGAATATTTACTTTCATATCTTGCCTACATAGGGTGATTTTACAAACTAATCTCCATGTAGCAGAAAACAATGTGTGTGTTTATATATCAATGCATGCGTAATATAAATGTACTGAACATACAGTACATTGCAGTAAAATTGACTTAATTTAAAGCTTGGTATAATATTATTACTAACTTAATGACGTACCAAGGTACCAATTTCTAACAAATGCTAAATCTGTTATTACAACAACAACAACAACAAAAGAAAAAGAAAAAAAGGTGTACCGAACTACTGATGGTTGATTCATTTCATGAAATATGCTTTTGATTATAATCCACAACATATTAAACATGTAGAGCCTTTTTAAGAAGATGGGTCTCATTTACTTGACAATTTCATTGTTTGCCTATGAATTGAATGAAGGATGTAATATTTTTAGTAGCATTGATGTGAATGTTAGCAATAGATCCTTCCTAAAGTCTGTCTGCAATCTGCATGCTGCATCTCCTTTCAGTCGCCTCTTTTCTCTTATTATGTTGCCTGTCTCAAATCATAGATTTTTATAGTCAGTGTGTTTATAGAATTTTTATACACATTATTCACACTTTTTGTTTCCTCTATCCCTCTCTCTCTCTCTCTCTCTCTCTCTCTCTCTCTCTCCCCCTCTCTCTTTCTCCCCCTTCTCTTTCTCTCTTACTCTCTCTTACTCTCTCTCTCTCTCTTTCTCTCTCATTGTCTGTCTTCTATTTTTGTCTGTAATTAGGTAAATTTGGAGAGAAGTTACACTTTCAGGAATTCCAAGAAGACCTACGATGGCGTCCCCATCATGGCAGCTAACATGGACACTGTGGGAAACTTTGAGATGGCAAAAGCTCTTGCTAGTGTGAGTTACTTAATAATTTCCTTTCACTATTAAACATTTTTTGTTGTTGTCAACAAAATTCTTTTGTCATTAACTAGTATAAAAATGATGAAAAAAATTATTTTCACTCACTTTTAGTTATCGTTTTGTACAAATGAGGTCATTTGGATACATACGTACATGTACAAAGTACTGCAGTACAACTTTTCATTTCCCATGCAGTGCAATTTTTTCAGTCATTTTCTTTTAATTTGGATACTTGATTGGCAATTTTTTTCTTTTACCTAGGAAGCATTAACCGTGATTCAGTTTATTGTCTTTATGCAATATGAGCACCTGACCTGCACAGCAGCCTATAGCCTACAATAATCTTCAATTAAAGTGAAGGACGTGGGCTCGCCATAAAGGAGAAGAAGAAGCATTGGCATATTGTATAATGTCAAAACTTGCTCAACTGTTACTCTCATTATATGTCACCTAAATTGTCATTTCGAACATGTTCAGAAACTCAATTTTCAGAACTCAATACTGCTTGTCATATGTAGTCACTTAGACAAGACATTTTACCTGTATGTTGGCACAAAGTCCTTGGTTTTATAGAAATTCTCTCATTGAACCATAGCCTAATGCTACGGTATTGTAGGGGTGACTTAAGTCCAACAGAGTGGTAGATGTTTGGGTGATACCACAATTCAATTTTTATAACATTATCCTTGTTATTTTCATGGTCATTTAAACTCTCAGAAAAAAATTATTTGCTGATCATAACATGCTGATTGAAAAGCAGGTTATTGAATGATCTCGGTGAAAAAAATAAGCAGGGGCTAAGGGTGATTAGATCCTGAAACTCTTTAAAAAGCCACCGTAAATGAAAAAGGAGCCACCGTCAAATAATATTTCTGCCCATGGGTTGTAGTGCATTAAAATCTCAGAACACAATAGCTGGACTTCGAAGTAGCCCTCGCAAAAGAAATTTTAATTTTTACACTGAATTATGAGCTTAAATATGAAAATGGGAATTTATGCTCATCAATATAATGTTAGTGTACATGTAGGTAACTGAGAGTTCTTGTGGACTGTGCACATCATATGACTATGATGATACTGATTTATCATTATCAAGGCTTGTCCTTAACTTTTTTTTTTTAAGGTGGCCAACAGGGCCACTTGAGCATGAGATGCAGGTGGCCTGGATGCTACATTTTATTTCTTTGTATCTTACACTTTGAATGTTGTTACCAGAAATATGGCCCATACAAATGCTGTGAGTCATCCTCATCATCACTATATTTTTGGTAGCCTGCTGGGCCACTAATCCGACAGTTCCAAGTGGCCCAACACCGTTTCAGGTGGCCATTGGTACCTGGGCCACCATTAAAGTTGAGCCCTGATTATACAGAACACTTACCAGTATCATTTGATGAAAACCAGAAGGGCTTTAACCCATATCATTTAAAACAGGGTTAATACCATTCTGGCTCTCAACTGACAATATTTTTCTTGATTTCCTCTTCTTTTTTCTTTTTTTTTTTGTCTACAGCATGGCCTGTTTTCCTGCATTCATAAACACTACACTGTCCAAGAATGGGTTGACTTTGCTACCAACAATCCAGAGACATTGAAGGTAAATTACCCTCAGCAATCTATATTATTGAATAAAATTATCTTTTTATTCAATTGCTGAATGTGTTACTAATTTATTAAATAGGGTAGTTTGGAGGAGATAAACTTTTCTTGATTGAAAGTCATGCCTAACAACACATCCTTTCCTAGTTAAGCTATTTGGTACATGTTGTACACATATCTAGGCCCTGTTGCATAAAATTTACCATTAATGGTAACTCTGCCATCAATGGTAACTACCATAGTAACATTGCTCAACAGCCAATCAATTCAAGGTTTAAATGGAAGTTACCATCAGTGGTAAGTTTTATGCAACAGGGCCCAGGACTCCACATTGCCCAGTTTTTGCAGGTTTTTTTAATAACTGATATTTTAAGGGTCTTTATACGGGATTTCTATTAAATTACAAAGTGTGGGGGTTCTGGAGTTAGAATTTAGGGGGCCCATGTGTATTAAGCACCTGTTAGGGTTGAGGTCTGCATACTATATACATGAGCTTCCTAATTCTCCACTTTTACTTCTGCATTATGAATAAAATGTAGAAAAGAGATAAGATCATATTTGGGGAAGTTCTGCTTGCATTGAGTGAGAGAATGCATCACAGATGCTCCTTGTAATCTACCCACAATTTTTTTTCTGGTATCAAGATGGAGGCCTTGTCAAAAGGCTACAGGTCTCATTTATCTGTTCTCATGCAGCTCATTATATTTCCTTCAAAATGTAGCACTTGGCATTCACTCGTTTTTTTCATCATTTTTTTTTTTTCTAAATATGTCCTTAAAGAATGTTGCTGTCAGCTCTGGAACATCACAGAGGGATGCAGAGAAAGTGGCGGAGATCATCGCTGCCATACCAGGCATTCGATACATTTGTCTGGACGTCGCTAATGGCTACTCAGAGGTCTTCGTACAGACTGTCAAAGAATTCAGACAGCACTTTCCAGAGCATACCATTTTAGTAAGTGTAAAATAAATAATAATAAAAAGACCGTTTCAATTTTGTGTTTATCTCCATTTCAAACTTTTTTTTTTTCTTCAAATAATAATATTCTTTTGCAAATGGTTTAATTTTGTTTGATACTTTAGGGCTGCTTCATTTTGATTACTTGTTTATTTCTCCTAGGCTGGTAATGTGGTAACTGGTGAGATGGTTGAAGAATTACTCTTAGCTGGAGCTGACATCATCAAAGTTGGAATCGGACCAGGTTGGTAACCTTCGAGCCACATTGTAGACTAACTCAACCATAATCATAATAAATGCATGTCTTTAAAGTATAAAAGCCTTTTTACATTGATCCACAATGAATGAGAGAGAGAATCATAAAATGCTGATGCCATGTCGCGTACATACCAGATGACGCTCCACACCTTGTCAGTATGGTGAACACACGCTCATCTACAAGGAATTCATAATTTGGTTTTTCACCTCTCTAAATAAAGTAGAGATACTTATAGCAAGCATTTGGACAAAAAAAATTTATCTGTAGGTTGTTCTCCATGAGGCACACACTCATTGGACAACTTTTCTGTTGTTATTGTATATTTGTAACTCCGATACCGATTCTGGGATAACAGTTCAAAACATGTTTTATCCTGATGGGGAAAGTGCCCTACAACTGACCGTCAGCATTATGTGATAATTCTTCTTCTACTTTTTTTTTTTTTTTTGGACAGGTTCTGTATGTACCACCAGAAAGAAAGCTGGTGTAGGTTACCCTCAGTTGAGTGCTGTCATAGAGTGTGCTGATGCAGCTCATGGACTCAACGGACATATCATATCCGTAAGAATCTTGATATCATTTAGATTGTTTGAAGTTTAGAACATTATTTTATTATGATGTAACTGTTACAGATATTGTAACCTCTTGTGATTGTTTCTATTTGAAAAATTCATTACATTATTTGTAAAAAAGTAAAATTTCCAAATGGACAATAAATGCTTAATTAATTTATTGATTTATGAATTTCACTCTCCCTAGATTGAACTTTTTATTCTCATGCTCTGATATAAATCATTTACACATTGCCCTATCATCCAGACAATTTATATCTGTTATGTTTTTGTTTGTTTGTTTGTTGTCTTTTATCAGGCTCTCACTTTCGCGTTCTGCTGATTGCAGTCAGTTGAAAGCCGTGCTCCCATATGACTCAAGAAACTGCCTCAAAAAGAAGCACTGTAGCAAAAGACAATGACATATAAAGCATAGAGACCTCACATTTCTGTATCTTATAACACATACACTGTAGATAAGTAAGTGCACTGAGAGAACTTTGTTACATAGGGTAACTCCCCAATTTGCCATTCATTTTCTTGTAAAATGTTCTTTATTTTGCCATGGCGGTTTACTGCATCATGTTAAGAATAACATCGCAAAAGTATCTCCTAGGATAACAAGGACAGAAGTCAATCTTGATGATTTATATGAATGAATAATTATATCTTTCATATTCTGATTTGATACAGGATGGTGGATGTACATGTCCCGGTGATGTAGTCAAAGCTTTTGGTAAATACACTTGGTACATTTATGTTTGTTCTAAAAGTAAAGCTCATTTCCATCTCTTTAGAGTAAACAGCTTAGATTGAGTCTTAAAATTTACTGTTTGAAAGATGCAATTCAAATGAATTTTAGATCCACATGCATGGGCGCAAATCCCGGGGGAGGGGGGGGGGAGACAGGGGGACATGTCCCCCCCCCCCCCCACCCCACCTTTTTTTTGCTTGTCAGAGAATTTTGGAGGTGAATGCCCCCCCTCCCCCACCTTTTTGAATAATTTTTTTTTTTTTTTTTTTTTTTTTTTTTTGCTTGTCAGAAAAATTTGGAGGCGAATGTCCCCCCCCCCCCCATTTCAAAATGGATTTGCGCCACTTTCCACGTGTAAGATAACAAATTAAGTGACATATACTTACCATCGGTTAAACATACATGTGGAGAAGGAGTACGTATTGTGTGTAATCTTAATATTACTCTAATCTAATGATAATATTGCAAAGTTAAATCATTAACCCTTTACCCGTTTTAGTCGTCAAATGGAACAAACGATGGACTGTGACAGTCGAGTCACAAAATACTCCAGACATTGTGGCAGTCTAGGATTTCAATGTGCAGTGAATAAAGTGTTTATTGATGAGAGCAGTAGCATTGTGCAGAAACAGTAATCATGACTATTCTTACCAGTACAGTGCATTATCATTCCATTACGTCCAAACATGCAAGTCTTGGGGGGGGGCAGACTTTGTAATGAAAAGTGGATCAATTTCTTATAACATTGTTCTTGTAATTGATTCACTGACTTGGTGGAATCATCAGTGAGATGTAAAAGCAGTCCATTGTGAAAGTCTAAGAACATTTCAAGAAAGAAAGATATAATCTTGTAATACCAAATACTGACATGGCAAATGATATGCATCTGAAAATGAAAATTTATGTATCTATGTATACAATTAAACATGGTTTATACATCGTATGTCTAGTGTTCATGGAAGAATATCAGAAGAACAGCTCCTGAATGGCGTTTACCATCAGTTTTAACTCAGCGTTTTTCAACCTGAGTGCTGCCAGAGAAATTCAGTTATCAACAAATATATTTTGGAATAACTTTCAGCCATGCAAAAAATAATACGGTACCTGACCTTTCAGCTAGGTGAGGAAATTATTGGAAAGTACATATTCGTCAAGTAGCAGTTAAAACCTCATGAATTATAAACATTTTCTCAATAATTTTCTACTCGGCCACCATGCAACCTCACTAAACAGTAATTTAGTTATGTATAGCCTACAGAACTAGGTCAAACTTTAAAAATGAAGAGAAAGGGAAATTGGGTTCATATATCTCCTCATAGGTAAAGCCCAAAAGAGAAAACTTGAAAGCTGTTTGTATAATCAATAGTTCATTTCTATATCTATTGACATTATGATCACTCTGTTTTCAATATTTCAGGTGCAGGAGCTGACTTTGTGATGCTTGGAGGAATGTTCTCGGGTCACGACCAGACTGAAGGTGAAGTGATTGAACGCAACGGAAAGAGGATAAAACTCTTCTACGGCATGAGCTCAGCGACGGCTATGAATAAACATGCAGGAGGAGTGGCAAACTACAGGTGGGTCTAGGAGCAATGAACCATTGAAGCCTTGTTCACATGTGATGGGTAAACTGCCTCAAAAATCTACAGAGACAAAATAAAATGATATAAGTGCACAGTGCGTTTCACATTTCTGTATTTCATATCATGAAGAAAAGTGAATACGCTTTTAATAGGGGCCTTTTGTTGCATGCAGCTTTTTTTTTTTAATGCCAACTTGCCATTATTCACGCATAAAATGAGTTTTGTTTTCCTTGGTGCTATTTTGAAGCAGTTTATCACGTCATGTGTGAAAGGGGCTGAACAATGAATCTGCTTTACTTGATCTTACTTTCCTAGTAACTTTTTCACATTAAAAGGGTACAGAGGAATACATGACGCATGCTGCATTGACAATTGCTTCAGGGCCAATCTGTAACATTATTCAAATGTCTGACTTCAACCCTGGCTCAAACACTATCCCTAACTCTTAATGTTAGCTAATACTCTATTTCATCCCTAACCGTAACCCTATAATCTTATATGGAATAAAGCTTGGTGTAATTGTCGCAAGAGCAAAAGTCTTAGCATCAAGTCAAGCATTGAAAAAAAGGATATATGCGTTCATCTTGTCTCAGCGATAACATGAGGGGATAGAGAGACTGGGCCTTTTCATCTATCTCCCCCTTGCTTACGGAACTTGCGCCCTTTCATTCTTTGTAAGATTGACTGTTCGGAGCTCCTCCAACCATGCTAAAGCAGATGTGTGAAATACTGGCCTCATACCGTGGTCTCTCCACCAAAGTGACTCTACTTCGACTCCAATCTGACCGATTTTCGGCCATTCGCTGTTATGTAAATTTTTGTCCTGTCTCACAGTCTGTTGTCATTTGATATTGGTCTCGTTGATGTGATTGAGGTATTATAGGAGGAGCCTTTGAATGTGTTAAGAGAAATTATTTCTCTCTGTTGTAAGACATGTCAAGAGACCTTGAAGTTACAAGACAAAGTATGAAACAAACAGTCCTCTTTCTCCAGAATATATTACATACACGTGTAGTAAAGAAGGGAAAGTGTGTTACAATCACTGTGTCCCATATGTAACTCACTTTTTATTTGTCTTTGTTATCTATTTTTGTTGTAGGGCGAGCGAAGGAAAAACTGTAGAGGTTCCTTACAAGGGAGATGTTAATGCGACTATCTTGGATATCTTGGGTGGTCTGCGCTCGGCATGTACATACGTAGGAGCTAGTAAGCTGAAGGAGCTCAGTCGCCGCACAACTTTCATCCGTGTCACGCAACAAACCAACGATATATTTGGGCACCATACCTAAGACAACAGCTTGATTGTATATCAATAAGTGAAGCTCCGTGCCCCACCGTTCTCTCTGTAATGTAGCTTGTTGATTTGTAGGTATTGATGGGAGGTATTGATGAAATCATAGATGGTACATCCCAGTAAAACAACAGCCAACAAGACCAACAATGTTGGTCTGATGAACCTTCAAAAAAGTTGTCAGAAAGTCTGCGAGACTGATATGTTGGTCTCATGGTCTGTTGATCTTGTAAACCCTCAGGTAACTTTTCAGAAGGCCCTCAAGACTGACCTTGTCGGTCTTGTAGCCCGTTGTTCTTGTAGGCTGTAGCAGTACACAAGTAATGTATGAGTATACAACACTATGGTGCAGTCATTCTGTCTACAACATGTCTATGTCTACACTCTCCATCCAGGTGTTAAATGGGAGACCGGTAGGATGCGAAAGTTAATGTCGTTTGTTTAGCAATGTGAGCGCCACGGCCCATTGTTGGAATACTCCCCAGGGAGGGGAATAATATATCTGTAAAGCGCTTAGAGACATCGCCGATGTATTAGGCGCTATATAAAAGCGGAATATTATTACAGCAAGTATTTCTGGTTGCCCAGCTAATCTCCTTTCAGGCAACCACTTTCTTATGCACCTTCATGTTTCACCGTTCTTTCTCCTTGGGTACAGCAGTAAAAAATAAATATTTGTGTCACCTGTGTAAGCTTTGTATTGGTATTCAATTTAAAAAGATGCTTATAAAGTTAAAGTATTTTTTCTTCTTTTACCACTGGTACTACTGTTACTACGATAAACACATTATGGGTACTTCCTTGTCCAAGAAAGATAGAGAAAGAGATATGCCTAATAGTAAGAAAACACAAAAGTAGATTTTCTCTGACAAGCTGGTTGTATTCATTCCTATATTGGTGTGTGTTGTGTCTATCATTATCTGTACTTTACAAAGATTGAATCATGGTTTGTTAAGTTGCAAAGTAATACAATGGTGATGCTGTGGTGCACTGTGGTGCACTGTTGTGCAAAGAAGCATTCATACATTTCGCAGTAATTTCACTTGCAGCCTTTGGTTAATTTTGCAGAGGAATCTCAAAAGCATTTAGAGATTCCATCTAAAGTTTCTGCTTTGAAGAATAATGTAGGAAATAAATCAAGAGTTGACTTTTAAGTTGTGTCCAATTGATAGAATATTTCTTTTTATGCACAAAAATACTATATTTTAGTATACAGGTATTAGGCATACTGGTAAATATTGATATGATGGTATTTAAACAACAGTGAGATTTTTTTTAAGAACTCTTTTCCTAGATTATCTAGTTTTGCATATCTTACATCATTAAAAGAGGTTGGTTTTTTAGTCTTTTGAAAATATCCTGCAAGAAAATCATATTTTAGTGAAATATGCTGCATTTGTTGTCTATTTTTTCAAGTTGATGAGTTCAAACAAATATGTTTGCCTTGATGAAAATGTAAGCAGTACTTGTAATGGATATCTGTTGTTGTGTGATGAGGTTATAATATTTGAAAGGAAGGGTATATTTTTATTATTTTCCTTTCAAAACATATGAAAGACCACACACATGTTCATTATGTAGTATGAAGTGAAGATTTCATTGCACTCAAATGCTGTGAATAAGTTACTCTCGTATATTTAAGTACATTTTGATGTGATATTTGTACTGTTCTGTACATGGTAATACTGAATAAGGAAAAAATTGATACAAGAATAATGTCATCCCGTTGTGTAATTTTGTCATCCATATTGGTTTCCAAAGTATGGTGCTAGTTTTATTTGCACATTTTCCCTTATTCACTTTGGTTTGTATCCTGTACTTATGATATTATTTGATTTTCATATCTCCTGTATAGAGAATTTGCCATAACATAATTTTTTGATGATATCAATCATATATTTTTTTTTTTTTTTGCTTTTTTTTTTCATAGCAGGCTTGAGTTTTAGATTAATTAGTTCTTAGCATAGTTTTCACCATTTTTACAGGTTGATGTTTCTTTTACATAGACCAGTAGTGTTTATTTTTAACGTTTTTGTTTCATTTGCAGTCAGATAATGCAGACTTACTTTGTGATTGTCTAAGGGGTATTGATTCAAAATCTGATTTTTAAAAAAGGTTTGTTAGTGGGCAGCTGATGTGATTTTAGCTTGTAATATAAAAAAAAAATCAGAAAACTCTGTACAAATGTATTTACAATCATATTTTGGGGCATTGTGTAAGCTATTAATTAAATTCTTTTTGTTTTTTGGTCAATTTTTAAAATTTTTCATCAATTTATCTCTTTTTTTTCAGTACCTCCAATAGCCCTGTGAACTAATGATTAGATTTATTTTTTTGCAGATTTCATTCTATCTTTCTTTCTTTTCTTTATTATTTTGTTGCCAATTTCTTTTAATTCTAATCAATTTATCTTTTTTTTCTCAGTACCTCTAATAGCCTTGTAAACTAATGATTTGATTTATTTTTGCAGATCTCATAACTATGTTGATCATGTATAATTGATGAAGTGGCATTGCCTGTCTCTGTTTCTGTGTAAGAAAGCAAGTATTTGTTTGTATATTTTCTTTGCAGTTTTCACCTCAATACAATAAATTTATTGTATCACATAATTCATTGTTTTTGGTGTATTTTGTCAGATTATCCCACCATAGTATTGTGCTGTGAATGTGATGACAGTATACATGTTAAATAAAAAGTGAAATGTGTGCAAATCTCTAGGGTTGTATATTACTACGGTGTATATCATGTTATGTTAGAGTCTTTCTGTCTCCCTCTGTCTCTGTATCCGTTTCTTTCTTTCTCTCTCCAACTCTCTCCCTCCCTCCTCTCTCTCTCTCTCTGTCTCTATGTCTGTCACTCTTGTTCTGACTTTATCTCTTTTAACTTCCACCTCTGTTCTTTTCCATTTGGAGCCTATTTGTTTCATTTTGGGCTCTGTAACACAAAGCATAGCAATCGATTGGACGATGAATCAATCAATCTTGGTTGATATTTTTGCAATCAATTGCATATACAATGACATAGCCATCAATCACAAAATAGCAATTGTTAACTTGGTTCTTTTTTGTGTTACAGGGCCTTCTTCAGATACATTTCTACTTCATTATCATGACATCTTTACAAAAATTATATACGTGGATAGGAACAGAAAAGTGGACCGTACAGTGGAACCCAGTTATAAAGAACACTGTTATAACAAGGTAATTTTACTGGTTGCACTTCTTTGTATTCTTATGTTTTTTAACCCTGATATAACAAGGTTTCGATATAACAAGGTAATTTCTGTGGTCCCAAGAAGTTTGTTGTAACGAGGTTCCACTGTATTGGACCTCATTCAGACATGATACAGTAACTCACCTCAAAACAGCTGTCGCAAAATGAAAATCATTTTACCTGTAAATCAATGAACAAAATTAGGCAACAAAGGTCTATAAGCGTACTTAGTGGCGTTTCTAATTTCCCAATAGGCCATTTTTCGTAATGTATTCAAATTTATACACATTTGCCTCTTGACAAACTATTACATTCACCTGTAAAAAGCTAAACTTTTTCAATAAAATGTGAATTGCACGTATTCAGTTGGACAAACATTTTGGCTTGCCCAATAGACCGCTTCGGTAATGTATGCAAATTTTATACATACCTTTCAAACAAAGGTTGTTCTTGACAACCTGAAAGCTTGCCTGAGGCTTGCCGGACATAGCAACAAATAATGAATGCAAACTGGATTCCAAGCATTGAAGCTTATTTATAATTTAAAGCAGGTTAATGGAATAGCTCATCACTATGTGCTCAGAGAATATATGTGCATAAATTTGTATACATTACAGAAGCAGTCTATTAACCTAGCAACACTTAATGTATGCAATCTGCATTCTGACTATTAAAATACAATGACTTGTAACAGGTGGATGTAATAGTTCGTTACTAGGAGTTTGACAAAGAGGTAAGCATAATTGAATTTGAAAGCATTACGAAAATGGCCTATTAAAGCACTCCTTTATTTTGATTTATTTTGTGCATGTCTTCCAAAAACACCCTCTAAATTAAAGGGGATTTTAAAAAAATTGTATTACTGCCTATCAAAGACTGCTGTCAAGTTGGCTCCCCAGTATCTATCCATTTTCTGCCAGGAATATTTAACCTACCCCCCCCCCCCCCCCCCCCCCCCCCCCCAGATAGAAAAGGTATAAAAACAAAACAAAACATGATGTCGTCTGCTTGTTCGCTGCTGCTACCGCTGTACAAACGGCCATAACAGCGTTGGATATAGCATGCGTTATATATATTGTTCATCAATGAAATTATTACGAAATACCTCCAACCTTCGTGAGAATCAAACGAGAGACCGACAAAGTAATTGCCGAAAATGACGACTTTGCAAGGGTTTAGAATTGCACGAAACCTACTAGGTAAGTTTTTGTAATTCATAATAAACTTTTATCAGCTTGAAATTGACAAATGAGCGTTTCTACTATTTGGTATTTACTATTTTCTCAAACTCTCTTCAAGCTTGCGCTTGTTCATGCCAATTTCATCAGCAGGGGCAGGAGTGCTGGCGGTCCCTCGCCTCTCTCGCCCCCAAGCCTTGGGCGGACTAATAGGCCTAGGCTACGGTGATACATCTCACAGCGGTGCGGCGACAACGACGCCAAGCCAAGGCCCAGGGGCGATGGCTCATCTTTTCTCCACTCGTATGTCTGAACCACTCAGCCCCACTTGAAACCAGGGAACCCTGTTGAAACTATACAGCTCCCACCTGCTGTAATATATCCAGCCCAAATACCAGATCAAAAGAGTGAAACTCAGACATGTCAGAATTGTCTTTGAAAGTCCCTCTTGTTTGGTGACCAGCTTTACCGCCTACTAGACTGAAAATTCTGTCTCTTGTTCATTAGGCTGATTAGCCTCTTATTAATTATTTTGACAGGGTCGGCCATTCACTTAGAGACAGAAACGCTCCTATCACTCTGCTGTGCAAACTTTCTGAGAGCCAACGAACAGTCGGCATGTAGTCGTAAAAAGGCTTGTAGATCGACCCCTTTTTTATAAATATTTTACAAATTGAATAGATTAGGCCTAGGCTCTAATTACATTCACGAATCTGTTCACTTACCAATTTGACTGTTTTATTCTTCTTCTTCTTCTTCTTCTTCCAGTAGTGTGCATAAACCTCCAAGGAGTATTGTCGCACAGCAGTTGGTTGTCTATCAGCCGATCAAACGTGTTGCTCAAAAAAAAACTTATTAAAAAAAAAATAATTCCAAAAACGAACGCAACTATAGGTCTACTAGTCTATATACAAATTGTTCTCATATTTTGAGTTAGTGTATGACGACATCTTTGACTCGTGTCTTGAAGATGGTGAGATGACCACGTTCTCGGGTAGACCGTTCCACAAACGGATGGTGTTTGGGAAGAACGTATCCCTCAGTAGTGATGTGCGTGAACGTGGGATGAGAAATCTCTTGCTGTGACCTCTGGTTGGAGTGTTTAGCGGTACCAACTGGTCGTCAGGGATGTCAATCAGATGGTTGGTGATTCGGTACATCATAGTAACTTTTGACATGGCTCTACGATGTTGAAGAGTCTTCCACTGAAGCTCATTAATCATGGTTGTGACGCTACTTCGTCTTGAGTAATTGTTCATCACATAGCGAGCTGCACTCCATTGCACAGATTCCGCCTTTGAAATGGCTTTGCTGGTGTGGGGATCCCACACGCAACTTGCATACTCTACTATAGGTCGAACAAGTGTGTTGTAACAAGCGGTTTTGGTTTCCCTGGAGCATGACCTACCAGACAAGTTTCTCCTTAAGAAGCCCAGTGTCTTCATTCCCTTTTTGGTAATGCTGTCAATATGTCTGTCAAAGGAGAGATCACTCGAGAGCTCAACACCTAGGTACTTGGCAGATTCAACAGGCTTTAGTTCTGTTCCATGGATTGTGTATGTATGGCTATGTTGGTCTTTTTTCTTCCGTTTGGAGATGTGAAAAACCTGGCATTTCCCGGGATGAAATGTCATTAGCCATTTCCTTTCCCATTCTTGTAGTGCATCTAGGTCTTGCTGCAGCTGAACTGCATCATCATGACTGTTGATGGCCCTGTACACCATGGTGTCGTCGGCGAAGAGCTTGACCTTAGTGCCATCGGAGATACAGTTGGGAATAATGAATAATGTAATGCTCCTTTTTCAGGTAATTCAGGGTCCGACTCCAAGTTATTCTCTGTTTGAAAATCTTGCAGCCGTATTCAAACGGTTCCCACTGTGCAGGAATGAAGGTAACATCGCGCCCGTTCTAGTCTACGTACAAGGGAAGATTATTATGAAGGGAAAAAAAATCATTGTGTGCGAGTTCGTAATGAATTCATCACATTTTGTGAATTCATCACAACGATAGCAAATGAAATATCAAACGAATATCTGTCAAACTTACATAATGAATGCTTAAAGTCCTACATAAAAAGAAGTTGGTGGAATTTGAAAAAGACAACGTAGATTTAATACGATATTCCTTCTGAGCGAACCCCTTCCCAACGACTCAGCGTTTTGGTCCCTTGAAAAGGTATTGTGTGCCACCTATGGGAAAAAGACACAACCTACCCCAATTTGGGGCCTACATGATGAAGACTAGGGGTGACAAGAGAGCAGGTTATAAGATATTATTACTCATATCTTTTGCCTCATTTTATGATCTTCTGCCCTGTGTTCTGTGTGTCCAATAGTGTGGAGAACATACGCATAGTCCCACGGATATGAATAATGCCATTTTAGGCGCTTAACTGTATGCATTCAGTAATACAATGCTGTTCGGTAATACAATCCATGACTATACCTGGCGCTGATGCGCGGAAATCTCAGGCATTGCTGGTCATTGACCTTGACGTCTCTGCATTTATTGCAAGGGGTCCTAAACTAAAGCTACATGTACACAGGTCTTAAACTAGCTACGACCCTGCAAATACGAGCAATGCGACGCGTTCAATGTGCCAAATTTCTGCTGTGACTGAGCAACGAGAATATCACTGAGGTTTACAAGATAGAATTAGTAATTTTCCTTTATTTTCTCATATCATTATATGAAAATCAGGGTGGAATTCACATCAGTCAGCTTCAAACAAAATTTGACACCGCCATCAATATTGACTTGAAAATGTTAGTCGTTAGCCCCAATTTTCTCAATGATTCAACTTCAGAATACCTGTAGAACCAAGTTAGTTAAAAGAAATAGGCATAAACCACTGAATTAAATGGTTTTTTCAACCATTGAAAACAAAGTGCATAGCTTTGGGTGACTAAATTTTGCAAACATTTTGAATTGTTTTATTTGATCCATGATGATTTTTTTTATGTTTGGGAAAACTTATGAAAAAAAAATCTAAAATAACAGCAACTACACTACATGTACATGTATGAGGTTATCTAGGATAACCTCCTATGATATAGTCATATGCAGGTCTATCATAAGCAATCATTTAAGAAATTAGGAATACTGACAAAATATAGAGCACCCTCAAAAGTTCTGTTAATGAAGTAGTCTTCATGCAGATGAATGATGGCATGATTTTTTTTTTTTTTTTTTTTTTTTTTGGTTAAGTTAAACCATTGTATCAGAATCTATGTGGTATAGTACTTTCTTTACAGATTATGATTTTATCCTCATTTCCATCATAGTAGAATCACTGTGACTACAAATTTCTCATTTTGGGAAATTACAAAATCATTTTTTTTAATGGCATATAACTGTTTTGGTTGTCTAAAATGAGGATTACGTGTACCAGCTTTTAAGACCCTCGAGTTTTGTCAACTCAATTCTGTCATTGTGAAAACAAATAATATGTGTTGCAATTATATTATATGTTGCCTGATTTGGATCAGTTTCTGAGCGATGTTCATTGTGTCATGAAATTAAGCCACTCACTTTTAAAAGACCTGTTGCGGTACCAAAGTTTTGATGGAAATCTGTTTCTTACTCTTTCATCTAATAGGACTGAACTGTAGGTGGTTGTCCACGTCTTTGAGATACAGACAAGGAGGCAGTGAAACTGGGAGTAGCAATGAATCATCATCATCATCGGAGAATGATCATTGCGCTCATGAAGAGGAGCCTACTGTAGAGGATATCCAGAAGATAGTGCTCAACACTGCTCTAGAGTTTGTACCCATTCATGGCTGGACAGTCAAGTCTCTCTCTGAGGCTGCTAAGCATGAAGGGTACCCTGGCGTAGCCCATGGAATGTTCCCCCGGGGTGGCGGTGATCTCATGCATCATTTTGTGAAGGAGTGCAACTCACAGTTAGCTGAGCAGTTGGCTTTGGAAGCCAGTAAAGAAGTGGAGGAAGGGGAGAGGTGTGTAACTTTTTTCCCAAACTTCTTTAGCTCATCTACACATCCATCTATCTATCTAAAAAAGGGATCCATGCTTACTTGGCATTAAGGTGAACTCAGCCTCGGCGGAAAATCGTGGCCGAGTGAGCCAAGAGAGTTGAATTGATTGCAAATACTTGTGTTGAATTTCGCATTAAGAACACATTTCAAAACACTTGAATTCAAATTTCCAAATTATTTGATATCATTTTGTGTAAGATGTTTAGCAAAGAAGTGATGTTGAAAATTTCAAGAAGTAAAATTATACAAAACATGAAATTTAAGGCTAAAAAACGGTATGGTATGTAGCAGGAACTTCAACTCTTGAAACGTAGTCACTGTGCAGTGCTGAGTTAGCCCAGCCCCCTAAAAAATTATCTATGTCCCATAGCTTGAAGGCTGATGGGGCGACAATGTAATGGATCTTGAGACACAGGTTCTCCATAACTGTCAATCTTCTGCGCAAAAGACATTCCTGTCCACTGCTTTATCTCGTCAGTGCAGGTCTTATTTGGTCTGCCCCTTTTCCTTCTGCCATTTGTTCCTCCTTGCAAGCAGTGGCGCAAATCCATTTGAAATGGGGGGGGGGGGGGTCACCACATGATTTAACTAAATTTTCTGACAACTTAAAAAAAAAAAAAGGTTATCACATTTTGTGGGAGGGGGGGGGGGGGACATTGGCCTATCTTCAAAATCGTTGGGGGGGGGGGGGAATGTCCCCCTGTCCCCCCTGGATTTGCGCCCATGCTAGCTACATGACCAAACCACTAAATTGCTCATAACAATAACTTTTTTTATAGATTCTACTCCAATATGGGAGAAATGCATAGTATGGTGTAGATATTTATTTAATCCACCCCCTAATATTTCCCACTTATTTCCCACTTATTGGTAGAATATCAACCACAGGGTAGATCCAATCACTTTCAACTCACCAATATATATTTTTCCACTTTTATCAACAGCAAATACAAATGTAGAGAATTTGTGAATATAAAACAAAAGATCTTTTAGATTTTTGTTCAAAAAACACATTTTCATTTTTTTTTCTACTCTGCTCTATCATAGTGAAAGATGTACTGGAATAATAGTGGAAACATGACAGTTGTAATGCTCATCATTTCTATGAGTATGTCATCAGTAAATAATGGAGTACGTTATAAATTGTGATCACAACCAACTTTATCACAGGAAAAAGACAGGTGCTATAATCCGTGATGCCTTACAGACTCGACTAAGAATGATAATCCCATACCAAGCGCAGTGGCCTGAAGCCATGGTCCTCACAGCTAGACCTGAGAATATAGCAGAACACTTCAGTAATCTAGCGAACCTGATGGATACTATCTGGTATCATGCTGGGGATAAATCCGCAGATGTAAGTTGTATAATTTCAATTCATCCTTCTTAACTCTTACTTTGTCCTCTTCATTGGACAATACGGTAAATTCTTCTTTTTGTACTCCCTAAATCTGCTCCTTTTAGTGCTATATTTTTCTTTCTCTCGTTTTATTTTTCCTGTATGTCTGATTTCTAGCAAAATAACAATTTTTGTTCTAGTGCATTTCCTACAATTCATTTAGGAAGGCTGTAATATGGTGTGAAACATAGAATAGAGTATTCTTTATTTTATCTTAATGTAGCCTGTCACCTTTGGGGACTAATAATAGTAATGACATCTTTTATTTAGAATTTTTTTTCTCTAGACCATATTAAAGGGATATCAGTGTGCTTTGTAGGAAAAGTACATATGTTAACATTTTTTTTTTATTAAAAGTTTTAATCTGTAATGGGAATATGTTTCCCTGCTCTCAGGGAGAATGTGTTGTACAGAGTCAGGGATATAGACTATTCTCTGCTATCTCTAGCTTTTTTTTTTTTTTTAGAGGGAAGAGGTGTTTAATACAAACTAATGCTTCTTTAATCTTTTCGCTCATCTGCTTACATGCCATTCACTTTTTAATAATCTATTTCAGTTCAATTGGTACACAAAGAGACTTTCCCTAGCAGCTGTCTATAAGAGTACAGAACTGTGCTTTATTCAGGACAAATCTCCAGACTTTGAAGAAACCTGGACTTTCTTGGACAACAGGCTCACAGATTTCACTAGATTTGCAAAGTTCAGAGGAGAGGTAATATCATTAAAGAACATTTAGATCTGCTTGGTTGCTTATTGTGGCCTATGACTGCATTTTAGAAACTCCAAAATTTGAAGCAGAAAAAGAAAAAATATTAACCCGTATTCTACTAAAGTCAAACCTGCCTTAACGACCACCTGCATAGAAAGACCACCTGTCTATAAAGACCACAAATTTTGTTTCCATTGAAAAGTGCTTCTCATTGGAACATGTATTGAAGGAACCAGTACAGAAAGAGCACCTGCTTATAAAGACCACTTTTTTTGTCTCCCATAAGCGATCTTTATGTACAGGTTTTACTGTATAAACTTTAAACCCCAAATTGAGTTTAAGTCCAGTCTGAAATCAAGTAATGGAAGTTCAACCAAGGTCCAGTTTTCCCTTTGTTAAACATGGCTTATAGCCTTGTACCAAGCATCAGGCTTTAAAAAAATAGTATAATTTGAAATAAGCAGTTTCCAATTTTTTGTATTCTAAAATAGTGCTGATTGTTTTCCACTGAGGTGCAATGCTTGTTATCCAATTCAGTATTTGTTTTCTCTGAAAATTATTGTAATATCTATTCCCTAATAGGCCTGTTTACTAATGTTATGCTAATCAGATGCAAATCCCCTGCACACGCCATGCCCAACGAGACCCTGGCAAGCTGTGCGGCCTGCTCTGTGTGTGTATGTGTAATGTCTCTTGGGGGAAGTCCGAATCTGCGGGCTTGCTGGTTTATTTCTTTGTTTGTCCATCTTTATTTCAAAGACAGATGAGTTCACGGCAAGATCAACATCGAATGATATCTGCTATTTATATACAAAGTGAAATTTAAAGGTTAAAATGCCAAATTATGCTGTAAAGAGAGCAGAATTAGAGAATATGATTATTGTGTTTGTTGGTGAGACAGCCTTTACTCTCGCTATCAGGACGGCTGTTAAGTAGAAGCACTGTAGCGATAGCATAGACACTCTCGCCAGCAGACCCTGCGCGACAGATGTTTGGCTGAATGGTCTTAAAATTCATACCTCTTAAAATGCTTCTGTGATATTGTTAAGACCAAATATCTTTCTTTCACATGCTCTTGTAGTTCTCTGGGTTTGATTTGGGGTTATGAGAAGTGGAAATAGACCTAATTCTCCCCGATCATCTGTTGCTGCGTAGTTTGAATCACTACACACACACACACACACATACACATTCGTTTACAATATATGTACCGTAAGCCTGAAAAGTTTCGATAAATCTGTCTATTTGGTTCAATTTTAGCTTTCTTGGTAGAATTATACAGCTTCTCTAGTAGTTGATATTACTCAGAATATCTCTTTGACTTTTGTTTTATACTCCTGGTGGGTTAGAATATGAATGAACGAACAAGGAAACAACCAATGTCTCTGTTAATCCAACAGTAACTGTACAGTGATACTGATGTAGCAGACTTTGGGGATCAGAGTTTGCCGGAGTAAGCTTCTGGGCATGGCTATGAATACATTAGTAAACGGGCCTATTGCGGACTTTGATTTGAATTAAATGATAAATCGTGCTCTCAAATATGACACCTAGAGTTTTGTTTACTGTATATGTGAACCCTTTGGAAATGATTAAATTTTCATTTGACATATATTGATAGTTGGTTTAGTCCAAGCTCTCTTTGAGTTCTGCTTTCAATAGGTGAAATTTCATCTTTCATTATGAAAGTATTCATGTGGAGTAGCCTTGTTTGTGTAACAGCTCATGTTATTTGTTATGTGTGGTCCAAAGAGAAGACTCTGAAGGGCACATATATTCTATTAATTCATGGAAAGCGATGCTGATTAATTTGATCTATTCCAATTATCATTTTTCTCTCATGCCTCCCTGTTCTTTCTTGTGTTCTCTACAGATGGAGACTGCTAGTAGTGCAATGAATGACTTCATGTCAGCAGCTTTTACTTCTGTGAGTATTCAATCCTGACATTTTATGTGCAAGGAAGAGTTATGACTCTGATATTTAATCTATTATTAGGTGATGTTTAATTTCTTGATTTGTAGCTAGAGTTGAAAAAATGGAGGAGTTGTTAATAGCTTAAAGAGCCTATACCAAGCAAATGCATGTTGACTTTTGTTGATTTATGATACCCTGATCATCATTTATGTGGCCCCAGAATATCTAAATATGTCATATATTTTATAATATTTTTTCAGTATTTTTTCTTCAGATTACTTGGATCTGCCCACAAGAAAAGCTGCAAAACCAACATTCCCCTTGTGACAGCACTTGTCAATCACCATCCAGAAAATATTAACATTTCAATAGATATTGCTATGTCAGATAGTCACTGTCAAGTGTTTTCTCACAATAGCATTCTACAAATACACCTTCACATACCTTTCTTTTGCAGGAGTATTGCATCATACCATTGTGAGAAAACACTTGATATGATATTTAGATATTTTGGGGGCCACATAAATGATGATCAGGTATCATAAATCATCAAAGGTCAATGTGCATTTGCTTGGCATGGGCCCTTTATTGACTGTTCAAGAAGGATTTAAGAATTATTTTGACCTTAGCATATAAACTGCTTTGCTGATAAAGTGTCCAAAAAATAGAATTTTGTTTCAAATGTGTGGACACACCTTGATTTAAAAAAAAAGCATGCTATTGAACTTAAAAATTTGAGAAGATCAAGAAGATCAGCAGATTTTAAATATACAATGTGCAGTAGAAACATTTAAAGAAATTAATTGATTTTCTCTGATACTGGGCTCTCAAAAGCCCAGTGTTCATAATCTGTTTTCTTCTTTGTCTAGGAAAAATAGTTTCTTTTGAAAAGTATTAAAGCTGCTATGTTTCAAATTTATTTTCAAATGGCTATAATATTTGTGTGGAGCTATTAACCACTATTACTATAATGATAGTAGGCATTGAAATGCATGCCACAACAAGCAGTCAGGCAAGTCAGACTATGCTATTCAATCAGCAACAATCAATCCCCCTTCCCCCGCCCCCCTCGTTGGTTTTAGCTAGGCTACCTAACAAGACAACTACATCTACATGTATGCACAATAGGCAAATTTATTGAAATATTTTAATACAGTAAGAGCTATATATAAAAAAGTAAATAAAAGATAGCTGTGTAATGGTATAATTTAAACTTCATTGAAAATAGTTTTCAGACACTCACGAGTGTATAAAAACATACATGACTGTACATGATACATGAATGTAACATTTCTTCATTTGCCCAGTTTGTTAGTTGAACTCATTAGTGTCATATAATTATTTCTCTTCTTTGCAGGCAAGAAACATTTCAGGACTAAATTCAAGAAACTGAAGGAAAATAGATGTATGAAACATCAAGTCACCCACAAGTCTGTCTTCTCAGCTATAGAGTCAAGGCATTTACACATGTTACTTGGGAATTCAGGCCCATTGAGTGGGATTGTGGATGTTAAAGGAAACCTTTCTGACTGTTTCTTCGATTCCTTGTTGCCTGTTTCATTGCCAAGTGCAGCAATGATGATTCTGATCATGTTCTGTATCGATAATGATAATATGATGCACAAACAGTGTGCCGTATATCTAGTTTCCTATTTATAGCTGGATGAATTGTACTACCTTGGCTTTAGCCTTGCTGCTCTGACAGGATGCTGGGGTGTTCAAGGACTTTTGTCCTAACAGTACCCATTTACCGCACCTGGGTTGAGTGTGGCACATGCAGATCACAAGTTTAGGTGTTGCTAAATGGTGTTAGTGCTATGGCAGGGATTTGAACCCTGCACCTTGCGATCCACAGTCGGCGTTCTTATCCGCCAGCCTACAACACCTCTGTATTCTTTTGATTTCGATCTGTTATTATTACAATCTGGGCAACCACCTGGAGGTTTTTTTGTTATGTGTGCCTCTCTGCCCAGTGTTAATGTCCTTTTGAATCTAACACAATATAAAAGAATGATTTTCAGAGAAATACTGTCATTTAGAAGAGTCGTCATCACTGCTAGATGTAAAGGGCTGCTCAGCCCACACCAATAACAAGATTTTCAATTAACCCTTTCGAGACAACTGACCACATTTTATGGTTTGCCTCATTAACTTTTGATTCAGAGCTCTAAAAAATATACCAGATGCATGAGTAGAAAGAGCAAAAATTTCCCACTTCAATTCCTAGTTGCATGCTGTATATTACGCATCACCGCATTGGTCAGATCATGCTCAGGGGAGGTGCGCTATTGGGTAATCTACCAATGAGAATACGTGTTAAATACCGGATGCGCATTGGCACTTACACATGACTCTAAGTCCAACTTAAGTCTTTGTGAAACACCCCTCAGATGATTCATGCAATAACTTTATTGCTATATGCAAAGTAATTAAGCATTTGTTTGTGAATGTCATAGTGTTAAATGTAGGTTTGTACTTTTTTCATACCAGTATTCAATAAAGAACTGATTTCAAATCGTACAAGAATTGTAAACTACCTTCAGTTGCCTCTTATCCCTTTGCCTATATGGGAAATACAGAACTAAGTTGTCATCGGGTTAAGAAAGAAAAGTTTCTTTTAAAATGCAATGTGTGTTTCTGTTTTATGATATGCACACCTCCTCACTATACAGTCTAAGGTCACCCCAATATTAAAAAAAAAAAAAAATCCAGACCAGAGTCTTTTAATATCCCTTGCAACATTAAAGAGTATTCCCAAGTGACTTTGTTATCATGTGATCAATTTTTGGATTTGAAATTCTGAAAATGCATGATTCCTTATCAGTTTTTTGATCTTTCACCTTTTAGTATCTCTTATGATTGTTTTTGCTCTTATTCCACACAATTTGTTATCAAACTTGGCCCGGGTTTACCTTTGAAGATATATATAAGAGTAGAATTTTCTGACAGACAGCACTTATATACCTGTCTCAAGGAGAACTTGTCATGATGAGAGATGGCTTATTTTCAAGCTTCCCACAAAGCTTGTTTTTCAAGCACATCCTGTTTACCGGTGAAACCAAGGCTTATAGAATGTATGGACTGGCTGTTTTAAACCAAGTGGGAGTTGGATGTGATTTGACTGTGGTACAATAAGATTGATCTTCTTAACAATGTTCATCTCTCAGTTGAATCTACATTTGCTCCTACGGCATTCCGCGGGGTTGGGGCAATTTTTGTGACCTACCAGAAGTGAGGAACTACAGCCCGTATTTTCGAAAGTTATGGAAGGCCATTCATCAACCCCTAAGTCTCATATAAATTACTATATTCATGTCACAAAATAAAGAAACAATTTTCAGGCATGAAATGAGCATCAGAAATCAATTCTATAGTGTCAGTTTTGTATTTGTATTTAGTCTCAGAACTTTGGTGATTTTGTACTATGTAGGATTAAAAGAGGGTGACATTTGGCTCTCCGTAATTTGGGGGCCTAAATCTACACACTTAGGCAGGGGCTTCCATTCAACCATAAACAATGTTTGCGAAAATTGAGTTCAGCGTAAAAAGCATAGCCACTTATGTTGATAAGTACTCTAGCTTCATGGTGAATCAGTACAGCAGACCAAAATTGTATGTTATGTTATATAAATGTGATGTCCATGTAAGTAATGGTGGTAAAAAAAGAAATGCATTTTAACTCTTTCTGTGCCATTGCTGCATTTGTGCAGAGTTTGCCCACACATTTCATAGAATAGTATTTTATATGGCATACAAAGAGTTGAGCAAAGCTTTGAAAGAGTACCAACTGAAACAAGAATGATTCTGGCTGGGCACTACTATACATATTCAATGCATAAAAATCTTCAACAGACGATTTCATTTTCCATGTGTAATAGAAGATCTCATACCAGCGTTACATTGACATCGTCATAATTTTTGCCCCAACCTCATGGAATGACCCTCCTACGACGTTTGCTGCAGGCTTTATTACATCGTAGATGTAGGGTCAGGGTTATGATTTGGTTTCAGGATGAGGGTTAGGCTTATGATTTGGTTTCAGGATGAGGGTTAGGCTTAGGAAAGGTGTTTGGTCCAAGGTTCAAGTTACAAATTTGGTTAGTGGGGATACTGAATTGAATGCAGAGCTGTTCCGCAGCATCTGTCATGCATGTACCACTCAGTTCTCCAGCTGCATGATTAGATAGATATTTTTCTGTACATACTTTTTCAGATATTTCAAAAGAGGGGGGTATGTGGGAAAGATCAGAGCGTGTTGATAGAGTTGTGACACGCTCATAATAAGCCTACACGTACGCAGTCTTTGTTTAAAACATGGCGGATCATGGAGCTCCCAATTGTTCCCTTTCACGTACATTCTCTATGGGAGGGAACTATTTAAAGCTCCATGAAATGACTGACCAATCAGAAGCGACCTCCAGTGTCGTGACTCTCTGTATGTATAGCTCTGGGAAAGAGATGAAATAATGTGATGTAGACCATAGACATATAAACAGTTATAGATCCGAGGTAAAGTGAAGTAGCGTGGGTGGATTTATTGATCGAAAGTAATAAAGCACTATCTCTCAGGCAACATTTCATTTTCTGAATTACCTGGGATGGCTTGAATTTCAGCGAATATTAATTGCAATTTTATGTGTCAGTGATGATACTGTTTTGATACTTAAAGTGATTAAAACTCTTTGATTTGATATGCACCCTTTAATGCTGATGCTTGATGCTGATGTGCTTTTGTTTTTGTTACATGCAAAACATGTCCACTAGGAAAAACATCTTCCTATCAAGATTGGGTGCTCTAGGCATGTTCCAATCCTGTTCAAATGTTAGTGACAATGTCAATGAAAATGGCCTGCTACAGGCAAAACCTTAGTTTGATAAATTTGTTATGAAGTGGATTGAAGTGGAATGAAACCATAGAATGACACTTCATAGTCACAAGAATCAACATCAAGACATACAGGAATGATCAATTGGTGCACTGACAGAAACTCTACAGTCTACAGTCTTTTGGCAGGAAATCATTCAGTGCAAGTCCCAATCTATATTGTCCCATACGTTACCGACGACATCTAAGATTTTAGTATATCTGGGGGGCATTTCATCAAGTGTCTTGTCGATGATTTTTACCGACAAATTGGCTCTCATCCAATCAGATTCAAGGATTTCAGTAGCTTATAACAGTTATTGCAATTTGTCATTGATGACAAGTTTTATGAAGCAGGGCCCTGACGAATGTACCAAGCTGATGGCCCTCCTAGAACTAGCATGGATCAGACAAAATATCTAGTGAAATGATATCTTTATGTCAATGTATGTTCATATTTCCATAACACAGTTCCATAATACTTGGTATAGCATGTGGGATATACCTTGGACTTGCTCCTTACTGTGCAGATTTTGTCCATTGGGGGGGGGGGGGGGGATTTGATTTTACCTGTTGAAAAAAAACATTGGTGAAAATGAGATTTGACTACATACCATTAGATCTATTCTTTTTTCTTTTTTTTTCCAAGGAATTATAGATATTAGTATGTCTATGTAGCACACATATATAAGGGCAATAAATATAATGTACAATGCAATGAATGATATTATTGTATATGAAAGTAGAACACATGCATTGTGCAATTGTTCCAAAGGCCATTCCCCTGAGAAAAACAGTCATCAGATGCTTGCCCTTTATCAAGACATAAGACATTAAAGGGGAATAAATCCTTCATGTAAAGTTTGCTTGGGTTGAAGCAGAAAAATCAAGCAATGGGTAATAAACTAATAAAAAAGTAATCTATTTTTTAAAGAGAAGTCCACCCTTGTATGTAGTTAATTTGAATAGTGACAGAGAAATGAGAGAAACACATGAGGGAAAGTTTGAGCAAAATCTGACAAGAAATAAGAAAGTTATGAATTTTTGAAGTTGTGATAAATCTAGCACAAATTTGCAACTCAGTGACGCGTCCCATTTGATCTGTACAGAAAATTTCATAAATTTTCATTTTCTTAGGTGTTGATGAAGGAATGCTCAAACTTATATTGATCTGTTTCCTTTAATTTCTCTCGTAATATATTCGTTTCATACAGCTTTTGTGTAAAAACTGATGTGTGATGATAATGTGTAGGTTGCATGTATGATTAAATAATTTCTTTAGAAAAATGAAAATTTATTATTTTAAGTAGAAGGCAAATAGAGGAGCTCGCAAGATATGTCAGGGAGTTGCCAATTTGTGTTTGATTGATTGCAACTTCAAAAATTCATAACTTTCTTATTGGATTTTGTTCAAACGTACATTAATCTGTTTCTTTATTTTTCCCCCTTCTTTTAAAACCAACTTGATATCAGTGTGGACTTCCCCACTAATGATATGGGAAATTGCCCATGCAGTCTTCATGCAGTCATTTGTTATACTTCCTAATTGCTCAAAATAATCCTTTCATTATTGATTTTTATGGTTGTTTTTTGTAGCAGGACATGAAAACTAAAAAATCTGATACCAGAAAGTTTTTTTCATTAAAAGGGGAAAATGGGGGAAAGGGGATTGTTTTAATTAAAGTTTCATTTTTTTTTAACACACTTAGTGGGAAAGCTATATCCATGTATGACTGCAAGCATAATGTCTGTATTGCCAGTAGGAGATTCCCCATACCATTAATAGTCACAACTACAAAAGAAATCATAAATGCATGTCTTATTCTTTCTCAGTTCTTCTGAAACTTTCACTAATGCGTTCCACAGTAAATCAACACATATTTCAATTACACTTTCCTTTACGCTTGTATTCAAGCAATATACAATCAAATTCTAAATATCATCCTAGTGTGTTTTTTGTTGTTGTTGTTGAAAGCCTGTGATGTACATCCATTTTAAAAGAGATACTAAAATTGAATATTCTACAGCCAGTGATAAAAAAAATCATTCAAAATTTCTGGAAAATCAATTAATATATTGATTATTAAAAAAAATGGGTGAAATGTTAGATTTATGCACAATTTAATCCATGTCAGTTTCTACCCAAAATGGTGGATATATGTCCTTGAACTAGATGATGGGAAAATCTTTTCAGAGTAGCCTTGTAATATGAAGTGAAAGTCTAGATTCACTACATGATGAACAAACAATTATTGTGAAACCCCAGTTTTAAGTGCCTGTTTTGAAGAAAATGAAGAGGTTTTGATATTAACAATGATTGGCATCAGTATGAAGACATTTTGCAGTTAAGATTTTTTTTCCCCCTCCATCATTTGAACACTTGGATGTTAAGTGTTCAGAAATTCCCAAATTAGATTGAATCCTGTAGTGTTTTATGCCATTTTGGAGTTTCAAACAGTGTATTGTATAATATATATATATATATATATATATATATATATATATATATATATATATATATATGATGATGTTGATCTACTTTTACCATTCGCTTTGGTTTGGGTGATATAGAACATAATGGGATGAATTCAAACCAAAGATGACGCAGGATACTCAGGAAATTTAAGCTTTCGTCCTTCGACTTCTTCAGAAATTTATTCTGAAACAGTTATAAAGAGAAGATACAATCACTAAGAAAGGCATGACAAAAACTAACGAAGCACTAAGTGTGTGAGAATAATTCACAAAATACAAAGAGAAGACACAATCATTCAAAAATTGATATATTGTCATATATATATATATATGTATATATATATATGACATCAAGGGGTGTTGTGTATATATTCAATCAATATAATCATTTCAAGCAATACCTTGTTGAATAATGGAAAAACTGCTTCATGGCTGAGAGCTTTGAGATTAGGCAGCAGAGTCTTTTATAAAGTTGGTGGTTATGATGTTTATCTTTCTGTTGAAAGGAATTGGCTATGGCTTGCAATGATTTTGCAAACTAATCAGTGTACATGCAAGATAACATCATACATGTATATAATGTGCAAACACAATAACATTTACAGATTGAAAATTTACCTTTTTAATCTGGTAAGGTTTATAAATGAAAACACATGTTCTTGAAATAATCATAGGGAAATTGGATGAAAATGTATTGATGTTTATGAGGGGTTACCAGTAAAAGAATATCATCAACCCTTCATAAATATTGATACATTTGCATCAAATTGACATCATTCTGACTTTCATTTTCTATATACAATTATACATGTATGAAGAATACTCATTCCTTGGCAGGTCCATTGTATATCTCATGTGTTTTCAGATATTATGGCATTGTATTATGGAATTGTGAACATGTTGACAACTTTTAAAGGGAAATCCAACCTTAATAGCAAGTTGCTCTGAAAGAAAGAAGAAAAATCAGAGAAGCAGACTGGTGAAAGTTTGAACGAAATCGGACAATCAATAAGAAAGTTATGAATTTTTGAAAGTTGTAATCACTATGCATATGGGAATTTCAAATTGGCCAAATAGGTAATGTCACTGTGATGTAGCTGTGGACAACTCCCCCATTCGCTCTAACACACAAAATGACTAAAATGTCACTTTTTTTCAAAATGCATTACTCAGTAGGATATTTTCATTCATGAGGACCTATAACAATATGCTATCTCCAATATATTTTGAGTACTGCCCCGAGGGTAAAAGCACCTTGAGGAAAACTGCAAATTAATGATATTTTTGTGTACGACAAATTGGAGAGTAGTCCACAAAAATGTCACAATCGACTCACCAAATTGCCAATTTGAGATTCGCATAGATGTAGTGATCTCATTTTGCAAACATCCATAACTTTCTTAGTCCTTGTCCGATTTCTTTCAAACTTTCACCATCCTGTTTTTATTTTTCTGCTTTCGCACAAATCATCTTATTACCAAGGTTGGATTGCCCTTTAAGGCACGTCTTAAAACATTTCTTTTTAAAAATAACTTCCAGTGTTAACTGGTAACTAGATGAAGTACATGTATGTTGAGCATACCTCACTCTTCTCAAGCTTCTCTATCCACTTTTCCTTTTTCCTCTTTCTTACAGCGCATAGGGACATATTGTGATATGCGCTATATAAATATGGTATATTATTATTATTGTTATTATGAATTGATAGAAAAATATAATTTCATTCTATACAGTGCGTATCAAAAAAAATTATACCCAACTTTGATAGCCTCTAATTAAAGGGGCAGTCTAATGAGAACTCATGGGGAAATGAAATCGTGCGGAATTTGCAAAAGGCTCGTTTACTGGTACACATAGCACGCCCGTTGTGCGAGGCCGTCGGACTAAGGTCATAAATGATCGGACGGCACGAAGTTGACCGAACTGGAGCTCGGCGAATACTTCGGGTTTAACCAGTCCCGGGCTCTTAGTCTTGTAACTGGTTGTAACCTCGTTCCCCCAAACAAGTTTAGTGTAATGCTGAAATATTTCCAAATACAAAACACGGTTAACTTCTGGTTGATTAGTCTAGCCATCGCTTCTGCACTGCCCTGCCGCGACTCGTTGTCGCCACGATTACGTAACTAATCCCAGGCTCTACCAGAGAGCTGGCTCTGTAATTACTTTTCCATGTGTTTGATTACTTTCCCACCGCGCGAAATTTAAAACACAAGCCAGTCTTATCTCAGAGGTGGTCCAATATGAATCACATGTTTTAGCACGTGCGATGGAAGTCCTTGTATCGAAGTGACACGAAGCTCCGAGTATATTTTCCTCTCTCATCGGAAATCGCCCATGCAGGCCTACCAAAGTATCCCTTTAACACGTTTCCTTGTTTTGACCAAGCGGCCCTAAGGTGCTGAAGGCATTCCAGGATTTACTTCTTACTCAGTACCCATTTACTACTCTTGGGTGAAGAATGACAAATGTAGATGTCTTTCCACAGGACATTAGGTGCTGCAGTTGAGACTTGAACAGCCAACCTTTTGATCCAAAGTGCTGTGACATACTATACAGAGCATATAAAAAGTAAAACAACAAAAATATATTTTGAATTATGAGGAGGTTGTGTTTATAGTTTACACCAAAATGATTAGTAGCACCTTAAAGCCACAGATCTCCTCTTTCCAATGATATTTTATTTATTCAGATACGGTCATGGATGTCTGAATAATCATTGTTTTTTTTAAGCAAAATGTCCCAATAAGCTGAATTTGACACATTGTCTAAAATCTATTTGCTATATAATAAGGACTATTATCTTTAATGATCACTTCATCCCACTCTTAACTTGTTTTGTTTTGCTTTATACTTCCTTGTTTCATGAAGAATTTTTATGCAGTTGTTTTCCCCTTCCTAAGTACAAGAATGAAACTATGTATTTTTAGAGCAACAATATATTCTAAATTTTCAAGTACATGCTAACTCTCATGGCTATATATGTAGGTTTTATTGTTATAAATTTTGAACCATTTCCTCATCAATGTCTTAAATCCATCATATATCTCTTCTATCTTCTCTCCAATAAGATGTTTTATGAAGTTTTCCCCCCTTTCCTGTAAGAATGAAACCATTTTCTAAATTCTAAAGTGCATGCTAACTTTCATGGCTATAAATGTAGGTTTTATTGTTATAAATTTACACCATTTTCTCATGAAAGGCCTAAATTTTTCATATATCTCTTTTGTCTTCTCTCCAATAGGATGTTTTATGAAGTTGTTTTCCCCCTTTCCTACGAGAATGAAACCATTCCAGTAGTTTCAAAGTATTTTCTGAAATGCAGAGTACCGGTAGGTCTATATACGCCAAGTTCCATGGGTATAATTATAGTTTTTTTTTAAGAGTTCATTTCTCTGTGTAGGCCTTTGTCTTTATGTGTCCCTGAAAAGTAATTTATCAATCAATGTATACAATCTGCTTATCTGCATAATAGATTGTATAGAGTCCAGTAACAGTACTCTTGGCATTGGGTTTATATGTATTAAAGGGATTCAGTAACTTTGTGGAGGCTTGATTTAATAAATTGTTGAATTTTGATATCTGTCTTGTATAATGATGTTCAGAAGGATAAATAAATAGCCAGGCATATGGAAAGGTTTTCAAATATATAATGCTATTATTAAGATATCTATGACTGAATACTCCTATTTACGAAAGCGTATAGCCATACGCTTTAGTCTAACACTGAGTCTATGGGGGAAAATGAGTCTGGCATTTCCGGTCACTTGCATATGTTTACTTTTGTGAAGCACATGATGATTTTGAAGTGCTTTTTTTTTTCCTGGGCTTCATTTTTACACCATATTACATACACTGATAGCATGTAAGGCCAGGCAGCTCAGATTTTATCAAGCCTCTACGAAGTTACCAATTCACTTTAAGAGAGAGAGAGAGAGAGAACGAGAGAGGGGAGGGGGAGAGAGAGAACAGGAGAAAGCAACAGAGAGCTACAGGAACAAGAAAAGTGGGTGGGAGAGAGCTAAAAAGAAGGAGTTATATGGGATGAGAGAGAGGTCGAGAGAGCAGGGAAGAGAGAAAAGGAGGGATGGTGAGAGAGAGAGTTGAGGGGGAGGGAGAAAGAAAGAGAACAAGAAAAGAAAAAGCGATAGAGAAAGACTATAAGAGAGATAGAGAGAATGCACTTTCAAAGTGTTTGTTCCCCAAAGACTTTCAATTCTGAATCAAAAGTACCTATCTCATGACCACCATAAAGCATGTCAGTTATCGACACATGACATTTATGTGAGAGAAGATTTACAAATATTGAGTTATTTGATTTGCGTTGGCGTTGTGATACAAATCAATTGCGAAGACAGGCTATAACAATGAAAATTAGAATGTGTAGATAATACAGACTGTTTCTCAGTGTATACCATCTATGTGCTCTTACCATATTAATTTATTGAGAAAACAAAAACCAATAAGGAAATTTCTCTCTAAAAAAGAATATTTGGAAGAACATCATAGTAGAAACATCCCCTGAAAATGATTGCTCTTCAAATGCTCTTATATTCGAAATATGACTAGAAATAGCTGAAATGTTTGGGCCGAGCATTCATGCCACTCGTGTGTGTAGTCCCATATACCCATTTCTGTGTGCAGTACATGTGCTTTTCAGTGAGACTGGGTCAATTTCTTATCTATTTTGATGATTCCAAAACAACACGGTATAAAACAATTCTTTATATGTAGACATGGTCAGCCTTTCCCCAATTCCTTTGAGACATTTCTTTCACAATGTAATTGCATGACCAGAGCTCTACTTTATCTTTAACTCTAGACAGTTAATTATTCTGAAAAAAATGAAAAAGGGTTCAAATTTCTGAAGGTTTGTAATTCCCAAAAGTTATGTAGGGTTCAATTGCATTTTCGGAATTATGAACCCCCTGCAATGGGAAATTTGAGTTTCAGAATTATGAACCTTTGGGAAAATGAGTGCCCCCCCCCCCCCAAAAAAAAAAGTCATCTTCCATTCTCTCTTTCCCGTGTACAAAAAAAAAAAGTAAAATAGTCAAATAATATTTGCTTACAAAAGAAGATATTTTGGATTTATTTCGTTACAAAATGGAGCATCGGATATAATGCATCAAAAAACGATGTTGCATGGAATCTCAAATGTACACTTATCCAATTTCTTTCATAATCCTGGCTTAAAAGTGCCAACTTCAAATTCTAGCACTGTCAATATAGAAAAATACATGTACATTACAAAATGTAAGAAAAGGCAGAACATTATCATTTTTTTAAAAATAAGTACAAAATAGTAATCATAGTTCAAAAGCAATCAAGATGCATAACATTTCTTTCTGTATAAAATTATCCAGTACCACAAAATGATTGACATAAAAAAGACATTTCAAACACTTTTCTTCCCGATTACATGTATGCATAATTTCTTTTATACAAACAATATACAAGACATAACATATACACTTTTGCAAATACACTTCATATTACATGATCCATGATAAAGTGTATGCACATGTAAACACTTCAATTATTGTAGTTACCAATTCAATAACACAGTGTCTGCTGCACTTCCTCTATAATATAACTGTAGATACAACAAGGCATCATATTCCTACTTAGCAGTTTTCTCTTTTTTTTCTAATGAAATGCATTTGTTGCACAGATCTGACATGGAATCCTAAATATCCTGTGGTCCATGATCAAAATAAGGCAAACATCAATCAAACTTTTAAAGCCATAAATTCAACAACAACAAAAATGCAATACACAGTATGCATACATTACAACCATTCACATTCTTTCCGTCAAAAAATCGTTTACAATTTGCTGCTCCAAACAACAATAATTTACATGGACATTCCCATTCACTGTACGATAAACAATACTCAACAATATACAACTTTTCAATTGCCCGAGACACCACCAAAGCCAAAGGCAAACCAACCTGTGTGCAACGCATATGCTTGTGAAATGACCAGGGCACTTTGGAGGGAAAGGTGCTATATCCAGCTTTAGCATAATAATGTCACAACAGGCAATCGCTGTGAATATTCATTTTGTCATTTGCTTCAATGTTTCAATAGTCATCTTGAAATATCTTGAAGCTAGAATATGAAAAGATCTATGTACTTTGAGCATTTCATATTTCCGCGGAACAACCTCTAAGAAAAAGTGCCCCGATCAGCTCACAAGCATGTTTGCTGTGCATGTGCATTTGAATCACAAGATCAGAGACTTGATTGGTCAATGTTGCTATATGTACATGTATTCTAATATATATTCTGACAACAACAAAACAAAAGTATCATGTTTAAAATCATCTAAATAATGAAATCAGAGAACTACACTAACTACAGCAAAGAGACAATCAATTGTTTCAGTTGCAGTTATCCAAAGGGATAATCCCTTTAAAAAAGGGACATCTGAAAATAATAACAGTAGTATACACAACACAAAAGAGCAGTACAATATCTGTCACGTGCAGTAGTACTACAAATCAGTGGCAGAGATGTGTTATGCAATTCTATTCATCGGGGGGGGGGGGGGGGGGGGGGGGAGATGACTTTTTGTTACATCCCCCCCCTCCCCCGATGAAGAGAATTTCCTGCATATTTCCGCCCATGCTACAAATTTGTGTGTGTCCAATATCTGAAGTATTTATGAATGTATGCCTTTCCATATTGAAGGATAGTCTGCAAGCGGACTCTAGTTTTTATTCTAAAAACACCATATACATGTATAGCATCTCAAAATAAGATCCAACCTTGATGAAAATTTGTTCTGTAAAAAAGGAGAAAAAATATCAGAGAAGCAGCTTGGTCATAGTTTGAACAAACTTAGACAAGCAATTTGAAAGTTATGAATTTTGGACACTTCCCTATTTGCTCCAATACAAAATGACTAAAATGACAATTTTTTCAGAACATATTACTTTCTTTCTTTTATGAGGACCTATAACAATATGCTATCTACAAGATATCTTGAGTACTGCTCCAAGGGAAAAGGCACTTCGAAGAAAACCTCAAATTAATGATATTTTAGTGTACGACAAATGGGAGAGTTGACCACCAATATGTCATAATCGACTCACTAAATTGCCAATTTAATATTCACACAGATTTAGTGATCTCATTTTTCAAACATCCATAACTTCCTTATTCCTTGTGCAATTTTCTTTCGAACTTTCACCATCCTGTTTTTCTTACTTCTCTGCTTTCACACAAATCATCTTATCATCAAGGTTGGATTGCCCTTTAAGTGAAATGCAGTACATCTACATGGCCTGTGTATGTGTATGCATTATATGATATAATTGACAAGCATTAACTTAAATGCTGTTCTATTTCATCGTTTGCATGAATTACGTCAAATTTGAATTGGGGCTTATCCAGAGTACTTTTAATTGCTTAAAATGACATAAATGAGTTGATCATAAAATTAATGCTCAATTAGTTGAACTGCATGCATGGTAGTATCATTGAATATGGACTAATGCAGGAGGTATGGGAATCAATAAAGTAAAAACTACAAAATATTGCAAATAGTAAAGTATAAAACTAATTTCCTAACTGTAAATATTTTGGGTTATCTGGGTGTTCTGTTGACTCTTAAAAAAAAAAAAAAAAAAACCCTCAAGACATACCTCTCCAATAACTGAGTGTATATCTGTTTTATTTTTCTTCAATTGTTTCCTCCATTTGTTTTGTTGTTTTTTGTGAAGCACATTGAGCAATTATCTATTGGATTTTGTGCTATTTACAATTAAAAATCAATTGCATGTACGTATGTATAAATGTATCATGACAAAGCATTTTGAACAGTTGATTTCCTTAATGTTTTGATGGACTTGAATGTGCAAGCAAGAACCTTATTTAAATACAATAAATGTAAAATGTTTCGTGTGGGCTGCAGGATTTACCTAAAATATCCTTTCAAAAAAAAGTTTGTGGTCAAAGACCATTGTACATACATGAACAACAAATATTCAGTGTACATGACATGGCTTTGTAACTGGCAAAATATTGATCTGAAAACAGATAGTATACCAGTAAGGAATATCGGTGCAATGTTAACCAGCACTTTTAGATGAAATCAAATCTGCATGAATGGAAAAGAATCCTTGCCTGAAGGCTTTTTTTCCTGGTAAACATCCCTTTTCACAAGAAATGTTACTTAGTTCCTGGTACTAATCCTAGGCTGGCAACATGTATAAAAGAGTGATGTGGTTTTGTGATTCAAATAAAGAATATCACTAATTTATCATCATGCCTGTTGAAAACTAAATGTGCATCTTTGCATTGTTGCGAATCGTGTTTATACAGGTGAGACAAAATGAAACTAATGGCTTAAAACTGAACACAATTGCTTACTATTGTTCCCTACATGATAGTATACATGTACTAATCTCCCCAAACAAGGCATTCTGGTAAGCACTATCCATGTGGCCAAATGCTCTGGGCATTGTGTATATGTATACATGTATACTGACTACATGTACATGCACCCCTATAACATTTCATTATAAATTTAAGGCCTATCATATTTTGTTTCTCTTTTTTTTCCCCTCTTTTTTTCATGACGCTTAGAGATTCTACTTACTTATATTCATATGTGCAAGAGGAACTGGTACATGTACCCAGTGTAAAAATCAAAATTTCTTTCGTAAGGGCTACTTCAAAGTCCACCTACTGTGTTCAGAGATTTTCGACCCATGGGCAGAAATATTATTTGACGGTGGCTCTTTTTTCATTTATGGTGGCTTTTTCAAGAGTTTCGGGGGCTAATCGCCCTTAGCCCCCGCTTATTTTTTTCACTGCATGTAACAGTGCCACATAAATCCACAACAAGAATCTTGCCATACGATCTACAACAACTAACAATCATAGCTATACTGAACATGTACCTTCAAAACAGTGTAGGCTCACTGCTAACATCAGTAATGGGTGTGACCACCAATTAGATACGCCATGTCTTTTCCATCTTAACCTGTAGTGGACTGATTTATGCATACCGGTAATTCTTTGAAGCATATAGTTATCATTACCAACTACATGTATATCAATTATATCTCGTGGCATAATCACCTCCGACAACTATTTGTACATGCAAAATAACATTCCAAAGTGCTTTCATGTAGTTGTAGTATATATACAGAATCCATTTCAGGACTCATACAATGTAAACGTAATGACTGTGCCAAAGGCCAAGGTCTATATAAAAGGGACAGATCATTTGTATGTGTCAGGTTCCATGCAAAAATACTTTGAGTAAGCTGTTATTTTCACATGGATTTTATTACAGCAAATTTCATGAATTATTATAGGGTCGCAGTGCAGTGTACGCCCTTATGTATTGAAGGGCTAAAGGAAATTCTAAAGTAGGTGTGGTTGGGTAAAAAATATCAAGTAGGAAATCGCAGGGCACAGACAGGAAGTTGGGCACAATGCTCTTCTTAAATATATAAAAGAAATGCAACCACAGTATATATACATGTACCCAATACAAATACCAGTATTGACATTATCCTAACTGTGGGAAATTTAGTCTAACAGCAGATTCTTCCAAAATATTTGAGCATTATCTCCCTCAAATCACCAATGTCTTCAAGAATTGGTCTATAGTTACAAAAAGAATTATTCACATGAACTACATGATCTGTAAACAAGGTTTCATATTTCTTTCTTCTTTAATTTTTTACGATAAAAAATTTATTAAAAACATAATTCATAGTCTTCCCATGATATGAAGAGCTTTCATCCTTCCAACAATGAAATATAATGAAATTATTTTTTTTCAATTTGCTATGAAAGCATAGGTTGTGTAATCTATGCAGATGGACAAATCTGTTGCACCCTGGGCAGCGTTTCATCAAACCGTCATAAGTACAAGTTTGCCGACATCCCATTGAAACGGGTGTATTAAAATTAACATGCATTTCAATGGGATGTCGGCAAACTTGTACTTACGACCTTTTGATGAAACGATGCCCTGCTCTCCTTTGGAAATTCCCACCCGAGGTCTTATCAATATATACACAGAACCTTATCTGTAAATTCTAAGTTCGAAATACATGATCCAGCCTGACAAAATAAATTCATCCGGAATTCTTTGAAAATCAACATAAAACATAAAATATCTCAAAAATTCAGGCATTCCAGAGGAAATCTTTCAAAGCTTGTGTTGTAAAAATACTACTAGATGTTTAAAAAAAAACAGTGGACACTTTTGATCATTTACATTGTAAAGTTGAAGGATGTAAAATTTATTGGAAGTAAGCTTTGTGACATTTCTCTGTATATTTTCTTAAAATATTGCTCTGAATATTTAATTAGATTTTTCACTTTTTTGATAAATCAAGGCCACAAAATCAGTGTGTATCAGTAATTAATTCAGAATACAATTGCCATTGTGTATTGCAGCTGAAATTCCAGAACACCCTTTTAAACCTAGAGTCATGAATCATTAATGACACTGGACAGCAAAAGGTTGGCATAAATGGCAGCTGCAACAAAAAATGGCAATGGCTATTCAGAGAAAAGTAATCAAACTTGCTCCCAACAGATTTTACATCCTTCAACTTTAAAATTTAAAACCCTCGATCTGATACAAGTTACAATTTTTGAGCTACTAATGATCATACATGTAAGTGTCCACTGGGTTTTTTTTTTTTAACACCTAGTACTTTCAGCCCCATAACTTTTACAGACACTGCAGTAACTTTTGGCAATGTGCAAATTACTGAGAAAATGTATGTCATGTAACTTGGGCATTACACAGAGCAAATTCAGTGTATGATGTAATTGGTGAAGTTTTTACATTGTACATGTGTATGTGCATCTGTACATGTACATGGAGTTGATTTACATTCAGATGCATATACATGTCAATACATGTACTACTTGCACATAAGTGTAAATAACAGAAGACCTGCATGTTTTTAGCCTATCCAATAGTCAGTGTGTACACAATTTCAAAGTAATATACATGGGCCTTGTACAAGGGTAAAACTGCATATTTTCTACTTTTGTCTATATTACTAGTATATGATGTCCATTTTACACTGGTAGTCAATTATTATTCTATCTATATATACTTCCAATGCTTTTACTTTATCACTAAACACAGAGCAGAACAAAACATGGGCAATCTTTCAAAACACGCAGCGCATCAATGAGTAATATCGACAGAGCATGACCATGGACTCTAAAAGGACTTTCGGGAACTCCGAAAATCAACCACATCCTTTTGGAATGATGTTTCCAAGAAGGTTAATGCACTATCAAACAAGAGCTTCATCAGAACTAGGCTGAGTTCTTAAATACAGTTTGTGATATTTTTCTTGGCAGGTCTCTAAAAACATAAAACCACCTTCACATAATATGTTACATCCCGTTTTCTTAGTCTTATACTGTACACGTATACTTATTTATCAAAGATATTTGCTCTACACATAGAAGGGCCAAAAATAATCAGGCGTCCATGTGTAATGGGCACACAAAATCCATGTCCGGACCCCAAAAATGTCAAAATTTCAGCAAGGAGCTCATGCATCAAGACCCTTATAAATTAAAACTCAATATATAACCTCCCTTTGAAAACAGTTAGTGTGAAACACAGCAGAAAAAATTATTGTATACATGTATCACTAGAAACTTACGCGTGCATTTAATGTTTGCGCATTCATGAGTGGTTTCAGACTCGCCAAAGTTTCATCCCACAAAATTATTGCATCACAACTGACACAAAACTGAATTTTTGCAATTAGCAAAAAAGTTTCTTGCTGTGAAAATGGCTGTCGTTTAGAAATCGTGAAAGTATCACGTCGCGAATGTTTCTGGTCTTACAGTAATCATCTCTTTAATACACTGTATTTTTACACGATTGCTTGCTATTTACATTTCTTCTTGAATTTAATTTTCCTTCACAAGCAGTTCACTACAGGCATTTTGAACTACATGTATCTGTTGATTGGTTTAAAAATTAATACCAGTCTGGAGAGATGTAGAATCTTTGAAGTGATGGCACATAAATTCATGAAATTTGACACTCATATCTTCATCCAGAAATATGAGAAGAAAGATGGATGGTGATTTGTCTGTTATGCACTTGCACCTACATGTACAATCAACTACTGGACACAGAATAACAACATAATCGTCATATATTCCTAAACATAAGTGATCATGATAATGGCCCTCTCATGTGTTTCAACACATTATAAGTGATATAACCAAATAATAAGCAACATAGCAAATCAGCAAAGACTACAAAACATGAAAGGAATGGTGGTATACTGTATAAGTGGTTATTTTCGCAGTGGTTTTATTTTCGTGATTTTCGCGAGTCGGTCCTCGCGAAAATTTCCACTTCAATATATGGCTGTTTATAGTAACAAAAACATCACAAAAATCGCTAAATTAAACCCTCGCGAATTTCCCTACCTAGTCCAAAATCGCGAAAATATCTGTACGCGAAAAAAACAGCTTATACAGTAACAGACAGATGCCAATCATCTCTACTTGGAGGGTCATTTGTCACAGTACACATCAGTGATTCAATCAAAATCAAACGTATACTAATAGTATAAGGCACAATTATACATGAGATACTGAGTTTGTAGCGTAAACAACAGTTGAATATTTCAACACCAAAAAAAGACGGAATGTAAGTTTCTTACATAAAGTAGGGGAAACAGAAAGGAAAACAATGTGAGTTATATTCAAGAAAGAACAACTTTTCTTGTGCGCTAGTTAACACTTCAGCTTACATTGTAATTATGTAATAATGAGCAGTTTTGGGAGTAAAAAATAGAATCTACAATATATATATACAATAATGAAATACAGTCAGATCTACAGTAAAACCAGGGTGCATGAAACTTTCACGAATTTTGCAAGTGGTTGAGATTCACGATAGTTTCATGTTGCGAAATAATCAAATCACAATTGAAACAACATATTATTGCAATGCATGAAAGTTTCTTGCTGCAAAATTAGCTGTCATTAACAATATGCGAAAGTTTTATGTCGCGAAAGTTTCTGGTTTTACAGGATACAGTATTCTCCACATTACCGAAAGTAAGAAACTGCACAAAACTAGAAAATTTACGATATATACAGTGCTGGATGCTGGATGCACAAATTGTTTTTTAAAGTTAAGAAACACCAGTTTATCACTAAAACTGCATTACTCTCATAGTTTCATATTCATCATAATGTACACTTGTTACAACTTTCAATTTGCATCCAAATGGTAGACAACTTATTACAGCACAAAGATAAATCTGAACCTAAGTAATAAACTTTTTGCATTTTCCTATCAAATTTAGCGAGGTCTGAAAAAAACAGAAGGTAAATCTAACTAAAATAAAAACTTCATCAAGTACTGTGATGTAGAGTTTTTTTTTTCAAATGTACTGGAAACAAGAAAGGGTACACTCCATTAATAATCTTCAAAGATTGAAACAAATTGTAGGCCTACATGTAATTTATTCATTCTTTTGATTTAAAAAAAATTCTTACGAAACGTAATTTTCTTCTCTTTTTTTGATCTATCCTCCTACACATATATCTATCTCCATGTATATACACATGTATCTCCATGTGTTTCATTCTTTAAATCTTGAAAACTATGAAGATTATAAAGGCACTTTTCAGGCTTTTGTTTTCATCCCTTATGACATAGTACTGGAAGCACAGCAAGTATAGTGTGACAAGTGAAATTATGGTTTACATTGACTAGAGATGCAACACTCCCCATTAATGCTTGGAGGGGTTGCATGCTCCTAAAAAAAACAAGGTTAATTTCAGAATTATTTTATGGCGTACATTGTAACTCCTACTATATTCAACATCCTATAAGTCATGGAAAGGTCCATATGATAAAAAAGAAATTGCATCCTAAAGCACATAAAATACAGTATGCAAAAATGAAATTGACTACATTTATGTATACACATGTTTATGATGTACATGTAAGCTTACAATGTATGCTAATAACTTGTATGTAAGTCAGCTACACTTTGCTCAATGTTTCTTCACTCTTCTCAACAATGGATTTCTAGATAATGCGTCCGCTCTTACAGGAAATTGTCATCACTGAAAGGTCTTACATATAATACATTTCACAGTTTAACCCATAGACTACGGGAACCAGGTGGCTCCTGTATTAAGCCCATGAGAGATAAAGAATTCAGTAGTCAAAGGGTTAAATTATGCTGTTCATACAAAATGGCATACAAAAGATAAATGCACTTAAGACATCTTTGGAATAATTCTGCATTTCAATTCATGATTCAAAACACTTAATTAGTTATCAAACATGTGTTAGTACTGATTTTCGAGGATATACTCATTGATCTTCTTAGGAAGTGGAAGATGGCGAATGTGATGTCTGGGGTAAGTTTCCCTGATCACAAAGCGACAGAGGTACTGGAGTGACTTCACCTCGCTGTATCGGGAAACCCACTGTGTCAGTCTGGCTGGGAAGTTCTGGATTCCTGTTGAGTCGTTCATGTAACCGAAGACTCCACCCTGAGACTCCTTCACTGCATTCTCTATAAGCTCAATGACGGAGGCATGCCCCTCAGAATCGTTGAGACTGAACAGGCCATTGCGATGTTCAATCCGCGTGTGGAGGGTACGACCATTGGACTTGAAGCTTAGTGTGAGAAGATACCTATCATCAGAGCTATCCCTCACCAGAAAGCTTCCGTCGACAGCTTCCTCAAGCTTCCCTTCAGCTTCGTCCTGACTCATTGGACCCCAGTACCAAGGCTGGCGAGGTAGCTTGGACAGCTCTCCAGCAAGTCCACCACTCTCCAAACCAACCTCTACCCTTACATCTTCGTATATCGGGGCTGCCGGACTGGATTTCTCTTTCATTTCCAAGTACTGCTTATAAAATGGCAAATTCATGTCCACACCATGTCTCATTTTTGAACGTGCTGGAGGCCGGGGAGGTGCTTTTTCTTTATTAAAGCATATCGTAGAATTCTTCTTATTTTTAGTTTGAACAGAGTCAGACCCCTGCAAAACCCACTGACCATTATTGTAGAGTGATGCAGGCTTGGGTGGAATGGCCGGTGGGATTTCTTCTGATGTGACACAGTCACCATCCAGCAGCTGCATAGATGGAACATTATTTTCTAGGCACTCGTCAAGTCTTTCTTCAAACATTTCAGCATTATCATTCACATCACATTTCATATTTATATTGTGAACTTCAAAATCAATATCACTAGGCACAGGCAACGGAGCATTGTAGCGTCTATGTCTACTACTTTCTAAACTCTCTGTGCCACATTCATCTGTACAGGGAGCAGTTTCAATTTTATCATTTTTCTTTGAGTTACCATCGTTGATGTAGAGATGATTGAAATTGTCTACTTCTTGAAAAGAATGGCAACTGGAATGTTTGGAAAGACATTGTCGTGTTTTGGACAATCTGGCACCACCAACATATCCACACTCATTGTCATTCAGATATGTACTTGGATTACTCATGACAATATGTCCATTCGCAGACGGTGGGTCGCATATTGGCAAATCAGTTTCCTCAGTGACAATATCGCGATCTACGTCTGTATGGACGCCACTTCCGGGTTCACAAGCGCGTATAGTTGGTATCTTTTCATTCCCATTTTCACAGATTTTGCTCTTGTCAGCTGACTTTTGCCGAAATCCCCACCGACTTGTTTTAATTTCACGGGTTTTCTGACCATCTTCACCATCATTCTGAGGGATGATTTCCTTCGTTTGAACTTTTAAAGGCCCGTTTTTGGTCGGGATATTCTGATACTCGTCGTTTGTTTTGCCACTTTCGTTATCACACACATACCCTTGTTGTCCATGTTGTGCGTTGGCGTCGACATTGCTCCTCGAACTTCCTCGGCTTGATTTCCGCTTGAATGTGGACTTAAAACCACTCAAACTCAATTTTTTAACGGACGACATGATTCGCAAATGTTTCCATCAAATCAATAGATAATTGATTCCTCTCCTAAATGGGTAAAACATAACCTGAACATGATTTCAGATGGTTCTTCCATGTCATTCAGAGAACCAGAATATCGATACCGGATATTGTGAAATCTATAGCGACAGCGCGCAGCTAGCTAGCTAGCTAGCTAACTAAACTAGCTCGATCAAGAATCGAAGCTCACCGATGTCGTCGAAGCTGAGGTGAAGATGGCGCTAGACATGAAAGCATCGATCTCTACCCGATGGATGAAAGTCATCCTAGTAGTCTGGGAGCCTGTCCCGAAATAGTCAACCCATTTTACATATGACATTTGACCCTTAAAGTTACTAAGAATATCCATGTCATTCACAAAAAGCTTGTCAGCTCGAACGAAGCCGCCAGGTTTGGCCCCTAGAGCCCCCAAAAGGGGCCCCAAGGTCGGGTCGATTTCAACCCATCTAACATATGCGCCAAACTTTGTCAGAATTAAGGTGTATACATTACCAAAACACCAAAACTGACAAAATTTTCGTCGGGATGGGTTGTCAGACCGCCCCTAAAAATTGGAGCAAATTTTTCCCATTAAGGCCCTTGGACCAAATTTTGTCAGAAGGAAGAGTTATGGGTGTACATTACAAAAATATAAAAACTTACGAAAATTTCCATCGGGAAGGGGGTGTAACAAGCCCCTGAAAAAACAAACAAACAAACAAACACCAAAGTACCCCTAAACCCAGCTTTGCTGCCCAAAATGCTCTGGATGTAAAGAAAAACAATTTTTAAGCTTTACAACCTTAATAACTACAAAGTGTCTCATTCAATTCATGCCAAATTTACCCCGTACAATCTTGAGTATTGTAACTTTCTGTGTCAAATGATCATTTCAATAATAATTTATTAAATTGTGAAAATTGTATTGCTTTCTCAAAAGTAGTCAAATTATATTGTCAGGATGATGTAAAAACACCCATTGTCCATCTGCCCCTGTTTGACAGGACATAAAAATAGAGGAGCTTGTTAAGTATCTGGGCTATGTGGCTGCCATGCTGAAATCTACCATTCATGTGTTAATTACACAAATACCTTGCAAGCTCTCTATTATGCCTTGCCAAACAGGCACAGATGGACAATGTGTGTGTTCACATAATCCTGACAATATCATTTGACTACTTTTGAGAAAGCAGTACAATTTTCACAATTTTATAAATTATTATTGAAATGATCATTTGACACCAAAATGCACTCCAAGAAAGTTACAATACTCAGGATTGTACTAAGTAAATTTTAGCTGAATTGAATGAGACACTTTGGAATTATTTAGGTTGCAATGCCAAAAAATGTTTTTTCTCTACATTTGGGCAGCAAAGCTGGGTTTAGGCACTCATGGGCCCTTGCCTATGTGGGACTGTGTCCAACATTCACTGTTGCAGCTGTCAAAAACAGACAACAAAATTGCTCTAAGCAAGATTTAATTTTTCAAAATTTGCTAATTACCTGATTCGTGGACTCTTCAACTCTTACTGTGCCACACAATTAGGGGATTCACAATTGAAAGTGAAATTTTAAATAATTATTTTCCTCTCCTGTATGAATGATCTACCCTGGAAAAAGGCCTGCTGATACACACAAAAGCTATTGAAGCCTATTCACCCATAAAAGCTAGTCTGGAGTACAAGGTTATCTTCAGATAAGCTTGTACATGTATAAGTGGGTTTAGGGGCACTTTGGTGTTTTTTTTCAGGGGCATGTTACATCCCCTTCCCGATGGAAATTTTTGTAAGTTTTTATATTTTTATAATTTACACCCATAACTCTTCCTTCTGACAAAATTTGGTCCATGGGCCTTAAGGGGAAAAATTTGTCCCAATTTTTAGAGGCTATCTGACAACCCATCCCGACGGAAAATTTTGTCAGTTTAGGTGTTTTGGTAATGTATAGTAATACACCTTCCTTCTGACAAAGTTTGGAGCATATGTTAGATGGGTTGAAATCGACCCGAAGGCTTTGGGGCCCCTTTGGGGGGGGGGGGGCTCTGGGGGCCAAACCCGGCGGCTTCGTTCGAGCTGACAAGCTTTTTGTGAATGACATGGATGGTCTTAGCGACTTTAAGGGTCAAATCTCATATGTAAAATGGGTTGACTATTTCGGGACAGGCTCCTGGCCTATAGCTCTATACGCCAGTGAACCTTGGTCTGGCTATGTTCGAACGAGCGCATGCCAAATATAGTACTTTGAGCCTCTACGTCCCACCGGGCTGTCCCCAAAGTGTAAAGCCCAATAATGATTTTGATACATGTAGTTAGATGACTTAGATCATTAAATCTGTCAACCTGACCATACTAGGCGTAGCAGTCAAGCTTAACTTCTGTGAGGCCCCGCAGAACCCCAGAGTCGGATTTCATCCCACTGAGCCATGCATGCACCCAACTTTGTCAAAAGCAAGTTTTAACAATCACAAACCACGATCTTTGGTCAGAAGAATTTGTAGTTAAACCTCCCGAGTAAAAAACTTGTCAGAGAATTTTGGATAACAAAACGAGTTATCAAGACAAAAAAAAAATGTTTCCCTTGATTATATTTTCACCTTTATCAGACCTTCTGTATAAGATATTGATAGAAAGATAGGAGGGAGCCCTCCGATCCCATTCCGCCTAAGAAACTTGAAATTTGCCCCCCCCCCCAACCCCGACATATTATGACGCTCAAAATTAAATGTCCTCACTTTTGAAAGAAAATATTTAGGGATAGGACACTGCATAAGCGGGAAAGGGCTTCCCCTCCCACCTCGGGAAATTTGCGGATATTCCCATGCATTATAAATAGGCGTATATACGAGGTAATATGCACGAAATTTTTTGACATTTGAAAGAAATCAATGGAAATATCCCGAGGGTATATCGTTGTGCACTAGTGACGCAGTTGATTGGCATCATTCGCTTATTACTGCATGATCTCTCTTTCTTCTTCTTCTTCTTCTTCTTCTTCTTCTTCTTCTTCTTCTTCTTCTTCTTCTTCTTCTTCTTCTTCTTCTTCTTCTTCTTCTTCTTCTTCTTCTTCTTCTTCTTCTTCTTCTTCTTCTTCTTCTTCTTCTTCTTCTTCTTCTTCTTCTTCTTCTTCTTCTTCTTCTTCTTCTTCTTCTTCTTCTTCTTCTTCTTCTTCTTCTTCTTCTTCTTCTTCTTCTTCTTCTTCTTTCTTCTTCTTCTTCTTCTTCTTCTTCTTCTTCTTCTTCTTCTTCTTCTTCTTCTTCTTCTTCTTCTTCTTCTTCTTCTTCTTCTTCTTCTTCTTCTTCTTTTGCTAAAGGGCTGCGTATTTAAGCACATCAAGCTTCATGCTTACGCCGTGCAGCCCTCCGTTATAATGCTGTTTTATGCTTACAATTAACATTAAATTCGTTATGTTTGAAAAAATATATCAAATCTAACTACTTAATGTTTATGAAAAATGTTCGTAAAGATGATAAAACCAGTAAATCAAATAAAAAAAAAACAATAACTGATAGCTAACAAAGCATTTGCAGACACGGGATGCAATTTAATTCGTTTCATTGCTACTGAAACTTGGCATTTTTGCCAAGAAAACATGGTAAATTTTATTATATGCTATGAATTTTACAAAAGCCGTAGCTATAATGCACTTTATATCAGGAATGTTCTTTTCTTTTAAAATGGCACTCGGGCAACCAACCGTAATGTGAGCAGCGATGTGCCCGAATAATAGGCGGGCCCATGAAGTGCCCATTATGTAAATTGGGGGGGGGGGGGTAGTTGGACCAGTCACTCAGTCAGCCTTATGCCGCGGCGGCATGGCCCACAAAGCCATACCGTATATACTAACTTGGGGATAAAACTTGGGTACATATACAAAAGGGTCTTGTCATCCATTGCCCTTATATGCGTTGCAGAGGCGGGGGAGGGGCAAAGTCCTCCCGCTGTTCAAGTACCGAAAACAGTGCCCCTTTTTACTTCTGAAATACTTTTCTCTCTGACAAGTGCCCCATTGTACTTCTCAAGTGCTCCTTTTACTTTCTAATAAGTGCCCTTAATTTTCCCCTGCTGATAATTACCCTCTTTTTCAAATCTGACGAGTATCCGTTTTTTACTTCTGATAAGTGCTCCTATTTCATTATAATAGGTGCCTTTCCCCTTCTGATAAGTGCCCTATTTTCACCTCTAATGAGTGCGCCTTAATCTGATGAGTGCCCCCCCCCCATCTTATGTATATATAGATATATATACATACACTTACCGAGTGTCCCCAAAAAAGTGATACACTTTTAAAATGGCCCCCAAATAAAACTTTTTATCGAATTTTGGGAAAATTTATATATATATATATATATATATATATATATATATATATATATGAAGTGAAAAGTTCAGTTTATAGAAATTACTGATTGTCTGATGAGTTTATGATAAATCATGATGGATATGGGTTTGTGCAGTGAATGACTTGGCTTATGAATTCAAAAGTTTATGCATGAATGATCATGTATTGTCTTTATAATCACAATTTGATTATGAAAGTTGTTTTTACAGTACCGTATTATCTGGTGTTGATGTCTGTGGTAATGGGGAGGGGGTGATTGTAAGTGTGGTTGTGTGTGTGCGTGTGCGTATGTGTGCGTGGGCGTGTGTGTGTGTGTGTGTGACTTATTTGAGTGAAGTATGAGATATATTGGTTTTCAAAATTGTCTAAAGGAATGAAGAAGATAATGTTCATGCTAATTCATATTACTTTGAATTGGCCAGAGTCCGGTGGTTAAAAGCCAAGTCACAAACTTTTCATGTCAGTTATGATAATTAGTCATGGTAATATCATGCATGTTATGGTAATCTCAATTTATTATATATCCTGTCATTTGGCTATTTATTTATCTATTACTTGTTGAATTTTCCTGGCGAATTCACTTCTTCCCTTTCTCCTTGGTTTGGGTAAGAAACAGAAAAATTCTAGCAGGGGTATTGGGTCTGATTAGTGGAAAATATGACTCACTTATGTGAGAACGTATTGTGCACAGATGTTGATGAAAGTATGTCGAGATCTCAAAGTTTTCAGGTTTTTGTGAAAAGGTACTGTCTCATCTAAAATTTATACAGAAGACATGCAGTCAATGCTATGTTTGTTTGCGATCTTACTGTTATTATAATTAATTTTTTTTAATCAAGAGGTATTAAAGGAAACCTTTTTCTTTTTTTTCTTTTTTTTTAAATTTATGTCTCACATTAAAAAAAAAATAACCAAGGAAAGAGGGAGAGGGGAAAGAGAATCATTGATCTGGGTTTACTTTTATTATTATCATTATTTTTTATTATTATTTATTTTTTCTTCTTTTTCAAGAAAATGTTTTGTGGTGGTCGGAGTCACGTTGTCTAAACCGAATGATTGAAGGTTTTGTGGTCAAAGGACTAAAGGTAATGTCGATGATCTACAATATGTTTTCACAATTTTCTATACATCAAAAAGTGCGACTGATAATTTAATCAGGAAATATATTATGTGTGGCCTGTATAATTTACAAACTGAAGCCTGTAAGTTAGAGCTATTTGCCTACTTTTGTCATATTCAAATTTTCCCCCTTCCTTTTCTTTTAATGGTTTTCTTTCCTAATGTCATTACTAGTGGATTAGCCATTAAAGAAAAAGGTTGTGTTTTATTGTGATAGAAAGAGCTTTACTGGCTTATTTGACTTAAGTATTACAAGAAGATATTTGGGTTTTCAAAATTGTCGAAAGGAATCAAGAAGATAATGTACATTAATGCTAATTCATTTTACATTAAAGTGGCCAGAGTCCGGTGGTTACTTTTCATGTCAGTTTTGGGCGTTGAGGTTTGGTTTAGTGTTAGGGAACATAGGATTAACTGCATGTTTTTCAGTGAGTGCGAGTGTCTGGGGTGGTGTGGTTTTGTGTGTAAAGGTGATTGGTTGATGTATTCTGGTTCCTGTTCACATTCAAATTTAGCACCTGTTAACTTCTATTTATATTCCAGATATTTTTGCATGACTGAAGAAGTCCATGTGTCTTTTATGTATGTATATGTAAATGTCAAATTTAAGGTTGTTGTAATTTCGGGTTGTTCCAGGTTATATGGATAGGTCACCTTTTAGCATGCTTTCTGTAAATGTAAGAGGAATAAGAGAAAAGACTAAGAGGAAAAATATTTTTGAATGGTGTAAAAGTAAAGGTAGTGACATCATTTTTCTACAAGAGACTTACAGTACAATAGAGGTAGAGAAAAGATGGAAATCAGAATGGAATGGTCCAATATTTTTTAGTCATGGATCAAATCACAGCAAGGGTGTTTTGATTTAATATCTCCAAACCTAAATTTGAAAATTGATGTTGTTGCAACAGATAAGAACGGACGGTACATTGTAATCAAAGTAGAACTGCAAGAGACCAAATTGGTGTTGTGTAATTGTTATTTTCCAACAAGAGATAAAGAAAAGATGCAACTTGAATTTTTAAAAGAATTGGATAACTGCATTTCAAAATTTCAAAACACGGGACAGTTATTTCTGTTAGGAGGAGATTTCAATACAATAATGGATGGGGATTTAGATTATATGGGACCAAAGAACGTTTCAAAAACCAAGTTTAATGAGAAATTTATAGATTTTCTTGACAGATTTAGTTTAGTAGACATATGGCGAAAAAGAAATCCACATAATAAACAATTCACATTCAGACAAAAGTGGCCAATTATACAGAGTCGTTTAGACTATTGGTTTGGCTCTTCCAGTTTACAAAATTTTGTTAAAAACTGTGAGATTTTGACATCAATTACTCCCGATCACTCTGCTGTTCTGTTGCAGCTTAGGAATTTTTTAGAGACACCAAACTTTGGTAAATCCTATTGGAAATTTAATAGTAGTTTGTGTGCAGATCAGGAATTTGTAAATAGTTTTAAAGATGAAATAAGAGAATTAAAAGAAGAGTGGACACCTAAAATACCTGACAAATTAGTATTATGGGACTTTCTTAAAATGAAAATGAGGGAATATATTATTAGTTACACAAAGAAAAAGGCGAAACTTAGAAAACATGAAATTCATAAATTAGAAGAAGAAATCAAACATCTTGAAAATCAGCTTTTGGATGTAGCGTCTAGAACTGTAGCTGTTGAAATTGAGGAAAAGAAATCCAGGTTAAACAAACTTTATGACTATGCTCGACATGGTTTAAAAATCCGATCTAGGGCTGAATATTTTGAGGAAGGAGAAAAGAAAACACAATATTTTGAACAGTTATTAAAGTCCAATAAAAGGAAAAGTGTTATAAATGAATTATATAATCAAGATGAAGAGTTAATAAAAGACCGTAAGGAAATATTAAAGATTATGAAATCCTATTATGAAAAGTTGTATTCAAATGATGAGGCAGTCAGTGATCAAAATGATCTATTTCTTAACGATATTCCAAAATTAAGCAAAGAAAATCGAGAGTTCTGTGAAGGAAAAGTAACTAGAAATGAATGTTTCAGTGTTTTAAAAGAAATGAAATTCAATAAATCTCCAGGGAATGACGGTTTCACGATAGAATTTTATTATACTTTTTGGTCAGTTTTGGGGGAAACCTTAGTAGAGGTATTGAATGAAGCATATGATAGGGGTAATTTGTCAACATCGCAAAAGCAAGGTGTAATTACATTATTGGAAAAAGAGGGAAAGAATAAAATGTATGTTCAAAATTATAGACCGATTACGCTTCTAAATGTTGATTACAAGATATTATCGAAAGTATTAGCAAAAAGAATAAAAGAGGTTTTAAGTGAGATAATCCATCATGACCAAGTAGGTTATATCAAAGATAGGAATATAGGAGAAGCTGTAAGACTAGTTGATGATATGTTATTTCATTCGTTTGATCAGAATATTGGATTTTTAGTCACAGTGGACTTTGAAAAGGCATTTGACTCGGTTTCTCATGATTTTTTATTTAATATCCTAGAATTATTTGGATTTGGTCATACGTTTCGTTCATGGGTCAAGGTGCTTTACACAGATATTACCAGTTGTATAATGAATGGGGGATATTCCACGGGATATTTTAACTTGAAGCGAGGAGTAAGACAGGGAGATCCATTGTCGCCATACTTGTTTTTATTAGCTATCGAAACTTTAGCTCTGGAAATAAGGAAAGATAATGCAGTAAAGGGAGTTCAATTTGAAAAAAAATGAAGTAAAACAAATTTTGTATGCAGATGATATTTCCCTTTTTGTGAAAGATACGAATTCAATTAATAGGCTACAATATCTTTTTGAAGAATTCAGGAAAGTCAGCGGTCTTAAAATCAATAAAGGAAAAACAAACTTTTTGTGGATGGGCAAGGATAGTGATAGACCTCATATACCTTTGTTTGGAAACCTAGTTCAGCAAGTTAAAATATTGGGTATTCATTTTTCTGTAGATGTTAGAATAAAAGAAGATTTGAATTACAAAGAGATACTTAGTAAAATAAAGAGGCTATTAGGGTGGTGGAAAGAGAGGGATTTAACACTTATGGGTAAGATACACTTGTTAAAAACATATGCACTGTCAAGGTTGAACTATGTCTCATCTCTTATAGTAGTCCCTCAGTGGTTGCTTAATGAGGTGGAAAAAATAACTTTTGAATTTTTATGGGCAGGAAAAGACCGTATAAAAAGGAAAGTAATGTATCAGGACTACGCTTACGGGGGGTTGAGAATGATGAATTTTAGACTTTTTGTGAAGACACAACGTATAATGTGGTTAAAACATTTATTATATGGAGAAAAGAATGCTGGATGGAAACTGTACTTTGATCACTGCTTTCGAACCGTAGGGGGGAGATTTTTGTTTTTATGTAACTACGATACGTCCAAATTAACACTGAAAATACCTCCATTTTATTTAGAAATGTTGAAGGCTTGGCAGGATATGGGAAAATTCAGATACTCTGAAAATGAAGTGAATCCTATAATCTTTAATAACAGAAATATATGTATGAAAGGTAAAATGACTTTTGATAAAGATTTATTTGATAAAGGCATATACCATGTAAACCATATTTTTGATAATGGTCATTTGAAACCTGTGGCCCATTTCCAAAACATTGGGTTAAACGCGAATCAATTGCTTCAGATTATCGAAATTGCACATGTTATACCCACTAGTTGGAAGAACGCCATCCCCTCTGTTAAATTTCAGCAAGTTGATTTGTTTGATTTTGATATGAACCTAAATATTTCTGGTCAGATAACAATGTTTCAGGCTACAAAATCAAAGAAAATTTATGACTGTTTTGTCAAAGATTTACGTGAATCATATAACTTGCAAGTAAAGGATTGTAGTAGCAAATTTGACTTAACGGATAAAGAAATAAGTGATCTTTTCATAACAGCAAGATGCACAACACTTATCAGAAAACAGAGAGAATTTCAGTTCATGCAATTACACGGAGTCATATACACAAAAGTACAGCTAATGAAGTTTGGTTTCGTTGAGGACGATTTCTGTTCATTTTGCAAAAAGGACAAAGAAACCTACTTACACTTATTTTCCAATTGTGGGAAGGTCAAAGAGTTATGGCAATTTACTATTGAACACTTTGATTTAGTTGAATTAAGGGATATGAAGTGGCGAGATATATTTTTAGGACTATCGGGCAACTCAAATAGAATTAAGTGTGTGAATAGCATTATAATTTGGGTAAAATATACAATTTTTAAATCAAGGGCAGAAGGTCATTTACCTTCCAGTATCAAGATACAAAAAATTATTACGGATTTTATAGGGGAAGAAAAGGAATTAGCTACGAAAACGGGTAGGTTGTCAGTACACCTACAAAAATGGGAAGAACTAAAGGTAAATATGAGTGTGAACGGGTAACCTTACTGTAATTGTGTTGTGTGTGTGTGGGTGTGTGTGTGTGTGTGTGTGTGTGTGTGTGTATGTGCGTGTGGGGGTGGGCGTGTGGTGTGTGTATGGGTGTGTGTGAGAGAGAGAGAGGGAGGGTGTGTGTGTGTGGGGGGGGGGGTGGTAATGGTTTGTTTTGGGAAGGGTATAATTTGTTTTTATGGATTGATTTCATTCTTTTGTTTTTTCTGACTCATTGTAGGCGTATAATTATGTAGGCCTATTGATTTAGGATATTTTTATTTCGTGAGTATGATTGATAACCTATGAATTGTATCTTCTTTTTTTTTTTTTGTATGAAGTCAGTCTGTATTAGTCATTTCCATTTTGCAATGAAGAATTATTTTTATTAATTATACGTGTATACATGTATATACATGTGTATTAATTCTCGTGTTCATGGGGGGGGGGGGTATTTTATGAAAAGATTTCATTTAATGTTTTCTTCAAATTTTTCGAATTTCAATTATTCATTTATAGAAAATGTTACAAGAAAATCTGTTTTAGTTGTCATATGCATTTACTTTCATTGAAATGTTGAAGTATGATTTATGTATAATTACTGAGTGGAATCGAAATAAAGATCATTGAAAAAAAAAAAAAAAAAAGTGTGTGTGTGTGCGTGTGTGTGTGTGTGTGTGTGTGTGTGTGTGTGTGTGAAAGAGAGAGAGAGAGAGAGGGGGGGGGGGGAGTCTGCTTGTTTGTATCTAGCTGTGTGCATTGTGTAAGACATCTAGTAAAGTCTGACTGGCAAGCGCAGCGATCTCAACACCTTCTATAGCCAATGTTTTAATTTTGATCTTTCTCTATGAATTTCCTTTCCCTAGCTTCTTTCCTCTTCTCTTTCTATGTTCCCTTTCTTCTCTTAATATTCTTGCTTGTGTATGGCTTTTGCTTCTCTTTCGTTCCTCTTTTGTTTCTGTATTTCCTTATGTACTTCCTTCATCTTCTTTTTAAAAACGTATTTTCTTGGTTCTTCCTTTAATCTATATCCTCTTTTCTTTCCTATTTATATTTCTTGTTTTTTCACTTTCTTTCTTTGTTTTCCCTTTAGTCTATCCTCTTCTCTTTCCTTATGAAGGGGGGGGGGGGCTTGGGGATATCCCCTCTTATATACTTGTTTCCATGGTGGCTTCTTATTTGTTCTATTGTTGCCTTATATACATTCTATTTATATATTGCATACATACTTTGTTTAAAAATCTGTCTGCCAATTTAATTTTTTATTTATTATTTTTCTTTCTATTTCCCAATATTTTAATCTCTTGTTTCATGTGATTTTATTTTCCATTAATTCAATAAAATATATAAATTATACAAAATGAAAAAGAAAGGAAAGAGCACTTATCAGAATTAAAAATTGTACTCAAGGAGAAAAGGGCACTTATTAGAGAGAAAGGAGGCAATTATCTGAAAGTGAAAATGCTCTTATTAAAAAGGAAAAGGGGCACTTATCAGAAAGAAAGAGGCATTCATCAGAAATATAAAGGGCACATTTGGGGTAGGCCTACTTGAAAAGTGGGGGGGGGGGGGCACTGTGTCCCCTGTCCTCCTTGGGAGCGCCGCCTCTGGACAGAATTAATGTAAGAAAATAAATGATTTAACTTGAATTTGCAGTTGTCATTATCATTATACCACCTTAAATATAAGTGGCCTTCTTCAACACATAATGGCCTTCAGCAGTAGAAAAATTCTTTCAATTTTCGCAAAAAAAGTCATCAGACCATTACACACAACTGCAATTTTGTGATACCAGTAAACAGTGGCGTAGATACGAACACACTTTCTATTGTTAGTGGGGGGGGGGGGGGGTTGATGAATACAGGGGCCACGGAGCGTTTTTGAAAGTGGGGGGGGGCTGATCTGATATCTCTCATGATGACAATTTTCGAGCCTTTTTTCCAATATTTTTTTTAAATAACGTGTCTACTCAAAAAAGTGGGCCTCCCCCCACTAACAATGGATAATTATGCGTGTCTACGCCCATGTCAGTAACCAAGAAGCCTAAGTACCTCTTTGGTGATACAGAAGCAGGCTAGAAAGACGTAATTATATAGAAATAAAAGTATTGAAGTTGATGCCTGATAATGAATGATGAGATAGTAAGGATATACCAACGTTTCAAAGTTGCATTTTTTCACTTCGTGTTCACCCTTTGTAGATGCCCCATTTAAAAAAGTGCCCCTTTTGTCAGCTAGTGCCCCTGCGAGATCCTTATATTATACCTTTCGCAAACAGGCGCGCCGGAAGCAGTTTGGGATTGGGGGGGGCAAACATTCAAAGGGGCTCACCTTTCAAGGGCTCATGTCTTCTCACCCCTAAAAAAACACACACGCTTTCCCACCCTCTCACAATACAGATCCTACTGCTAAATCAAAATTTTACTCAAAAATTCTCTGACAAGCAAAAAAAAAAAAAAAATTTTTACTGGAAAATTCTCTGATAAGCAAAAAAAACCAAAACACCAGAATTGTGCTAAAATTCTGCTAAATGTTGTCAAATTATGCTAAAGCGGTCAAAATTCTGCCAGAAAGCAGAATTCTGCCAACTCTGGCAACCTTGCGTCTAATACAAAACCTCCACTACGTTAAAGTTTAAAGTTTGAATGCTTTATCTGGCTTCAGTGATCTCCATGAATACGAAAAATGAATACAAAGGCTTACAATTACGTAATAATGCAATCATGCTTTTAATATACACACGATTTTTACTCCTTTACTACTGATTTTTCTTTTTTTTTTTATGGGGGGGGGGGCTTTTTTGGGGGGCGAAAATGCATTTTGCCCCCCCCCCCCCACTTCCGGCGCCTATGTTCGCAAAGAGTTTGGAGAAAGCATGATTGTATAGGCTTACTGCAGGATGTATTTCTAAATTTATATATAATATCTAAGCATTTGCCTATTAGTCTTCTAGATATTTCGTATCAGTGTAATTTTCAACTAGTTTTGCCTGGTCATAGTTCTACGGGAGTGATCTGGGATATTCAGGGGCAGATCTAGCAATTTTCCAAGGAGGGGGTTTGAGGGGCTGAGCTGGGTATTGCGAGGGAGCGTAGAGACCGAGCCCGAGCGAGCGAAGCGAGCGAGGGGGGAGGATGTGGGAGGGGGTATCCCCCCTCCCACAGTAGGGAGATTTTTCATTTTTAGGGTTGCTAGCTTGCGATTTTAAGCATACTTGCATGCTCTATTTTTTCTCTTTTTTGCCCAAATAAATGTTTACTTGGAAGCGAGCGAAGCGAGCGAGGGGGGAGGGTGTGGGAGGAGGGTATCCCCCCTCCCACAGTAGGGAGATTTTTCATTTTTAGGGTTGCTAGCTTGCGATTTTAAGCATACTTGCATGCTCTATTTTTTCTCTTTTTTGCCCAAATAAATGTTTACTTGGAAGCGAGCGAAGCGAGCGAGGGGGGAGGGTGTGGGAGGGGGGTATCCCCCCTCCTACAGTAGGGAGATTTTTCATTTTTAGGGTTGCTAGCTTGCGATGTTAAGCATACTTGCATGCTCTATTTTTTCTCTTTTTTGCCAAATAAATGTTTACTTGGCAGCCCAAGGGGGGGGGGGGGGGGTTTAAACCCCCTAAACCCCCCCCCCCCCCCCCGTAGATCCGCCACTGATATTCCAGTGGGGTTGGAGGGGATCGGGGCCCGGGACGTTAGTCCTGTGACGCGGATTGCATTGTGAGGACAGAGATTCATGATGCAGAAATGAAATTCTTAAAGAAATTTGATTGATTGTGCCCTGGCCCTAATCAGGCCCGTGGCCTTCATTCACGCCACTGCCGATAACATCCGACATGTAGCATGTAGCTTCAGCGCAGCTGAAGGAACCACATTTTAATTGCCCTTTTCTGCTATTATGTGGTATCCCCTAATGTTTTTTCCTGTTGACTGAGGCCACAGAACTCCCGATGCCCAATATAACTGCCTTCCATGGTTCATTCATTCCATTCATTTAAATTCGCCGGGGGGGGGGGGGGGGGGGGGTCCATGATCCACAGCTATCAGTGGAATCTTCACGTGACTATTACGCATGCGTATTCCCTTCATGTACTTTCTGGCTCAATCCAGTCTGTTTCTTTACTACAGGCAATTTTATTCCTAGGAAAGAAAAAATTAGGCATGAATTTTAGGATAATGTAGATTTTATGGTTTTAATAGTTTTTTTAAAATAAAAATTATAATACACTGGAGAATATTCATAATTAAGCTCTATGACATTACGAATCGCTGTCTTTACTTTATTATATTTTATGTTGCCGATTTGCATGCACTGGAAAATTGTGGAAAATCTAGCGGAAGTGAAGTAGAAAACGTATATTTCATTGGATAAACGTTTTGTCGGCGCCTAGTTTTGCGTCATTTGATTAATATACATACCAGATATAATATTGAGGTCAGTATGAGTCTGTAAACGATAATTATATTCACAATTTTCGATTTCAAAGAAAGAAGCGAACACAAACAGCATGTTGTTTCACTTCTTTAATTACAGAATTAGAATATGGTGGTTGATCCAGTGTCCGAACCCTTTTCAGAAAATCAACGATAGTAAATTAAATATCATATGAATATCTGTCAAACTTACATAATGAATGCTCAAAGTCCTACAGAAAAAGAACTTGGTGGAATTTTAAAAAGATAACTTAGATTTAATACGATATTCCCTTCCGAGTGAACCCCTTCCCAACGACGCGGCGTTTTGGTCCCTTGAAAAAGGTACCGTAATTCTGAACGTGTGAAACCTATGGGAAAAAGACACAACCTTGGTATCAATAGTGGGAAAAAGACACAACCTTGGTATCAATAGTGTGGTTTTCATACGCGTAATCCCACGCGTATGAAAACCCATTTTAGGCGCTTAACTTTACACGTTCGGTAATACAATCTGTTCGGAGTTACAATACTTGACTATACAGTGTTTGTACCGTACCGACTTAGTGGAGACTCTAAATTATGTGAGCCTGTGTCTGTGTTGTCGACATGTTTATGCCACATATAAATATGCCATGCATGGACGTAAATGTTGGGCGCAGTACCAGTGGCCGATGCGTGGTGGTGTAACTTCCTTGTGTACTTGTGTGTGTGAATGATTGGGAACCATATAGATCTAATTTTTTAAAAATTAAAATTGGCTTAGCCTAACTGCAGAATACCCTGCAAATTTGGATTACCACATCGTTGGCGATATCGTTCTGATGATGGGGAGCCCCTTGTCTGTGCACCTAACATTTCACTTGAAATTGACAAGCTTTTCCTTTGGTCAGTAGAGGCGCACGGCCGACATCGGAGACTCTCTCCCATTTGGGAGACTGTCTCTCATATTGGAGACTTAGCTTACAAAAGGATAAAAGAAACAACACCAACAACAAGGCAGTTTATCCCAGCCAAATTTTTGCCAGACTGAGGTCAGAAACCCATTTGTTTTGTGTGTGGGTCATAACAAAAATTGTTATGAAAACAAAAGTAGATGGTGAATCTTTGAAGTAGAAGGTCAAAACTACACAAAAGGGGTAATTTTTCATGAGGAATCTGCTTATCACATTTTCATTTTGCGCCAAGGTAATCCCTTTGCCGCAAATGTAAACAAAGAAAATCGATCTCCCAAATGGGAGACTGTCTCCCACATCGGCTACCAAAAATATTTATGAAAGTCTCTGATAACAGAGACAATCTCCCAAATAGGAGAGAGTCTCCAATATCGGCCGTGCGCCTCTACTGTTGGTATTCCTCTAAAGAGTCTAATGACTGACCTCATTTTTAATCCTCATATCAATCCTCATATCCTAGGCTAGAGTGTAACTGTGCCGAAAATCTGATTAAATTTAAAATTCGAATAAGAACAATTTCATTTTCACAAGAATAGGCGACGCTGTCATTTTGACACTAAAAAAGGGAAGGTTTCCTTGTCTGCGCACTCATTCACTTAACACGCAGTTCGGGATATTTTGCATGAAAGGTGGTATTTTCAAGGCATGTGAGTAAAAATGCATAAAATAGACGTTCTTCACCAGTTTTTCCTCATTTTTTCGCTGATACATATCACTAAAATTGATATGAAGATGATTGTGTTCATTGCGTCTTTTGTGATGTTAGAATCGCGCAGTTACGCGTATGCGCAGACATGGGGCACCAAACCATATATACATTGTCATGCAGGGTATTCTGCAGTTGTTCCTAAAAATTTTCAATTGAATTATATTTATTGAAAAACCAGACACCTGAGACATGGCAATGATAGCATAATCGTGATTGAGGAAACCACCATTCACTCCATACAGAATATGCAGAAGTGCTTCATTGCGTTACATGCATCGGTTTCCTCTTTCCCCGTCCATAGACTCTGCACTTTATTTTTACATGCTAAAATTAATGAGTGGTTTCCTCAACCACGATATAGCCGCAATGATATGATTGAAATGTACAAGATTTTTGATAAATACGATTCTGATGTAACACCAAATCTTGTATTACAATCCAGAGATCAGACAAGAGGGCATAGTAAGAAATTGTTTATTCCTAGGACCAAAACTCAGAGATACAAAAATTCTTTTTATGTACGAATACATAAACCATGGAATAGTTTCTCCAATGACACCATTACTGCCCCGAGTGTGCACAGTTTTGAAGTAGCATTGGATAGGTGCTGGAAAAGTGAGCCGATTAAGTATGACTATGACTTGGACCCCGTTCTCATTACGAGATTGGAAAGTGGATCGCTCCATCGTGGATCGCGCCAGGGCGGTCCACTGGCACGCTGCTGGCACGCCGCGGGGTCACACCTGCACAGGTTAGCGCGATCTATCGTCACTCTTCTCTTTTTCAGGGTTCTTGTTGCCATGACATCTGACGTTATGGGGTCAACGTTTTCGCGCATAATTCGATTCGGCTTAACGCTAGCGATCTATACCGACTGTATACTGTACGCTATATGCGAGCTGTATCCTTACATTGTAAACACTTCCTCGGTCACGGCGTACTTCCGGCGTACTTCGCATCTTCCTGTTCTCACTACAAAAGAGAGATCGATCTAGCGCGCGCTAGATCGCGCTATCTCTCGTAGACCACCTCCCAGAGGTGGTCCGGTTTGGGATCGCTGTGGATCGCCCTGGATCGCGCCGGAACGACGTCGCCGCGTTTTCACCATAGAGGTGGCGCGATCTAGCGCGCGCTAGATCGCTCTATCCCTTGTAATGAGAACGGGGTCTTAGAGTCGCCTGCACCAGGAAATGATCCAGCCATCTTAAAAAGGAAGAAGAACTTGGAACTGAATACAGAGGCCTAGTGCCTGCATTCAGTATCTTCCCTAGGTATCCCTAGGTGTCTTTTTGTCCCCGCCGAACGAAGTTCGCGAGGGGACTATGAAACGGGCTCCGTTTGTGTGTGCGTGTGTGTGTGTCCGTCCGTCCGTCCGTCCGTCTGTCCGTGTGTGCTCAAATGTTAGAAAATGCTACTTCTCCGTCATTTCTTGGCCGATTTTGATTCCGATTGTTTTATCTGATAGGGCTGGGTGGGGGCTTCCAAACTTCTACACAGAATTTTGAAATTCATTAATTATGCAAATTTATGCAAATTTATTCAAAATTGACGAAAAATGCTACTTCTCCTCTATTTCACATTGGATTTTGATTCCGATTGTTTTATCTGATAGAGCTGGGTGGGGGCTTCCAAACTTCTACACAGAATTTTGAAATTCATTAATTATGCAAATTTATGCAAATTTATTCAAAATTGACGAAAAATGCTACTTCTCTATTTCACATCGGATTTTGATACCGATTGTTTTATCTGATAGGGCTGGGTGGGGGCTTCCAAACTTCTACACAGAATTTTGAAATTCATTAATTATGCAAATTTATGCAAATTTATGCAAATTCAAAATTGACGAAAAATGCTACTTCTCCTCTATTTCACATCGGATTTTGATTCCGATTGTTTTATCTGATAGGGCTGGGTGGGGGCTTCCAAACTTCTACACAGAATTTTGAAATTCATTATTCATGCAAATTTATGCCAATTTATTCAAAATGGCTGAAGGTTCATAATGTTTTCATGTTTTATATTTCAGTTGTATACATGCATTGTTGGTATTCTCTTCTTTTGCATGCAGTAACATTATTATTTTATTCACTAAAGTTTTTCACTGAAGTTTTAAGGTTCAGGCTAGTTAATTTCCACAGATCTGCACTTCCGGCGGGGACATTTATTACGCATTGCGTAATTTACTCATTCACTTGTTTATTCTGAAAAACCATGGACCTAGAAGTAGTAGGTCCATGCAAAATCAAAGTTTTAGGAAAGGTGCCCCATGTCTGCACAGTCATTCAATTTACATGTACATATGCAGTCCAGGATTTTTCCATGAAAGACTGGAAGAGAAGAACAGAAGATTAAAGGAGAAAATGTGAAGCACTTCAGGGCTAATTGAAGGGAAGAAACAAAACAAAAAAAAAAAAAAAAAAAAACAGGGAAAATGGAAAAGATGAAAGGATTTTTAAAGAAATGGTCTTTAACTTATAGCAAAGACAGTAAGACATCTACAAGACAAAGGGGGGGGGGGGAATAAAGAAAAACATAGGAAGGATACTTATGTAGCCTTCGTTAGGGAGAGAAAATGAAGAATATAAAAAAGAATACATTCATGTAGCAAGGGAAATATATATTAAATGAAAGGTGAATCAAAAGAATAGCAAAAGGAAAGATATTGAATATAATTGAAGGGGGGATACAGGTAGACTATGTAAGGAACGACAGAGAAGATGTATTTATACTATAGTAAGGACAAATATAACAAATAAAATAAGGGAAGAAATAAAGAGAAGATTAAAAGAGGGAAACAGATACCCCTGAGGAAACGAGTCAAAGAGAAAACAACAAGCTGACACGAATGACATGGTATTGAAATCTTGGCTTCAGGTGTCTGTCAAGTGAAATCTTCAATGATTTCTGTCTGGTCAGTGCCATCAATGATAAAACTAATACTTTCTATGTCTCTCACAATGAATTAAATTATAAGGAAAGTACTTTCCAGTTTTGCTGTTTCTTCTGTTTGCATCTGTCTGTGATAGATAGTTTTCCCTATTAAATCCTAAAAATGATTTTGATTGAAAAATGAAAGAAAAGTTTACTTGGAAAAAAGAGGTATTTCAAGGCAAACTTACAGACCAGTAGTTCTCCACTCTATCAGTTGGAAGTAAACCTGTGACCTGCAATATGTAGAGTGTCTGCAACAACACTATACAAATGAAAATGAAGGCCATGTATACCTCTTGGAGATCCATTACCTACAACATAATGTAGTGAATGGGTCTCAGTATTCTCATCTCTAACTTTCTCTGTTTTTTTTTGTTTTGTTTTCTAGGTCAGATCTTGAAGTGATAGTGAGCTGATATAAACACACAATGGCAGAGGATTTGGATGTGGAGGCCATGTTGGAGGCACCTTACATGTACAAAAAAGAGGTGAGATTCTATCTTTGATCTTGATGTAATCAACATTCCTTTATTAATGTTTACAAGACTGAGATAGGTTGTTTTTTTTCTCTTCGAGGATACAGTAAGAATGGAGAAAAAGGATGAAAGTGAAATGAATGTAACCTTATTCCTGATTGCATGTTTGCAGCACAAACAAAATCAGAAATTAAAGTCCAGCAACTGACATCCAAAACAGATAATTTGTGTTTTACTTGACTCATTTACTATCTGGACAACAAACGGTTTCTGTATGAATTTAGTAAAGCATCGTTTCTATTTGCATTGTTCTTAGAACTGTTGCATTCTTTCTTGTAGCATTTATTGTAACTGGCAGTGTTAAAAAGAAGACTCGTACTGACTGAAAGAAGCACTATGCTTTGGATAGGAGTATTTCGCACAAACACGTGTTATGTTTGTTTCTATGTAGTGAATTCTTTTCATACCATCACAGGCTTATCAAGTTGTCGGTGTTGAAATTTGTTTACATTCATGTGAAGTGCTCTTGAAGAATGAAAATGACACTGTCCCATCTGTCTTTTCTAGGTTTGGTTAGAATGTTCTTCAACACCTGTATCCAGATGTGCTTAGCCTGCTCATGGCCATCAAAGCAATATTATCGTCTCTAAGAGTATTATTTTAAAAATAGTATACATAGTGGAAAATGTAGAAAGCATAACAATTGAATTACTGTATAATTTATTAGCTGGGTTTCAATTGAACAAAGGATAAGGAGGACAAATTTTAAGCTCCTAGGCCTCTGATGAATACATGTTATCTAAATCTAAATCCATTTCCTAAATAAATTGTCTCAATGTAAAATCTGTTATTCTAAAAGATTCATGATAAGAGTGATGACTAAGAATGTAGTTTGAATTATAAGATAGATATGTCTCCGAAATTGATTGATCTCTCAATGTCTGTGTCTCCTTTGTGTTTTACCTGCATCAGCTCTTTTGTGCATTTTTTTTTCCTTGGGGGGGGGGGGGGGTTAAATGCATTAGCTTCCTTACATGTATGTAATGTGTCAAGAGAGAATGTAGACATGCAAAATGTAGAATTACATATATGTACAATCATCTGCTTTATCTTCTCACTAAGTACATCTGAATCTCAAGGAATAGAAATGTTGATTTGGAAGCAGAATTTTTCATTTTGTCTTCCTTTCTTTTTTTTGAGCCACAGTTAGTCTACCCCTTAACATTTTTTTTTTTGTCTGTTACTACTGAAAAGAGAGCACCAAAGGTACATGTATGCATTATGAAGCATGTTAAAACAGCACTTCTCCTTTGTTAGAGTCACAATGCACCTAATTAAAAGACTAGTAGTGGCTCTTTTCAGTGAGGTTTTTCACTCAAAGACTTTGGTGTCTCACACTTTCCCAACATTTTCATTTGCCACAGATTCCTTTTTACTGGTATTCGGACCAACTCTTTCTAATTGGATCGGTCCTTTTTAAAGTTTCATGACTGATGGTTGTTGGTCAGTGTAAGTATTTTTCTCTGCAGGTCCCAGGCAAATCATTCCCAGAGTTCATGTTTGTTGCCAATTTGAAAGCATTGTTATGTATAAAATTACTAATCAGGTAAGTTCTGAAGCAGGGAACCACGAAGGATGATTCTCAGAAACAGTAGTCTCATTTGAAGTTTGTTTGAAATACATTAATGAATGAAAAATGATAATGAGAGAAAATTCTGAATGGGCAATACTGCTGGATTCCACCCGCCAGAAGGCTTTGTCTTCCTGATATTTTGAAGTTTGAATGTATCAAACAAACTATCGTTGAGACTGCTGCTTCTACTGTATCAGCCGTGCAAACTATATCAAGAGTGAAATACAATGTGAACACATTAATTCATAATTCTGTGCTTTGTTCTGCTTTTCTTTCCCTATTTTTCCCCCATCACTATCCCTCTTGCCCCTCCCCCTTTGCCTCCCAATACTTCCCCCAACGTGCTTGTGGTGTTACATTGATGATGTTCTCCTTTGGAATCCAGGAAGCTGCCCCAGAGAATGGTGCCGAAGCCAAAGACACATCGATGGAGGAGGACCCCCCTGCCGCAAAGAAAAAGTGAGTTGCACTCTACCATAGTTTATAGAGGGACACTAACTTTGTTATCTCACAGAAATATACAAATGTGAATGCATCAGTTATGTAGGCAAGAGTGGAAAGTTATGATGAACTCCATTTCATTCTTGATGTTGACTGAATGTCATTTGTGGAAATCCTCAAGAGTGGATTTAGAGTGTGAGAGAGAGGTACCAATAAAAACACATGAACATCTCATCATGAAGACTATATTTCTTTCCAGGCATAAAAAGACAGTAACAATTTTACACATGTGCTCCATACACATAGGTGGCAAGTTTTTGAGGGATAGTTTGGTGAACTTGATCCGGAAAAGTCAACCCTGCTTAAAACCCCCTCTTAAGGTAAGGTATTAGTGGAAATGTGATGCAGAGAGACATTGTTAGCCATCTCGCAGATTGAATATAGATGGTTGCTTTTTGTAACGCCTGACTAGAAATTAACTTGAGGAGAAATATGCTATTATTTAAGTGCATGCCCAAGAGTCATCAGAGTTAGAGAGCTGAGAAGGATAAGATGAAATTGCTTTAAAAATAATTCAAAGGGAATTTTTTCCAGACGAATATGACACATGAATTTGTCATTTTGTTCATTTTGTGCGGACTATTGAAAGAGAAATATATTTAGAGGTGCATATGTCCTATTGGTGGAGAGTCTCAGTGTACCGGACAGACAGAAAATACTCTGTAATTGTTTAGTTCATGTTTTGAATTTAGAATAAGATTTTGGCTCTTAGAATACATGTGCAAACTTTGGCTATTAATGTGAGCAGGTCAACAGTAATTTCATGTAAATCCTCCTTCACATCCCCATTCCAAATCAAAACATTACAAACTAAGAAATGAGTAACAACTTGGGTCAATGTCTATTGCCGCAGATTGTTTGGATAAAGTGAGAAAAACCTAGCCAACTCCGCCTGCAGAACCGAATCGAAAGTTGTTTTCGTCCTGAGGTGGAGGGAGAAGGGCAGAGATGATCGTCACGGTGCAAGGTGTCAAGCTCAACATCCCATTTCATTTGATTTGACCCCTCCCTCTCACGTACCCCCTTGTCTACTGTAGTCTCATATATATGAGAAAGAGTGGAGAAGGTTGTAGTCTTAGAGATGCTGAGACTACGGGATGTATGCATGGTTTGTCTAAAAGGGGACAAAGCCTATGAGAGATAGTACGTGTAGAAAGCCACCGTGGGCTACTGTGGTTTTACCATTATGTACTCTGGAATCTGGGATTAGTTTTGTTTGAATCTCATCAATATTATGGAGAAAGTGCTAGGTTTAGTATGAAGTGAGAAAGATCAGAGCTATTCTTTCCACATGGGACTGAAAAGTCTTTGATATCGTAGTTACTATCGGTAAAGGTACTGTGAATAGGCCTAGTATTTAATAACTGATGCAAACCTGAAATCTGTACTTGCAGCGGATAATTTACTGATTAAATGTCACCAATATGACAGTGAATGCATGAATCTAAATTGAATTACTGAGTGTTTGTTTTCTTTTGGAATAAGCGGTTAAAGAAAAGTTTGAATTTAATGGGAATAGCCGTACTACAGGACGGCAGGAAGATTTTGAATGTCAAGTTTTCCTAAAAATGAAGTGAAATGCTCTCTGGTACTTTACTGTCACATATGAAGGAAAGGACAAACTAGAAGAAGAAAAAAAAGAAGAAAGAAAAGAAAGAACTTCTGCCAAGGACTTGGAATCAAATCAAGATTTTATCAGTATACAAAATATGAGATCAATTCAATACCAAACAAAAAAGTAAACATTTGTAGATATGTTAAAAAAGTGACATCATTAACATGTTGAGGCTTTCTGTATTGCAGGGAGGAAAGGAGAAGGAGTCGCAGCAGGAGCAAAGGAAGGAAGCGTAGCCGCAGCAAGAGTAGAGAAAGACACAGGTGAGATTACTCTCCCGTCTTTGTTCAGTTCTACAGAGAATGCTTTTTTGACAAATGTAGGAACTATCAATCACACGTACTTGTCCAACTTGAAGTAGCAGTAGCACTCCAATGCTTGGCAGATTTGCCATGTGATGATTCATTCACCTATGGAAAGGATCTGGTAGGAATGACAATAAAGCCAACATGAAACCCAACTTATTTTCAGTCAGAAAGAAGGGGATGTGTCCCTTTTTTGTGTCACTGCATCGTAGGTTATAAGAGCCTGATCGGTTATGAGTAGGCATTATGTCCGTCCGTGACATTGAATATTTTATGGATTATAATTTTAGGAAGAAAACCATGGCAACCAAATTTCATCATGTTTCCACTCCTTCAGTGATGCCTTTCACGATGAAACATGAAATAGCTTTCTTCAAGTAAATACTTATTTTATACAGGCCTTCAAACTTTTAAAATTTGTCAAATGTCCATCTGTGACTAACTGATCAGGCTCATAAATGCAATCCTCCATGATCAAGCTTTTAATGCTTGATGAAAGATTTAGAATTCCTGTCAGATTTTTGTGATGTTTACATGTTATTTTAGCACTAATAGTTATATTAATGTATGTGATTTTAATTTTGATATAGGAGCATATGTTTGTACTATAGGGAAGAGTTTTAAAGTAACTGCCGTTTTAAGCCAGTATTTTCACAAGGGTTTTATTTTGCGAATTGTTGTGCAGACATGTATTGTAGAGTAGCCTGCGTTAGTTATCATGAAAACAACAACTAACAAATATGTTTGGTGTCCCCGTCATCCAGGAATATATGTGTTAACCCTTTCAAGACAACTGACCACATTTTGTGGTTTGGCTTAATAAGTTTTGATTCAGAGCTCTAAAAAATATACCAGATGTATGAGTAGAAAGAGCAAAAATTTCTGCACATGCTATGTCCATTTTTGTCACATGACCATATTGCGTTTGATGTCAGGAATTTTAAAAAGGATAATAAGCTTCAAAATCCTTAAATTGGCAACACATTGAGAGATTCAAAATCATTGTTTTTTTGTCCAAATTGGCAACTTTTTCAACTTTTCGACAAAGTTCCTAATCATGTATATTATTTTCAAGACATTACATCTTACTAGAACCACGTAGCACTAAAAGAAAAATATTATTGTTGCCAATTTGCAGAACAAAATGTGATCAATTGAGCCCTTAAATAATTCCTGTCCTGAAAGGGTTAACAAAAAATATCACTTTTCAGAGTATACAATGTTGACTTTCACCTTACAGAGATCGCAAGGACAGAGAGAGAGATCGCAAGGACAAGGATCGTGAGAGGGACAAAGACCGTGAGAGGGACAGGGATCGAGATCGAGGAGAGCGGGACAGAGACCGCGACAGGTCGGACAGGAAGGATCGGGAGCGGGACAGGGACAGAGACAGAGACAGAGACAGGGAGAGACGTCGCAGCCCAGTCAGGAGGAGGAGCCGGAGCAGGGAGCGCTACGGGGGATACAGGGGAGGAGGAGACCGATGGGGTGGAGGAGGCTACAGGGGTGGGCGAGGGTATCGGGAAAGGGAAGAGGATAACTACAGGTCGAGGAGGTCACGCAGCAAAGAACGCAACAAGGATGTCAGCCCTGTGTAAGTCATTAACATGCAATATTAGGGAAGTCTCATTGAATGACATTAACTTATTAAAGTGATGAAGAAAAGAAAATAAAAGAATCCACAACTTCTAGAGTTTGATATGATCACAAATACTTTCCAGAGTAATACTTGTAGGAATCTTTTATTTTGTTGCTTTGTTTTATTAATTACAGTATTACTTTAGCCACTATATGTCACAATTTAAACAGCAAAGTTGATGAGAAATTTCTTTGTTTGTGAATTAAAATTTCATTAATTACTGGTAATGCTTTTAATAGTTCTGATCCTTTTTCCATTCCCTGTAATGGAAATTGATATTGCAAAAAGAAGACAAATCCTAAGTTACTACAGATTTTAACTGTATTTAGTTATTTTGATTACTGCCAGCTAACTTTGTTATTTTTACTTTGTTCCGTTTTTTTTTTTTTTTTTCCAGACGAGATGATCCGGATGCAGACACCCGAGATGCAAGGACAGTCTTTGTGATGCAGCTCTCACAAAGAGCCAGAGAAAGGGAACTCAAAGAATTCTTCTCAGCAGTAGGAAAGGTATAATATCTCATACATCACATAGAATAGTTCTTATATTTCAGAATACCACCACAGGATACTAGTACTATACACCAGTTATACTAGAACAGTTCTTGTGATGCATCAGATGTCACATAGGAGAAGAGAAATGATGCTCAATAATTCTTCTTTGGCAGCAGACGAGTTGCAATATCTTGCTCAGAATGATAGTGTGATAGAATGTAATATTCATATTGTTAATATCTCATGCTCAGTAAATTAATATTTTTATTATATATGATTTGTGAAATTGTAGACTAGATCACATGTTCCATCAAATATTTGGGGTGATAAATATTGGCGATGATTGTCTAAGGTCTATTAGAGTAGCAGCATAAGTATCACTTGAATATGAATCAACTCTCATTTATTTTATCCTTTCTTTAAAGGTGAGAACTGTCAAAATCATCACAGATCGCAACTCAAGAAGGTCAAAAGGAGTAGGCTATGTGGAGTATGATTCTGCAGATTCGGTACCACTGGTAAGTTGAAATGCAGTGTTAAATGGCTAATTTATTTTATTTTTGAAATTTGAAATTAGACTGTGATCAACCAATAATATCTAGATTTTGCACAGCTGAGAATTGAAGTACAAAAATCCTTTTGCATACCATATTACAAAGTAGCACCTTCATAGTGTCTGTTTTGATTCCCTGTTTAAAAAAAGTTTGTTTAGATTCTGGGGAAAAAATACAAATGAAACAATTGTTTTGTTCTGTATACATTGATGTATGCAGGCTTTGGGACTGAAAAATTAAAAACATCTTTTTCTAGCCATCCCACACGAGCAGTTTTACATGCCACACAATGTTTGTAGATTTTCTTAGAATGGATATCATAAAATAATGTTCTTGTTTGTTGCTCCCTGTGACTATGCAGGCTCTAGGGCTGAACAATCAGAAGCTGTTAGGTGTACCCATCATCGTCCAGCCATCCCATGCAGAGAAGAATCGTTCTGCTGGTCAGAATGTGACACTTCAGAAGGTCAACTCGGGTCCTATGAGACTCTATGTAGGATCTCTACATTATAACATCACAGAGGCCATGCTAAGGGGCATCTTTGAACCATTTGGAAAAGTAAGTACTCACAGGGATTCTAAAGAATTGAGTGGATTTGCTTGTCCTCATTAAATTAGCAACTCTGTCTTTGCATGATACAAAAGATGCTAAGGGATTCTAATTATTTGCATTTTTGTTTCCGATTTAGAAATACAGTCTGTACCTTGATTAAAGACTAAGGCCCATATTCTCGAAAGCTACCTAACTTAAGCCAGGCTTAAATCCTGTTTTAGTGCATGGATTTACTGTATAACCAGAAACTTTCGCGAATTATTAATGGCAGCCAAATTTGCAGCAAGAAACTTTCGCGAATTGCAATAGTTTTATGTTGTTTCAATTTTGATTTGATGATTTCGCGGCATGAAACACTCACAAATCTCCACCACTCACGAAATTCATGAAAGTTTTATGCACGCAAAACGTTCTGGTTTGACAGTAGTCCACCGAATTATGGAACGTCAAGTGTCACCCTCTTTTAATCCTGAAATAACCATAGTCCTGTAACTGAACCCAAATACAAAAACTTGTCTCAATGGAAATGATTTCTGATGCTCATTTTATGTTGAAAAATAATTTTGTTTCTTTATTTTGTTGCATATATAGTCATTTATACAGGACTTAGAAGTTGACAAATGGCTTTCCATAAATCAGCAGCCTAAGTTAAGCCAGGCTTAACTTGGGCCACTTTCGAGAATACGGGCTTAAGTGGACACTAGTAGTGTACTTGCTAATGCATGTTACATGATTTAACCCTTTCAGGACAGGAATTATTTAAGAGCTAAATTGATCACATTTTGTTCTTTAAATTGGCAATAATATTTTTCTTCTAGTACTACATGGTTCTAATAAGCTGTAATGTCTTTGAAAACAATACACATGGCCACAAATTTTGTCAAAAAGTTTTGAAAATTGCCAGTTTGTTTAAAAACAATGATTTTGAACTTCTCAATGTGTTGCCAATTTGATGATTTTAAAGCTTAATCTCATTTTTAAAATTCCTGGCATCAAACGCAATCAGGTCATGCAACAAAAATGGACATAGAGTGCGCAGAAAATTTTGCTCTTTCTACTCATGCATCTGGTATATTTTTTAGAGCTCTGAATCAAAAGTTATTGAGCCAAACCACAAAATGTGGTCAATTGTCGCGAAAGGGTTAAAGCATTCTGTATAAAAACAAGAACAGCACCAATTTTCCGATATCAAATCGCACGTCTGTTGGGCTGCTACTGGCTTTAATCCACATGCTATATCTGTTGCAATACATTTAGGATTTGTTTTATTTTGCTTCTCTGTGTTTATGAATAATTTAAGTATGTTATATATATATATAGTTCTGTTTATTACAGCATGTAAGTGGATGTTAAATAGACTTTCTTTTCCCACTTTAGTTGATTATCTTCTGCAATGATATTTACCATCATCCATTGGTACATGTATGAATAATACTCAAGCCTCTTTTCCTTTTCCTGCCCAGATTGACAATATTCAGTTGATGATGGATACAGATGCCAACAGATCCAAAGGATATGGTTTTATTACGGTAAGTACATTCTGCTCTAGATGATGTCATTGATGGTATCATTGACATTTTTATTTCAGTATTTATCAGGCATGAGGTCTAATGACACATGATTAGATGTGTGGACAGATATCTGATCTTTAATTAATTGCAGATCTTGTATATCTCTTAGAAGTGTCAAAGTAATTTATCATTGTAAGTGATCATAATCATCCTGTGGGAAAATTAACTGCTGTTTGAAGTCGATTGTAAAGAATTGGCTTGCTCACAAAATTTGACCTGGTTACATAGTGATCTAAATAAAATTCTCAACTGATTGATCATATTTCTCAACATAATAGCAAATTCAATCTTTTTGGTTGTTGTAGATATTTTAAAAATCCACAAAAGTTTTTCTCCAACAATGATTAGAACTGATGAAATGAAAATAATTTTTTAACGAAAGGACACTTATTTTGTAGTAATCACATCCTTTTACTCATTTATGTAGTGATGTGAACTCTAAACTGCTTTAATAGTTGGGATATGTGTTCCACAAAATGCAAGCGCCTATATTTTGCTGGTCTATAAAATCCATGTCCTTTACGATTAATAATTCAGAATTATCTTGAACCAGTTTTTCTTGAAATGGAATTCCATTGCCAGAACTCCAAATTGTCTTTCATGAATTTGTTATTTGTTGTTTTATAGTGTAATTTTGTCATTACACCTTACTGTTCTTGTTTTGTTTGTAGTTCCATGATGCAGAGGATGCAAAGAGAGCCTTAGATCAGCTGAATGGGTTTGAGTTAGCAGGTAGACCCATGAAAGTCAACCATGTTACAGAGAGGAATGAACAAGGCCAGCAAGCTCCATCATTCCTAGACAGTGAAGAGCTGGATAAGAGAGGTATCACACTCAATACCACTGGAAGACTGCAACTCATGGCCAAACTAGCTGAAGGTAAGATATCCAGTAGACATTACAGACCTTGAATAATGTCAGCATAACAAGCTGGCTATTTTGGTCACTGAAATAAGTACATTAACAGGGCTCCCAACTCTCCTGGAAATCACGAAAAATAAGCTTTGAACCCTGGAAAACCAAACAGTTTAGTATGATAGCAAAGAGAAATGTCTAAATTGGCCTTATGCTTTGTTATTTTGAGAGAGGCATTGTCTGTGGTGAGCAGGTAGGGCATCACAGAAAAATACTCTATGGCCTTTTGGTAATTTAAGACATGCTTGAAACTGAAAAAGAGTTATCTATTGGTAGTGTCACCACAGAAAATTCCATTTTGTTTGAATTTTTAATTTTCGAACATTTTTAACTCAATCTGAAAGTTTTACCCTAAGTGGATCTTTGTGTCTGCATATATCTGAGAATGTCTCTTATATTTATAGCCATTGTTTCTAGTGCAGATTCTTACCAGGTTGCACTGAGTCATTTGCTATTTGTGAGGGGTCTAGACACTTCTGTGAGGTACTGTATAGCATCCTAAATATATTTCTCTTTGTAATCTGCAGGTACAGGTTTCCAGATCCCCGCTGCAGCAGCTGAGGCCTTACATCCGTTGAGTCAGGTCCCTGGACTAGGTCTACCAGGTATCCAGGTGAACCCTAATCAGGTCACACTACCACCGGCTGGTATGAACCTACAGGAGTCACTACAAGCTGCTCAGTTGCAGGCTCAACAGAGTGCGCAGGCTCTAGCAGCAGCTACAGCATCAGCTCAACAGGTAATGGCTAATTACATTCTGTCCAAATAGGGGAGAAAGCATTCAAAGACACTCTCGTGAGTTTCCATGTGCATTTAGTCACAGTTCGCTTACACACGACTTTGTGTATTTCTCTAAGAATGTGTGTACACATCTCGCACGCATCAAAACTGGTTGCCCAGTTGGAAATTACATGATGCTTATTGCGAGAGATCGGAGACCGTTCAGGCATGGTTTGGATGAGGGGATTTATGATGATGAATTTTCCTTACAGGATGGTTAGTCTGAAGTTGGGAGGGATGTGTGCATTAGGTAAGACCTGTTGGTTGTAAGTCCACTCTTGGTAATTGAACATCTGTTTTGGGTTGAATTCCCCAAGAGAACCCAAGGTAATGTGTCTTTAAATACAGAGTAGCGCAAAGCATGTTTTTAGGTATATGCCTGCTTGTATTATAGCACATGGAGGGTTAAGGTCTTTATTATTGTAGGCATTTTAGTAAATTACTGTCACTTTGGTCAATGTACTAGTGTAGATATCCCTACAGTTATAAATCCATTTTTTAGAGGGGGAGGAAAAAGGAGTTTTCAAACATTTTTTACTTGTGTGCATTCTGGCAAAATGATCTATTAATTCCAGTCTGAATATTGATAAGAAATGTTTTAATGATTTATAAGATAATGAAATTCAATAAATGCATCATCTTTTTTGAAATTCCTTGTAACTCTGTAATATGTCTACCCTACAGACCAATTTGGCACTTGGGATGGGAGCCATACCAGACGTCCTGTCAGGGATCCCACCTCTAGGACCTGGTCTATTACCTGAACCAGTACCTCAGCCACCACCACCACCAGTAGCCCAGGTCCCTGCACCTGCACCACCAGCACCAGCATCAGCACCAGCACCAGCAGCACCAGCAGCAGGTGGACCTACAGGAGCAGGATCTACAGCTTGCTTCATGCTCTCAAACATGTTTGATCCTCAAGCGTAAGTATTGTCAGAAATGTGCCCTCATATTATGTAAGACCAGGAAATCCTTCAACACCCTGAGCTCCTGGGCGCCATGTCCTCTCTTCTTTTTCAAAGGCTGACTAGAGAGTTATCACAATGTTGTCAAATTTGTGTCTCCTTTTACCCTGGTTGCTCAGTGCTCATCTGTCCATTAATATCAGTCATAAGTCATTCATTGATTAATTTGCATAGATTAATGGGGGATACGTCAGGCAATCCTCAAAGTTGATAGAGGCGTAGTGAAAGGGGGCTCTGACCTATGCTCTGGTGACAATTGCTCCGGGCATTATTTCATCAAAGATAAGGGTTAGGGTTGCGATTTGGTTTGGGGTTAGGTTTAGGGTTAGGGTGTTTGGTCCAGGGTTTGGTTAGCGAACGAAATTGATGTGAAGCCATTATTCCTGTAGCACATGTCGATGTCATACAACCAGTTGGAGAGAATGAATACACATTTTCAAGTGGTCAGACTTGCATTGAGATATTGAGGCATTCTGCATTTATCATCTCTAGAGGAAAAAAAAAAAAGAGCTTAAATATCGCCATATGTGTTTCCTGTTATTATTTTTTTGGTTGCAAGTATTCATTCTTCATTTTGAAAAAATGATTTTAGAGTAAATTTTTAAAAATTCTTAATATCTGTTGATTTGATTAAATCAATTGAAATGCTGTCCATTCCGTGGTTTCATGTAAGAAAAGAATGGCAAGTAAACTCTACTTCAGTGTTTAACGACAATTAGTCTTCTCTTGTTTACAGAGAAACGATGTTAGGTTGGGAGACGGATATCAGAGACGATGTGATTGAGGAATGCAACAAGCACGGAGGAGTCCTTCATATACATGTAGATAAAGCATCACCACAAGGCAATGTCTATGTGAAGTGCCCTACTGCACAGATTGCTATGGCTGCAGTCAACAATCTTCACAACAGATGGTTTGCAGGTATGTGTCTATCATAGATATGTTCAATGACATTAGACCAGCGGTTCTTATTCTGAGCTTGTGAACGCCATTGGGGTCATGTATGGTTTTCATGGCCAGAGGGGAACACTGTAAAACCAGAACCTATGGCAACATGAAACTTTTGAGAATCGTTAATGATCGATGACTACAATCGCTTCAAGAATCTCTCATGATTTGCAAAAATTTCAGTGTTGTGACTGAGATATTGTGGTTCGCAACTCTCCTGAATCTGTACCACTCCTGAAATTTGCAAAGTTCTTGGAGTTTCTGGTTTTACAGTAGTAAATGGGTCATTAGTGAAACAAAGTCCCATTGAAATATATTGACAGTGAGTTAGTAACATGGAATGGGATATCAGTGCCGAAAAAAAAAATCCCTGCGTTTTGGTGTTAGCCACTCCAACAAGTTTTGCCAAAATGGGTCATGGTGCCCTTTAGGTAAAGAGCCACTGCATTAGACACGTGGCAGTGAGCTCTCACCCTTTTGCAACACTTTAGGCACAAGAGATTTAATGTCACAAGCGTTCGAATGCGTTCAGAAGGCTCCTATTGTTCTGCTAACCCCATGACAAACGCGTTCGAACGGCCTCGAACACACCCGAACGCAGAGATTAATTCCTGACAAAGGGTCTATAGAAATTGCTTTAAGTACTGCGTTCGGAATGCGCTCGAACGGGGTGCGTTCGAACGCTTGGATTATCTCCCTGACTGTACTTGCGTACAGGCTCGACTCGGCCGCCGCCCAGAAAGGAATACTACCATTTTTTCCCGTTCGATCGCGATTGCCCGGTGCGTACGTCTCGGGGCCGCCAAAATCGGAGTTCTGGGGGCATTTCATCAAATATCTCGTCAGTGATTTTTACCGACAAACTGCTATAAGCTACTGAAATCCATGCATCTGATTGGATGAGAGCAAATTGTCGGTAAAAATCACTGACAAAACACTTGATGAAACGCTCCCCAGGTCAAGATCAAATACTAGTAGCCCGCCAGTTCAGCCTGGCCTGCAACTCCGCTAGAGCGCTAGAGCGGCGTGCTGTTAGTGAGCAGTAGCGCTAGCGCGTTGTGATTTTCTGAAGATTGAAGAACCATGATTGTGTAATTTGCCCATAAAAATAATTCCCCCAAAAGATTAAAATTAGGTATCGTTATTTCTATGCCAGTCGTAATATTTATTGTTGTTGCATTTGTATATCTGCCCTATTCAATTTAAAACAAAGGAAATCTGTATAATTTAATCTTATAATTTGAAAAAATTCAAAGAAAAACAATACAGAGCAACAACAAAAAACAAAAAAAATCTAATAAATCCAGTAAATTATTAATACTGTAAAGTTAAAATTTAGTTTGACGGCGCGAGCACGTAAATTCAAGTAGTCGGACGAGATTGTCATCGAGAAGCAAAATCACCGGTGGGCAAGGAGAGAATAAGTTCGCGGGCTTCGCTGAGTCCAAGCACAATAACAATATATATTTATTGATCAAGCATGCATGAAAGTGTGACTCTAGTTGCTCTATGACATGATGATTGATATGATTGATAATGATCAATGATGATAGCGCAGGTGTCCACCTGTGCTGGGCGCTATGGCGCTCGCTCTAGAATGTCTCTAGACCGAAAATTCTGTCTCTGGTTCATTAGCCTCTTAATATTATTTTGACAGGGTCGGCCATCTAAGTGAATGGCCGATCCTGTCAAAATAATATTAAGAGGCTAATGAACCAGAGACAGAATTTTCGGTCTAGAATGTCTCACAACATTCAACATTCTTGTGTGTTGAAGTGAAGTCCAGAAGTCTAGGCTTTCTTCTAGTCCGCATTAATAAATGGCTTGAATTTGGCTAATAATTCAAAGTCAATCCAAATGATCAATATCAATTAACCAATACAGGTAAACACCGAGTAAAATTTGAGAGTATACATCTGCCTTGGCCTAACTTTAGGGCTACTATTTTCTGATAATTGCGGACATGACAATGCGTCCCGTAATGTAACTCGTTTAGGCTTGTAAAAAGAAGAGTTCCGTTTTTATTTTAACAGGAAACTTGGAAACTTAGCAGTACTTATTAAACTATTAACTACTTACATGTATTGGAAATTGCAAATTCCTATTTCAGGCATTAATCGAATGAAAATTAATACAAGTTCGGCTCGTCGGACATAATTCGAAAACGTTAGAATCTGAGAACGAAAGGATATATAAGGACTTCATATGCCACCACCGAATCACATGTGCTAGACGGATTATTACTCACGAATCGTACTTGTATTTGTTTGAGATCGGTAAATGGAATTTAAAAACAAAAAACACAGATCCAAACCGATCCAAACACAACGTTACGGTGAACCGTCCGTATGGATCTCGTGAACCAAACCCGCCGGCTGCCGCCCGAAGATCTACCAATATATACCACGCATGTCAATTGTGCTTATAAGTTTATAACTAGGGGCCACAGAGCGTTTTTGAAAGAGGTGTTTCTAAGAAAAACTGAACATTATTGTGCTATTTTTGTCTTCTCATTATCAGAAATATGCATATCGCCACGAATGCTTGGCCTAGTTTTGGGGGGATCAGGGGATCAGGCCAAATAAAAATTATTCCTAGTTTCTCGCCCCCGTCCGCATCCTTCCTTTTTCTTTCTTTTCTTTCTTTTCTTTTTTTTTTTTTTTTTTTTTGTTGTTGCGCCTTTTTGTGCCTTCTGAGGTCCAAAGGGACTCTAGAAAAATAGAAATATAACGGGAATCAATTTTAATAGGCCTCACAGGAACAGGGGCATATCCAGGGTTTCGTACAAGGGGAGTAGCATAAGTCTGGAAATGTTTAGACAAGCACTGTTAACTAATCAATAAATAGGTTGTCATATATATTCAAGTCCCTTGTTTGGTCGGGAAAAATTGTACTTTTTTAAGTTGTGTAAAACACACTTGGCACTTAATAGAATGGCCGAAAAGTAGGAGAAATAGAGAGGGGGGGGGGGGGGAGAAGTGGTAGATGGCTAGATGCAAAAGGCAATTGAAAGAAAGACTATTCTCCACCCTCCCCTCATATCCATTTTCTCTCGTATTTCATCTACCTCGTAGACCCCCCCCCCCCCCCCCACAACACACTGGGAGCACTGAGGGCACTGGTGTCAAAGAAGAACGAATGAAATGCAATGAACATAAACCGCGTTCACTATGAAAAGAAAACATCGATGAAGAAAACATGATGTACCCATGGAGATACAAACACTTGTATAAACACCCAGATATAGCTGGCAATTAAACTTCATATTCATATTCGTTGTTCATGACTTAAAAACAATGAACATTGTGAAATTTTGAGCATGTGGTGAAGGTTTGTGTTAATGAGCCGGAATTTTTGAAAATTTCAGTTCAATGGTTCATGCTCGTAAAGAAATTGCGGGGTCTGAAAATTGCGACTAGTGTTAGTAGTATTGCGTAACATGTAACGACATGGTCATGGCCTGCTTCTTGTCTGTCATCGCTCACTGGCCTCGCCGCACTCGCGGTGCCTTTCATCTACGTGAATTTATCAACACGCAATCTACATGAGGCAAGCGCGCATTCTTTTTCTCTATTTTCGACCTGTTTACATTTACATGTATACTGCGATCAATTACATGAGCCTGACAAAGGTGGAATTTTCATTTTATTCATTTTACCGTAACTTTCCATTCATTCATGACTAATTTATGTTATTCGATTTCTCTATACCACCACACTGAATCTCTATAATATTCTATGATACTTGCCTTTTTTCATGTGATTCTTCCGTATGATTTTGATATTGATTCAATATATTTTTTTTTCATAAATTACCTTTTTATCCAAGAAATGTTTTTTCCCCTCTATCAAACCAATGAGATGTTCGTCCTAAATATGTACTTGCCCCATTTGACATCGAAACTAAATGAGACTCTTAAGAGTGAATAATATACATCTTCAAAAGAAATAACAGAGTTGCTGGTTTATTGATCTTCGAACTTATTCGGATTTTCTCAATGTTAATTCTAAAGGTAATACACTTTCAATGGCCCGATTCAGTGATTTCGTGATTTCTGTTTATATATTAACTATAAAAACTGATGGCTTTTACTTGTCAAAGTTGACTTTGACTTATGGTCCATCATAATAATAGCCGCCGTTCTAACACCCCCCCCCCCCCCCAATATCAATAGGCCTATACTCTGATCCTGGGCAGCGGAGCCGGGGGGGGGGGGGCTGCAGTCCCCCCACTTTTTTTGAGTAGACACGTTTAAAAAAAAATCGGAAAAGAGGCTCGAAAATTGTCATTAATGGGTGATATCAGATCAGCCCCCCCCCCCCCCCCACACTTTCAAAAACGCTCCGCGGCCCCTGCTGATTACGTAACCAAAAAGGCCTACAATGTTAGTGAAAGAACATTGTGTAACCAAGAAGAAGGCTTTGTAAGCGTGCACCCCATCGACCCCTACCCCCCCCCCCCCTCCCCAAAACACACTTCTTCCATTACATTATATATAGACATTAAACAAATATGAACGTCAGCTCCACAACAGACGTCTTTTATCTCTACGGACAAATATAGGGGACAAAATAAGAACTCGTCTTTCTACACTTTACAATGGTTCTGGTAGACAAAAGACATTTATTCATTGCTATTATGTAAAATAAGTAGAACAGCTGAACATGCACGTGACACCTGTTCTACATACTTTTACATAAAAGCAGTGAAGGGTATTCTTTTGACTCCCGGAACCACTGTGAAGGGTACAATAAGAATTTAAGAATTTGTTGCTTTGTCCACTCTCTTTGTCCACTCTCTTTGTCCACTCTCTTTGTCCACTCTCTTTGTCCGTCATGTTCAGTGACTCTTAGTTTATCAATGGCCTACTGATTACGTAACCAAGTACATGTACAGCGTTGAGGAAAAGAAACTTGAACCTTCAACGTTGATATTGTACGTTGTCCCCGCGATTTGGACATTCAAGAGGCATTCGTAAATACGTGACACAGGAGCGGGATGGATTGTGATTATGTGAATCCAAGTGGTTAAAAATAATCTCCAGTAGATCGATGTGGGAGGGCAGATGCACAGGCGACATTGTAGTCTTTTCGAAACCTGTTCCGTATTCACACGTGCAGAATGAGGGGGGGGGGATTAAAAGTGGTTAGAGAAGGCACTAAACCCGAGAGGGAAGGCATGGGGCAGTTGGGGGCAGGTCGTAGGTTTTAATCAAAAGAAAGACTCGTGTTTGTTTGAAACCTTAGAATCATATTTAAAGTGTTATTATAACGTATATTCTGAAACAAGATATAATAACTGTATCACCATGAAGATTAACGAAATAGCACAGGTGTCGCGGAGCGTTGAAAGTGGGGGAAGGGGGATGATCTTATTTCACTCATTAATGACAATTTTCGAGCGTTTTTCAGAGATTTTTTTTAAAACGTGTCTACTCAAAAATGGGGGGGGGGGGCAGCAGGCCCCCGGATCCGCGGCCCATGTAGCAAACTATGTTAGCTCATCAAGACGACAAAATCGTTGTTCCAAACTTATCTTCAGTTTGTTATAAATGAAGTATACGGAAATGTGTCAGATTCTCTGGAGAAGGAATTGGGAGATTTAGAGAAATAAAATCAATCAATTAAAAAAAAAAAAAAAGGGAGTTGATTATCATAACCATAGCATAATAATGTGTAACTAAAAATAGGAGGTTGGACAATTCAGACAGCTGAAAAATATGTCGGGTCTACGATCGAAGGGTGGGCAAAATGCTTTACTACTCAGACGGGCACACTACAGAACGTAGCTTGTGCAGTGTTACCGGCAGCGGCGTCGCAAGAGGGGATGTGGGGGTGTCACACCCCCACCCCCCCCCCCCCTAAAAAAAAATGCTGTCGGCAAAGAAAGTGGAAAAGTGGAGAGGGCTATATGGAATAGGAAATAGAAAGGAAAAAGAGAAAACTGAAAGGAGAAAAAAAAGGGGAAAAGATAAGGACATGAAAACAAAAACAGAAAGAAAAAGAAGGAAAAACTGGCCAAAATTTTTGCCCGTTTCGCTTGCTCATGAACTCTGGAATAAAATGGGACCGTAATGATCAAGATTTCTACATAATTATCTATCTGCGATTTTAATTCTTACATTATTATTGGGGAGGAGATTAGGGTGCAGCATTTTTGTCGGCCGATTTGGGTGTCTCACCCTAAAAATTTGTCTGCAAATTTGGGTGTCACACCCCCAATTCAAAATGTTCTAGCGACGCACTTGGTAACCGGGGGGGGGGGGGGGGGGGGTGGGGGGCAAGGGGCTGTTTCCCTCACATGATTATCATTCATTTACAAGCGAGCGACAAAGTGCAAAACCGTGCGGCATGAGGATTTTGGGGTATAAAGTTAGCTTGGGAAAGCACAGGGGATAAGGGAGATGATTTAATAATTTTTTTTTGTTAAAGATCGACATAAAAGAATTTCAGAAGGAAAAAAGTGACAAGTACGGTATTCCGTAATTTTTTTTTTTTTTTTACTCGATCACATGATTGCATGAAAGGGTTATTGACCTCTCTTGCTCTCTCTTTCTCTCCCCTTCCATTGGCGAAACAATTTACAGGGCCGGGGTGTACGTTTCACATTCATTTCTTATCAATGAATAAGGAATTTGTCGCCGTCGACCCAGCCCAAACCGCAAATACAAAACAAAACGGAAAAGCATTTCGTTGCACATGTTAATCGATCCAGACTTCTAAAAATTGGATTACTTTAGGAATCCACCAATAAACACAAACCTTGGGAAAAGTAAGTTCCGAAACATTTTACAAGCAAGTATTTGCTCTAATTGTGTACATGAATTTGCAGAAAAATTGAAACATAATGATAGGCGGGTGAAATTTTGATCAAATTCTAATTTTGGCATTACCCAACTGAGCATGCATGGGGGTATTACATATACATTGTATTATTATAATGTAGTTATATTATTGTTACTACGTACAACGCGACGTAAACATGCAAGAAAAGTTGATTTCAAGATATTTCGTTCTATTTTAAGAACATTGCGATGATCGAGACGGGCAAGCCAGTGCCATCAGAGAAAAAAGAACTCGCTTACAAGTACTACTACCCCTTATTGATTTATATTTTGTAGCTAATTGGTGTATAGTCAACCTCACCTTTATTTATGGACCTCGCATATTCGAGGTTCTAAGCAGGTCCTGATCACCCCCCCCCCCTTTTTTTTTCTTTTCTTCCTTTTTTACAAGTATTTGCTCAAACAGCTATATATTTCACAAGGCAGCTAGGTCAAAGGTACCACCGAATCTGATTCACTCGACGTGCACATACACTTTTTCATTCGCGCGCTCGTAATTCCCACATCTCTTCTACACTCTCATGCACACCTACATGCACGTCATAGAGTATAGGCAGGGCCAGGGCAAGGGCCGCCAGGCCCTGTGTACCCTATAACTCGTGGGTGGAAGTCAGCTGGTTTTCCGTCTTAACATGCTGTACAACACACACGGATACACACATCATCGCTATGTACAAACGTGCACATTGAAGCGGTCACAGAAGTGTTCGAACATCCTGTTTTGGGGATGAAGACTTTGAATTGAAAATAATTTTTATGTAACATACATCCATTCAATGTGAGGAACGTTACGGTAAATTCCCATCGGATATTCTTCTTTTTAAATAGTGTGTTGTTCATTCCAAGCCATTTTCTGTAAAGAAAAAAACAACAAACCAACCAACCATAAAACAGAACATCGGGTCCGAAAGCACAACGAAAGTCGCATCGTATTTTAGAAATAAGTCTTAAAATGGCGAAGCAAATAAAATACCTTGGACTTCTTCTCTTTTTAAAAAATCTGTTTGCAATAATGTTTCATTTTCCTTAAAAATTAAGCATCTACTTGTTTACTTGGCGTTCATAATTATTACTAAAACGCGGCTATTTTCCTTTTCATCTGCGAATTTTGTACTGGCTCTGTCACCATAATACAAGACGGAAAAAAGAAAAGAAGAAAAAAGGAATAACTACTTTAGATTCGCTCCGCGGAGAGCCCCAAACATCCGACGCTGACCCACCGGGACCGATTCGGGGAGTTTAGGGATTTTCGTAGACGAATGTCATGTCAAGTTGCGCCTTTCAAATCAGAGGCACATCTCTAATCCGGCCGTTCGCACGCATTCACCAATCGTTAATCCGGCCGTTCGCATTCGTTCACTGATTGTTAATTGGGCCGTTCGCAGGACCGTTCTCGAACGCACCTCTATTGTTCGAGAGAACAATGAAAGTTGGGGCTCTCCCATGGCTCGCTTAACGGACTGCGTTCGGAACCCGTTCGAGCGGGTTCGAACGCTTCTTTTGTTCTCATTTTTTAATCTGCGTTCTGAACGCGTGCGAACGCTTGTGACATTAAATCTCTTGCGCCTTATATATAATCTTCCAAAGCACTTGGTATCACAGGTTAATTCGCAAGTGTAAATTTCAAGTTTATGCTTTATTGTGTATTTAGAGTGATCTGATAATTTGACCGGATAGCTTTGACAATGAATTGAAAATTTGACATTTCCTGCTGACTGTGCTTGATGCTGATACACATATGTACTCTGAGTGCAATTCATCTCTGAACGAAGCATCTAATTGAATATGAGCTATGAATATGAGCACCCTCTTCTATCCTTCCACAGCAGCAAAACTACAACTTTAGTCCTAGCGTTTTTAGGGGGGGGGGGGGTTTCATTTATAGGTCAGGTCAATTTAACCTGTTATTCATAGATTTTGATCACTTGATGTTGGATTGAGAGATTTAATAAAGCATTGATATTTGTCCCGTCTCGTTTTCAGGTAAAATGATCACCGCAGCCTACATGCCTGTGGCCAATTACCACGCCATCTTTCCTCAGGCAGCATCAGCTACTATGCTCCTACAGCCAAGTACACCCAGAAGAGTATAGCAATCTGACCAAGGCATGGAGGTTCTGTCTCAACAGCATCATTTCCAGACTGGAATCATTTTAACCAAGGGAATTTTGATCTTTATGATTCATGCAAATGGTTGATAGCATTTGATATGAAGCATTTTTGTTTTATCTGAGCAGTGGAAGGAATTACTTCAAAATGATAGGTTTTCAACTTTTTCTGTCCTCCTAATCTGGGATGGCTTCATAAAACTTGTTAGCAATAACAACTGCCACAAATCTATAACAAATTTTCTCTCTCAATTTTCAATCAGATGCAAGTATTTTAGTAGCTTGTAACTGTTATTGTAACTTGTTATTGATAGCAAGTTTTTATGGAAGAGCCTAACGGAATCCCACATGTTTATATATGTGTTGGTTTTGATCTAATTGAACGCTACATGTATATTTTCACACATTGACCACTTTTATGGGATGAAGCATTGTATTGAACTTTTAAGCCCTTTTAGAAAACTTTTGTCCTTAAAAAATCCTTGTAAGATATGAAATTACAGAATCAAAATGTCCTGTTTGAAAAAAGTGAGACATGGAGAAATGTTTTGAGACTTGTAAATCTTGTATAAATTTTGTAAATAGGTTTTTTTTTTTCATTCAAAGATCTTTCTGACGTCAACAAGCACATCAAATTATTTGTGCATATTGGTTTCTTCACTTTCATTAAATTGAAGAACATAGGCGTTTGTTGTATATGACACTTGTAAATACACTTCAACATATTTTGATACATGTCTTTTATTTTAATTTCATAGTAAGGTCATTTATTTGCCCACATGGATCAATCTTCTTTTATTAAACCATTCTCCCACTTTAAAAAGTTTATTGACCCATAATGATGATTGTTGACCCTCACTTGTTGGACTGGTGTGTAACACATTTAATTTAGCACACTTGGTTTTCAAATTCGGAATTAGATATCTAATTGGTGTTGGAATATGAAGTACTCTGTAAAGTGAAATAAACAGATGGATTATGAAACGGGCCTCTACACAAAATATCATTATTAGCCTGTTATCACAAAAAGATCGTAATACCTAATTCTAATTGCAGACAGGGGAACTTGCTCTGAGAATATGAAATAAAATGTTGTAGGTCCCTGTAAATGATGTGTTCACAAATATCATATCTTTTAATTGCATTTTACATTGAAGCATTTAGTGGTCATAATTTATGTTTATTACAAACAAATGAAAAATGAATTGAACAAATTACAGATTTGAGTATCTTAAAAACATGTTCAGATCTATACATTTTTTCCCGTCCAAAATATTTTTTGACCATTTATGTTTTGTTTTTTCCTTATCGGATGGAATATATGTGTGAAATGTTTTGTTCAAAGTTTTTTTTCCTAATTTTCCTCTTGGATATGTGTACCAGAAATCTTGAGGCATCAAACTTTGTATTTTAGCAAAAAGATGAAGAATTTTAGCAAAATGAGGAAGAACTTTATCGGACACATTCATGTATATATGTAAACTTCAAATGATTCCTTACATTCAAGCACCAGACGTTAAGATTCATTCATGCTAAGTATAAAATATAGTTTATTGGTGAGAATGTTGGCTTGGTTTTTAAGGGTGAAAAAAAAAAATTACATTATCATAAACTATGCACATAGATCCTTATTATTAGCTAATTTATGTGCTTTTACTCACAATACCAGACTTGCCAACAACAACAATTTTGTGAGATACATGATTTATCTGTACATTCCCATGCGGTGAAACCATGGTGGTTTTTTGTAAGAAGAGCTTAGTTGAAATTGAATTATTGGTATGTTGTATTCTAAAAATATAGTCACTTTTACTTCTTTTTGTACAATGTATTAGCACTTTTGGTTGTATACTTGGAGGAAAGTTTGGTACAGTATTACAAATATATTTGACTGATGCGAGGTTTATTGTACAGTGCAAGTTGATAAATGCACAGAATGGTTTGGAAATTGCTTGAATCTCATTTATATGTGGGTAATACGTCATTGCAAGAAATAGGAAACTGATTTCTGACATTTAAACTTTTTTTTAGAATTATTGATCATTGAGGTGCCAAAGTATAATTGACCTGATACTACACTTGAACAATATTTGTCCATCTTTTTTTTTTCTTCTTCTTCTTTCTTTTTTCCTTCTCTTTTCATTTTTACATGTACTTTTGTTTTCAGTGATCCTCACCACTTGTCTTTAAAGATTAAACTTTCATAGAAAATCTAGAATTTTTTTTGTGGTTATTTTGTGTTTATGTAGACCTTTATTTTCTGTTGTTGTTATGGATGTTTCAGCAAATTGTCGTGCATGTACTGTACAACCAGAAAACTTTCACATGCAAGAAACTCTCACAAATTTCCGAGTCGTTCAGGTCTGTAGAAGTTTCATGCTGCGAGAATAGCCATCGCTAATAATTTGCATAAGATTCATGTCTCACAAGTTCTGGTTTTACCAGGGTGTTTTACAGTATTCTTTTCCTTGATACATGGACTTTTCCTTGACAAAATAAGGACTTCCACAATATTGTACGGCACAAGAATGTAGCTCAAGATTTTAGAAACAAGCATCCTTTCTCTAAGCCTTCTACCCTGTCCTCTTCTCTCTCTAATTCTCTATACCTTTTCTCTTCTACTTTGTATCTCTCTCCCTCCAATCTACAGTCTATTCTACTGCATTTTGATTCTACACATTTTTTTGTTGTGTTGAACCTTTACTCCTACATTAATGTATTAATTTCATCTTCACCTCTCTAACATGTTATCTCTCTTCTGTCTCCTATCTCTCTCTCTCTCTCTGACATGTTATCTCTCTTCTGTCTCCTATCTCTCTCTCTTTTTCTTCACTTCACTACCTCTTGCTCTTTCCCCCATCACATGTTCTTTTCCCCTTTAGTCTCCATTCTCTACTATTCCCTGCTCAAAGTTATTATCTTAAAGGGAAATCCCACCTTAATAGCAAGTTGCTTTGAAAGAAAGGAAAAATCAGAGAAGCAGATTGGTGAAAGTTTGAACGAAATCGGACAAGTAATAAGAAAGTTATGAATTTTTGAAAGTTGTAATCACTATGCATATGGGAATTTCAAATTGGCCGAATAGGTAATGTCACTGTGATGTAGCTGTGGACAACTCCCCCATTCGCTCTCACACACAAAATGACTAAAATATCACTTTTTTTTCAACATGCATTACTCATTAGGATCTTTTCGTTCATGAGGACCTATAACAATATGCTATCTCCAATATATTTTGAGTACTGCCCCGAGGGTAAAAGCGCCTCGAAGCAAACCGCAAATTAATATTTTTGTGTACGACAAATGGAAGAGTTGTCCACAAAAATGTCATGATTGACTCACCAAATTGCCAATTTGAGATTCGCATAGATGTAGTGATCTTATGTTTCAAACACCCATAACTTTCTTAGTCCTTGTCCGATTTCTTTCAAACTTTCACCATCCTGTTTTTATTTTTCTGCTTTCATACAAATCATCTTATTACCAAGGTTGGATTGCCCTTTAAAAGGAAGGTTGAGTTCTGTGAAAGGTGAAAAATAATTTGGGAAGCTTTCACATTCCTTTTATGTCATTTTGGAAGAATATCATAGTGGAAAAATTCCTTGAAAAGGATTGCTCATCAATTGCCCTCATATTCGAAATATGACTAGAAATAGCTGAAATGTTCGGGCCGAACATTCATGCCTTTTGCGTGTGTAGTCCCATATATCCATTTCTGTGTGCAGTACATTGCTTTCCAGTGAGATAGGGTCAATTTCTTATTTACTTTGATGATTCCAAAACATCACACTATGTAGATATGGTCAACCTTTCCCAATGAATTGCTTTGAGACAGTTTCTTTCACAATGTCATTGCAGGACCAGAACTCTACTTTATCTTTAAGCGGGAAACAAAAATATTGTTCATGTTATCTGGAGAGGAAAAAAAAAAAGAAAGATATAAAATGAAAGTACATGTATTACAAACATAATAGGCAATATAGACAATAAAATAAAGACAAAATCTAATTGAAATCTCTTCAAAATTTATTCATTCTCTCAATATCACATCATGATTTGATTCACAATTCTTTCAAATGAAAACAAATTTATCAGTGTGGAATGAAACCCTAGTCAACTAAGAATAAGGTGTAAGGCTAAATTCTCTACGGACAAGATCATTTATAAAGGCAAAGTATGTTAGTTATCTGAAAATAAAACTCAAAGTTGCTGTGACTGAGGTGCATTACAGTACAACATATATTATCACTGAAATCTCAAAGTATTTTGGGACGTTATGGTAGGATAACAGTAGTTACACAACTCATTTGACAAAGAACAGTACATTTACTAATCATATGCTTTATTTAGCAATAATTGAGAGAGAATAATCATCCTCATTTATTGCTTATGGATTCCCGTCAAACTGCAGTAACGGTCCTTTCTTTTGAGTATTACTTCTGAAGAAATATTACATTCCCTTTTACTTTTACAGAAGAAAATGTGATTGTGAAAGAACATGTTCATTTTTAAACATTAAGTACAGAGTTTTTGCTGCAATTCGCTTTTTTCTTCCAATAAATTAATCGAATAAATTTAACCTTCTACAAATATGTGTGGTACTGGGTTATCATTATTCATTAAATCAGTAATTCTTATAAACTGTCTGCAATATTAATGGGCAAAATAAAGAATATATTATGATCTCCCAACTTTGCAAAGATTCAACAAATCATCTTGAATAATGATAAGCAGTATACAATTTTGTAATGATAAATATTGTAAATATACATGCAAAGTAAATATCCATGATTTGTGGGTGTGTAATATGTAATTGGGTTTTTACAGATGTGTATCAATCAAATATGATTATTTTTGTCTGGGACCGACCTTTAACATCACCATCTGAAAGGCTTGACTGAGATTCGAACCAGGGTCCGATCAGAGTTCGTTTGTAAGCGATTAATTACAGAGAGCTGCCCGCAGACATTATCACTAGACCAACTCCTGATGGCTATAATGGTGTTAGCTTTGCTGCAAGGAAAAGTCGTCCAACTAGAAAACTTCTAAAGAAATGTGTTTGCATAGAACCTCTGAGCTTATATTAAAGATGAGAAACTTCATGAACATTGCCTAATTAATTCCAATAATCATGTAAACTAATGGAATAATTTTCACCCTTGCAAGGAAATTGATGTAAATCAATTCAAACTTAATTTTGTGGTATTACTTAGCATTTCCATAAGACCACTTTTTTTGTAAAAAAAAAATTGTCCTTGGGGAAATAGCCACAATATTTGTTTGAAAATTCAGACAATGAATGACTGCTATCTACCTAATGTGTAGCAAGGTATACTTCATCAGTACACTTTAGTTTCAGAAAGAAGTCAAAATGTGACAGAATAAAAAGTCAACATTTCATGGTGTGAGAGAATCGAGAAAGTTTCAAAAAGAACAGACAAAACACTAAAATACAGGGTGACATATACACAGAACAAACCATAGCACAACATGCAATGGGCAAAGTATCCCCTCCTGCGTTCCACCACTCTTTAAGGGCGATGTTAAGTTTTGAAACCCTGTTGGAAAAACACTTCATCCTGATACGGGAGATGATTATTAGTGATAAGTATTTTAACCCTGAGCAATTACAAAATATCTCATAATTCAGTATATGAAACCAAGTTGCCACATGTTTAACACAGCTTCAGTACAAAAAGTACCTCTTGTATTTCCCCAATTGAATAAAGATAGTGCTGTATAGGCCTTCTAAAGACAATGACAAAAATGGTACAAGCTTCAGACAGAGTTAAACATTTTGTACATGGTGAACAAGAAGTTTTTTCAAGTCAAGACGTTATGTAGCTGTGAAGCAACCGTAAACAAACACATTCATGGATAAATTGATACAATTCCAAATTAGATAAGGGTTCTTGGATAAATAAACACAAATATAAGGAAGGAAATTAACTACATACCCAGTAAGAAATACAGAGAGTGGGAAATTGTGAAAACAGCGTTCAAATTTCGTCTTCGTCACCCGTGCATGATGTGTACCCATATCACTGTAACATATCTATCTATGCATACAGTCAATAACAACACTGTTATAAACAGGTCTTTATACATATAGACATGAAACCTTTCAGTTTGCCTTGGCACGTATTTGTGCCCTTTTGCCTGTAAGGGCCTGGAAACCTGACTTGATGCTAGCAACAGAACAGCGTGACTGACACCTTTCACATTGTAAGAAGAAGAGTCGATTCTCTTTGTGAAGGAAGGTTTCTGACGATCTACATGTGTGGCAGGTTACGTATTCCTCTGCAAAAGATAATTCAGACAGATGAGGCATTAGTTATCGGATTTTGAATGTGACATTTACTGTGAAACCGGAAACTTTTGCAACCACAAATTTTTTTACAAAGTCTGCATGTAATCCAGAATAGCACAAACTTCATGTTGCAAAATGATTGAATTACAATAGTGAATTTTAACAAATTGCGAAAGATCTTGCTCACAAAAGTTTCAGTCTGTGAAAGCTTCTGGTTTTTACCGTAATGCTGTCAAAGTTTTGAGCTTTCTTCCCACACTGAGCATACATGTAGTGTTAGGGTGGGAAATTATGATAATTGCATTCTCCACCACATCACATCAATCACTTTGAGACATTCAAAATTTAGGCGAAATCACACATTATTATTTACCTGGATAATCTCTTTTTATTTCTCGATTCCACAACCCCCGATCACATGATCGATCACCATCACCGTAGTGAAATAGTCAAAAATACAATTTGCATATTCGTAACAGTAGCTCATTGGTTAAAGCAGTTAACCAGGTCAGGAGTCAAAACCAAGTCAATAAGCTGGTGCCCAAGGGTAAGACATTAATTCTCAATAATCTAGTTTCTTTGATATTAATAACAGCAGTTGGTCCACTATTCTCAAAGAATTTGGGTAGGAAAAAAAACATTGATTCATAGCAAATGCCATACATAAAACTGATGTCTTTATCATTATCTTCATAATATTTCTTTCACATATTTCAGAATAAAAGGTAGAATCAGGCCACTTTAATTTTTCATTAAAAATCTGAATATGTATTGTTCCATGAAAAAAAGCTTGCTCAAAACATTATTTTTTCAGTCAAGTTTGGGCCATATCTTATTCTTTCTCTGTGCAACGACATAGAAACACAATGCAAATATTTCCGATTGATAAACCAAATCATACAAACAAATCAAAATGGTATAACACAAGCAACAGGAGATAACTTCTCTCTTGCTTCAAGCATTCCATTGTAAAGTTCAAATTATCTCCCCTCTCCCCACTTACTTACTCTTCTCCAATCTCTTCTCTCCATTGTTCCCTTAATTACTAAGATATTCATGGACGTAAAGGAGTTACTCACTGATATATCTCCTTAGAACACTCTCCATTTGTTTTTGTTGGAAGCGACCTTTGATAATAAGCTGGTTGTTTCCATCAATTGACCCGCTCGTACCCAACTCGGCTAATAGGAAGTTGAGAAGATGCTCCGTAGGTCGATGAAGCCTGTTAAATACAATCAGAATGATTGAAAATTATGACACAATAAAGAAACAATATCCATCTCACATGTAACCACTACAAAGCCTTATTTCCACATAATTTTTGCAAGTCGATAAAATTTTTGCAAGTTGATAAAAAGATCTGTATTTTTCATATCATGTGTAATTAATTAATCAAAACCATTTCTATTTTTCAATTTATCCAATATCTCCAAGCGAGATAAACACAAAACAGATTTGGGTTCTATGCAAATACATGTTTCATCCAAAGTAATGCACGTTATGCAAATTTCAAAACTACATATACATCGGAATACATTGATATATCTCTAACACTGTACAGGTACAACAATAACATGGAGGCAAATATTTGAAAAGCTCTAGATGAGAGGAAGGTATACTTACATTTTACAAATTTCTGTGAAGTTGACAAAGGAGCTTTTCTTCGTACCGACCCTGACGACCTGAGGCGGCCTCATAACAAACCTCTTCTTCTCCCCTGTTACCATGTCAGGGTTCTTAGATCTCATGATGTCAAACACTCTCGTTAGTAACTGCAGCAAGAAAACAAAAAGAGTAGTAAGCCCAAGTTGAGCTCATCGTTTTTTAACCTTTTCAAGACAATTGACCACATTTTGTGGTTTGGCTCAATAACTTTTGTTTCAGAGCTCTAAAAAATATACCAGATGCATTAGTAGACATTACAACTTAATATTACCATGTAGCACTAAAGAAAAATATCATTGTTGCCAGTTTGAAGAGCAAAATGTGATCAATTCAGCCCTTAAATAATTCCAGTCCTGAATGGGTTAAGGCTCGTTCACATATGCCACAGTAAACCACTGTCGTTTTTTCTAATGTGTAAATTAATTGTAAGTGGGGATGAAAAAAAAAAAAGCAACTGCACACAACAAAAATCCTACGCGTATACACTTTTCTACAGGTGTGTTACACATCTATCATGCATGTATACTATATTTATGATGGTTGGAATATTAATTTCCAAAGTATCCAAGACATACCTCATCATATGTGTAGTCACGCTCTGTCCCTGCCCACGTTGTGCCACTCGTGTCCTTTAATTCTGACTTGTCTATGAAAATAAACAGGAAAGAATCAGAAAAAAACTAGTACATGTAGTGAAAATATCCAGAAATATTCATATTTGAATAAAAAGAACATATTTAAAGAAAATAATGTCTTTTGTTATCACACGAGACCTAACAAACTAACGGGTAACTGCTGAGGCAGCACTGTCGTGTCTTGCTTCCATTGTATGGAATAAACAGCCTGCTCCACTGAAATCATCACTGCTGATAAAACAATGCACAGAACTTGAAACACACCTGGGTGTTGTCTTATCAAATTGAAGTTTGATATTAATCACAGTTCTTAACAAAAAAAGTTGGCAGTTATGAGTGATGGACTGAAGGACAAGAAGCCTTATTCGATTATTCGAAATTTGCTCCTGCGACATTTGCTTCATTCTGTATTTCGTCAACTGGAGATAAAGGGTTAAAGGGATTCGGCAACTTTGTGGAGGCTTGATTTAATAAATTGTTGAATTTTGATATCAGTCTTGTATAATGATGTTCAGAAGGATAAATAAATAGCCAGGCATAGAAAGGTTTTCAAATATATAATGCTATTATTAAGATATCTATGACTGAATACTCCCATTTACGAAAAAGTATGGCCATACGCTTTAATCTAACACTGAGTCTATGGGGGAAAATGAGTCTGGCATTTCCGGCCACTTACATATGTTTACTTTTGTGAAGCACATGATGATTTTGAAGAACTTTTTTTTTTCCTGGGCTTCATTTTTACACCATATTACATACACTGATAGCATGTAAGGCCAGGCAGCTCAGATTTTATCAAGCCTCTACAAAGTTACCAAATCACTTTAAGTTTAGGGTTGCAATTGGGTTTCAGGTGAGCTTTAGTCTTCAGTACATAGTGTTTGGTCCATGGATAAGTTATGAATTTGGTTTACTTTAGGATATTGACCATGGAGCAATTGTTGCTAGAGCATGTGTTGTACAACTAGTCATGAATAATTAAAGAACATATCTGGATCCTTATCCAAATATGTTCTTTGATTTAATCACTGTCACTGATCATTCGTATATTATATGTATTTCAACTTGAATGCCATCTCCTGGCGGATTTCTCAGAGTGCTAGTATGACGTATCCAAGCACTAGTGCTTTCATCGACAAGCCTTTTGTTGAGAATCTTGTCAACAAAACGCCATTTCAGCAGGAAGACAAAATCTCGACAAAGATTCTGATGTTGGTGACATTATTATGATTATTACGACACAACAGTGCCGCTACAATCTCCGCCCACGCCCACCCAACGTACACCGAGGAACTTCACCGCCGATCCGCCCGCCACCAATCCCTCCGTCGTCCGCACCCACGCCCACACAACTCCCCGATGTCACAGCGCCACCACCGACACACCCGCCGCCGACTCGGCCCGCCACCAATCCCTCCGACGTCCGCACTCACGCCCACACAACTCCCTGACGTCACAGCGCCACCACCGACACACCCGCCTCCGGCCCCACCGGCCGCCGATTCCTCCGACGTCCGCACTCACGCCATAAGAACCCCCCGCTCGTCTAGCATCCTTCACTCCTGAAGATGGACAGTCAACCTGCCCGAAACGTCGAGTAACCTCTCTTCACTTCAACCTGCTACTACTCAAACCTTCGCTACTCAAGCCACACTCAGCTCATCTCATCTGGTTTACAGTCCTGTTCAGGACTTCACTCATTTTCAAGAAAGAATACCTCTATTTTCCTCTTCTCATCCTTTCTCGTCTTTCTATTTCAATTTCCATATTTCCTTTCTTCTAACTACACATGGTGAACCGTAAACCTTCTCCACGTTATAAACTCCACCATGCAAACCCTACAAAGATCATCTGATAATATTCAAGTGTTAATTCCACATTAAATATCCAATGGAATAAAGTTGACATTTGTCTGAATTCCACATTAAATTATTTGTTAAGTGTTGTAATACTTCTTTTAGCTGTTTAAGTGTTTCTAGATTATCGTTATGCTCCATTTCATCGCCGATTTGTTGCTGCAGTAGGCTCCCATCAGCGGCAGTAACCTGTTCTTGCACGTGCAACTTACCAAGCATGTCTTGTCGACAACTCTCGACATCGGTCATAAGTTTGACCCGCCATGTCGATAAGAAAATTGGATTCGATGACAGCACTACCAAGCACAATGGTGCTACAATGACTACCATCATGATCATTCATTTATGGATTCAAAATTTCTGATAAAATGAAATGGTAGAATATAATCGAATTTAAATCTACCTTCTTCTTTTCCTGTAACAGAATCAACAGCATCTTCTTCCATATCTTCAATACGCTTCTTCTTCTTTTTCTTCTTCTTCTTCTGTTTTGTGATATCTAGGTCCTCCATGTCTGGCATGTCTTCTGTTGCCATGGGAACATCATCATCAGCCTGCTCCTTGCTTGTGCTCTCATCCACATCCTGATAGACAAACAGAGAAGAGTTAAAGGGGCAACTTTAGAATACCCATCACAAAAAGTTCACCAGTTCATCAGTTAGAAGAAAACAAAATTCAATTTGGGGGTTAGACATGGATTTAATGTTTTTGTCAAAAGGCAGTTTCAGCAGATACTGATGCCATCAACTAGTCATCTTTACATTCACAGGGACTCCAGTTGGTTTAACAAAGTTGGCCTGAAAAAGGACCTATATATTATGGAACCCACATGTTCTGTACAATCAGAGTATGGAAAAGGGTTAAAAACCCGGGAACGAAGATAAAAGGCCTGAATACACGTAAAAGCTGGAAAACAAACATCCCTGTATACATCCAAAAGTCACATTTGCCGCAAAATCAAGAAATATTTCCTTATCCCCTAAAAAAAAATCAACACGAACGCTGTTGACATTTCTAGCGAGTTTTTGTATAAAACTAGACATTTCTGTTAGTTCACATGCTTTACATGGAGTACAGTCAGGGTTGTCACCAGGGACATTTTAGTGGTGGAAATTTTATCGCCCGACACCTTGCCACGGGGGTTCAGGGGACAAAAACTAGTCGGTTTTCAGGGCTTATAAGTTATAGTTAAACAGTAAAAATATCATGTATCTACACAGTACACACTGTACCGTAGCTGCAGCATTAATCATTGTAACTACTGTACTAGTATTTGGTTTACTTTGTACATAATTTTGCTGTGAGTGTTGTCAGATTACTGGCTTAAACCACAGTTGCATGTTCGTAGGTCAAAATCGTAGTATTTTATCTTTGTCAGTGGGGAAATTAGTGCCGGGCGGGCGGGTACGATATTGCATTGAGTGCCGGTCGGAAATTTCAAGTGGTGGAAGGTTCCGACCGGCGCCGACCACCGTAGTGACAACGCTGAGTACAGTTCTAGAAAATATGAATGTGGTTACTGTACTGGTGAAGCAGGCTCAATAATAAGTTATTAAATTGTGAAAATTGTATTGCTTTCTCAAAGTAGTCAAATGATATTGTCAGGATTATGTAAACACACCATTGTCCATCTGCACCTGTTTGGCAAAGGCATAATAGACAGCTTGCAAAGTATTTGTGTACTTAACAAATGAATGATAAATTTTAGCATAGCCCAGATACCTTTAACTTTAAAGGGTCAAATCTCATGTGTTAAAATGGGGTGACTATTTCGGGACAGGCTCCCAGACTACAGGGCCCTGTTTCATAAAACTTGTCAGCAATGACAAGTTGTAATAACTGTTATAAGCTACTGAAATCCTTGCATCTGATTGGCTGAGAGCAAATTTGTCGGTAAATATCACTGTCAAGTCACTTGATGAAACGCCCCCCTAAACCTGATACACCTCTGGCTAGTGCTGGTATCGACACGCCTGATGTCGCCACTATGGCGACAAAAGTACTGGTTTTGGACTTTGCCGACATGTCGACACGCATGCTCCGATGGCGACATAAAATGGGTCTTATATAGTAGGTTTACATGTACCTCGCCATGGCGTCGTGCGCGCGTACGTGATTTGTTTCACATACGCATTAGCAGCGCGCGCGCGCGACACGATCGCTGCGTATCTAGCTGCGACCGGTATACATTACGTACATGTACATGCCTAGATATGCGACACTAGCTGACTCGCACCGCATGACTTTCATTAATGCTTGATAAATTGGATCATACAAAAACAAATTTTGGGGCAAATGGTTGACAGTGTGCATCTTTGAGAACTGTAAGTGAGTATGACTGCGAGTGTGAGCCCGTGAGGACATAGTGCATGTATTCCATGTAAAGCTCTTGTGAATTTGTGTCGGGTAACTCTGGTTTAATAGTGTACGGTCACTATGGGAGCGACCCGAGTTTAGACTTGTTTGACTCATGTCCAGATGTCGACATCGGCGTTAATTTTATTGCGACATGGCGACATAGATTTTCCATGCCGACACCAGCACTACCTCTGGCTACACTCTTTGCCAAGGTTAGAAATATTTGCCTAATGAAGTAACCTGAATATACTGTAGCTTTTTCTTACCGGTAAAGCTGATTCAAGACCATCCATGACGAAAGCTGTCTTCTTCTTTTTCTTCTTCTTCTTCATGGCTGTGAAATCTTCCAGATCAAGATCGTCGACTACCAGACATTGTGAGAAAGAGAATATAAAAATTACAATCAGACATGAACCTGTAACAATGACAGTTTTTATTAACATATCATGAAGGCAAAGTTTACACCTTACAAAGTTCACATCTTTCATGGGGAAGGCTCTTTGTTTATAGGATATTGATTATATGTACCTATGTGGTTTGCATATTAATTCTAAAACTTCAGGTTGAAAGGCTCTGAAATATTCTTTTCATGAATAGGGAACCAAACTACTTTCAAATCAAAGTAGTAGACGCTTTTTGACTAATTCATCAAGTACACATGCTTTACATAAAGAAAACATGGTTTGACCTTCTTTTTCTTTGGGGGGGGGGGGGGGGAATGAAGAATGATTTGACATGCCATGTGATACTATCTGCTTTATTCATGACTTAGCAGTAGAATTCTTGCTATTCATCACTTCGGAAAATACAAAAATACAAGACATGACATGACTAAAAATTATGGGTAAGAGCAATAGCAATTTCTTGTTATTTCACTAAAAACATAAAAATCTATACTGTACATCTGTTCTAAAGCTATGCTGCATTTAAACATAACTTACAATTATCTGTAGATGCTTTCTCTTTCTTTGTTCTCTTCTCTCCTTCTCCCTCCACCTCCTGTTGAGCTGGTTTCGTCCCTGATTCAACATTCTCTGTTGCTGCAGGCGTACTATCGGCTTCCTCTGTCTGTGCTTCACCACCAAGAGCAGCATCTAGATCAAAGGGTGTCTTCTTCTTCTTCTTTTTCTTCTTCATAGAAGGATCAAAGATCTGTGTAATAAAGGTCAAAGAAGGGTCAAAAGACATAATTATATCTGGTGAAGACCCGCTATGATACGATTTCTCAAATTTTTCTTCCAATATTTGAAAAACTGAACAAGTGATCAGTATAAAAAATACCAAAGTACCAAACAAAAACCCTATAAACATTTGAAGCTGTGCAAGTGCTGCATATGCACTGGTGAGCCTGGTCAGGTTAATCTGCTTAGTCATGACAAAGGAGTACTATATACTAGACAGAAAAATCTTTGGAGTTTTGACATCTTCTGATGAAATTTGAGGTTCTCCTTCAAGAGGAGAGAAATTCTGCGAAGCCAGACGTAGTCTCAGCGAGCATAGATGTATCCTGAATGAAATAAGACAGTTAACCCAATTTATTAAATCAAATCATTTTATATAAACTTGATAAAGGCATATTACAAAATCAATTACAAATCAATATAAATGATTTATTCTAGACTCTTATACACTATGTGATTAAACCACACACATTTTCAAAAAGTGAATTAAAGACAATGAAATTCACATTACAAATTATTATCTATTCTTCAACTGCTCTATTCTCAGCCAAACATTCTTTTGACATTCAGATCAGTGTTAAGACATTACAGCATTATCGTGGTTGCGGAAACCATTATTCACTCCACACAAAAGCGCTTCATTCATTGCTTTACATGCATTGGTGTCCACATTCCATGTCCATAGGCATAGACTCTCTGCACTTGATTTTCCATGCTAACGCACAAGTGGTTTCCTCAACCATGAATGATATAGCTGACATTACAACCTATTTACAAACTTTATAATTAACTCCATGGAGGGCTCCCTGGTCTGGAGAAAAGAAAAAGACATGACAAAATTTAGCCCATAATTCCACACCACGTAATACTATAGTGGTCATATTGACCACTACGCGGGACGAATGCAAAAATACTAGTCATTTTCTATCGCATGTACTTAAGGTATGGGGGGAAAATGAGATAAATATTTCAAATACTGTGCGCGATAGGGACTGAATTTTTAACGACCAAATTTTTTTTTGGGGGGGGGGAGATGTCAGCGCTCGAGGCGATCAGGAAATGTACACAATGACTTGCGATACCCCGTTTCGCCAGAACTGACAGTAAATTACTGATTTCATTTTTGGAATTATCTTTTCCAACATCGGTGAGTTGAATTTATTGTATGGTTTGGTGCCCCATGTCTGCGCATACGCGTAACTGTGCGATTCTAACATCACAAAAGACGCAATGAACACAATCATCTTCATATCAATTTTAGTGATATGTATCAGCGAAAAAATTAGGAAAAACTGGTGAAGAACGTCTATTTTATGCATTTTTACTCACATGCCTTGAAAATGCCACCTTTCATGCAAAATATCCCGAACTGCGTGATAAGTGAATGAGTGCACAGACAAGGGAACCTTCCCTTTTTTAGTGTCAAAATGACAGCGTCGCCTATTCTTGTGAAAATGAAATTGTTCTCATTCGAATTTTAATCAGATTTTCGGCACAGTTACTCTCTAGGATAAGAGGATTAAAATGAGGTCAGTCATTAGAGGAATACCAAAGGAAAAGCTTGTCAATTTCAAGTGAAATGTTAGGTGCGCAGACAAGGGGCCCCCCATCATATTTCATGGATATGTTGGTGTCGGTTTTTGTAAATTAAATGCCGATTCTGAGTGAATGTTGGTGACTTTTGTGCAGTGGTGTTTTGAAAGTGTTGAGGTGTATGACTGCCTAGAGTCTACACACGAAGTATAGTAAAGTCGCTATGAGTGCATAATTCATAAATAATCAACGAATCAGGAACAGCTTCTCACCGTTATTATAAAAAACTAGGCTAGAGGTCTAGTCCATTCTAAACATTAATAGACTAGATCTAATTGTAATTGGATTTGTATGCATCATCTGCTACAAAGTCAAAAGACACTTATATCACACTGATGAGAGATCGGCATGCCGAAGCTAACTTTGTTAACGTTAACATTTTTCTACAAATTAGTCTATTGACATTATTGAACTATATATATATTTAAAAAAATATTTTCATTCTCACCGCTTCATTATCTTCCTGAATTTCATCCGTCATTTTCTAGCACTTGTTTCTCCGTCTATTTGATGGCGAGGCGATGGAATTTCAAAATTTGAAACAAATTTTGTTTTTCAGTAGGAAGAAATTCGTCCTTTCTAAAGAGATTATGGACACCAATCTCTGTTAAATCAATCTCTTTTTCAGCTGCCCAGCTGGTTTGCGGTGTGTATTGTAGCCTATATCGTACTAGTATACAGTGCAGGCTGTATGTAGAAAACGTGTAGCCGGTACAGGATGCATGTGTTGTATATGCACGTACGTACAGAACGCGGGTATTGCATCAGAATTTTTTTGTGTAGCTAGCGTATAGCTAGCTTTACCGCACACATATCACACACAAGCACATATCATGCGCACATTGTCGATGGAAACTCCAACTTCGCTTTGCGCTTAAACTATGGTAAGCGCAATGTAAAGCTTTTTCCGAAAGTAGAAAGTTTTTTTTAAATTTTTTTTTACATGCATTTATTTTTTTCATGGATTTGTAATCTTTGATAAAAGGAACAATAGATTATATATATATAAGCCTAATTGTTTGTTTCTTAACCCTGTAGAGGCTTTCTATATCACGCTTCTCTGTTCAGTATATATATAGGGGAGAACAGGGTGATCAGGGACGTGGGAGAACTGGGACACCTCTAACTAAAAAAAATAATTAACCTTTTATCAGTTTGAATCCTATGAAAGGTCTTAACTATCAATGTTCACAAATAAATTCACAGCTATACTGCGATTTTGCTTGTAGGTTTGATTTCAACTTCCTTTTTTTTCTCTCTCTCTTTCTTTCTTTTTTTACCACTTTTTTTCTATTTTTTTTTTTTTAACAAGTATACCACTTAGCTATAGTAATCACACCGCATATAGCATATAGGTCTTATATATGACCCAATACTTTGTAATAATATTTTTTTGCGATAAATACAAACACTAACATTTTGCAGGCATTTGTTGTTGTTTTTTGTACTATCGAGGTGAACTGGGACGCCTTGTACAGTATGTACACCTTTTCCCAATTCATCCCGGTTACTTTATATGTTTGTAACTGAGGGAAATGAGCTTTAATCAATCATAATCCTTAGACATATTACATTAAAATAATCGTAATAAAGTCATAATCGGTCAATTCCTTCATCATTCATACAACTTCAGACAAACTTGTGTACAACAAAAACAAAACAAAAACAAAACAAAACAAAACAAAAAACCAAAAACTGTACAGTATAAATATTATGAAGAATTATTTATTTTTTGAATTCATTGTGTTGTTACTGTATATAAAATTTATACTGACGCAATGAATAAAATTCATAACAGTAAATACAAAAATCCTTTTTACGAATCCTGAAGGGATTAAAGGAACATCCATTACAAGGCCGTATCCTCTCCCCCTTCCGCAATTATTCTGAATCATAAAACTGATTTTCTAGCTAGATCACCATTGACTTTGGATTTTGCCCTTCCCCCCAAAAAGCAAAGGTCCAGATACGCCACTGCCCAGAGGCCTAGCCAGTGATGCATATAGCACGTGGTGTTGGGGGAGTGGAAGGGTTTAATTTTTTGAAGCCCCTTAAGCTGTAGTATACCCTGAATGTTGGAAAAAAGTTCTGATATTCAGATTCAGATTCAGATTTAAAATAAATACAATAACAACAATAATAAAACAATGATGTTTTTCCATGGGCACATAATTAAATATCAGTATATCTTGCACAAATATTGAAATAAGTGATGTTGAAAACAGTTGGACATGAAAAGCAAAGCTTGTATGTCATGTCCAGAAACTTACTTAATCACGATTGGGTCGTTCAATAATATCAATTTCATAAAGCATCATTACGAGAAGCGAATAATTGATAAGAGAGAATTGATAAGTGAGTTGAGGTAGAAGGACAATTGCCTCAACCCACAAGAAAAACTGAAGTGTGAAAGTAAAGTGAAAGTGCACGACGGTGTAGAAACAAAAGAGAATGAAGAGAATTAGGAGGATGGAGGAAGGAGGAGAGTGAAAGAAAGTGAGTGTGTCTGTGTGTGAGAAGAAGGGGGAGAGAGAGGGCAGGAAAAAGGAGGGGTGAAAAGGGAGTAAGACAGAGAAGAGAGAAGGAGATGGCAGCAAAGTGGTTCCTTTGTATTTTTTCAGGCCAAGTAAAATTTAAACATAGTTTCTTGTCCGGATAATTGTTCATAATAGAAGAGGAGGGGATCTCATGTTGTTCGATATAATTATTTATATTTTCCAACACTCACAAACTCTATTGGGTCCATTTCAACACAAAATGTTTGAAATGAAATTTTTAACATCTATGCACTATAATTATACAAAGGTTCAAAACAAGTTCAAACTGCGCTAGATCTATACAAATCATTTTTACATTGTAATTTGTCTATTTGGCTTGACCAAATTCTTCTTTATTTCATGTTTATTATATACTACCAGAAAATTTGAGGAGGGCTGAAAAAATGGTAGCTCGTAGACAGCTTAGGGTCCCTCCTATACAATAACACAAAAATATCTGACTAGTTATTACGCTTGAGTGATCTAAAACCACTTTTGTGAAAGGGTGCAAAATTCAGACTTGACAAGAATTGGTATTTGTTCTGACTGGTATCAACAAAGTTGAGAACTGTTTAAAATTGACAGTTGGAAAAAGTCTCTCCAATTGAATATTTCAAAATATTTTTAGGAAAATTTCATACCTGTGGTTAGCTTAAGATCTCTTCTACCAAATGAGACTAAAATGTCTCGCAATATTTTACGCTTGAGTGAGCAAAAGCCACTTTTATGAAATGGTGTAAAATCCTTTCTTGACAAATGTTTTTTGTTGTTCTATAGCTGGTATGAGCCAAGTTGAGAGTCATGAAAAGACTTCGAAATTTTATATTCTGATCATTGAAAAGACTTTTTATGAAAGAACAGACTTTGTTCAATGTATTTCCTGATATATCCAATCAAAACTTTATGGTTGAGTGAGCAAGCCAGATGAAATTAAAAGACTCAGCAAAAGAAACATTTTAAAACACTCAGCAAAGTAGTTAATTGCTCACTCTAGCATAAAATGTTGATGGGATGTGTAAGGACATACAGAGAACATAGCCTGTTATTTAATAAATTGTCTTTTATTGATCAGAATATGGACATTTCTAAGCCTTTACATGACTCTCAGCTCGGCTGATAACAGCAAGAGCCAACATCAATTCTTGTCAAGACTGGATTTTGTACCCTTTAACAAAATTGGCTTTTGCTCACTCAAGCGTGAGATATTTGGTGTCATTTGTCAGAAGAGACCCTAAGCTACCTACAGGTATGAACATTTCCTAGCTATATTTTGAATCATTTATTTGGGGAGAATTTTTCCGACTGTTAACTTTTTTATGGGACGCACTGTATATATGGGAATCATTTTTATTCGGCCTAATTAATTTCTATGCAGATTTACATTAAAATTCTATAAACCTTACTCTTCCTCGCACCACTTGCAATCTTTAGTTCATCTTCGTGATAGGCTGCATAGCCCTTTGAAGATTACGAGAAGACAAGCCATGAAGAAGAATCTACAATGCACCATTATGCAGTGAAAAAGTATCCTTAGGGGCAGATCCAGGATTTTGTATAAGGGGGGGGGGGCACACAAACGCAGGATTGTCAACTTTGGGAAACTGCTTGGAGGGAGATCCGTATACACCTGGTATATATATTTTTTTTTTGGGGGGGGGGTCTCTCCAGCCCTCCAAAAGTCGCTCAGTGGGGGGGGGGGGGGGGGGGGGGGCGGGGGGGCGGGGTTATGGGGTCCAGTTTCCCTCCATAATTCTCTGACAAGCAACAACAACAACAAAAAGTTTTCCGTTCTAAAGGGGAAGGGGGGGGGGCAGGGGGTACAATAAAAAAGGGGACACAATGCATAGTTTTCTTTCAAGGGGGAGGGGCACGGGCCAGGATTGCCCCCCCCCCCCAGTCCGCCAATGCATCCTGTTTTGCTCGATTGCTTCACTTGCTATTTGCCTAAGTCGAGTATGTAAGTTACTATGATACCCATGGGAGAGATGACATCCCCATATCATAAAAGTTGACGAATATGCCTATACCAAGGGGTGATAGGAAAGTTCCCCTCTCCTGGCAGGATACGGTAGATGGATTTGACTCTGCATAATACTCATAGGCAAAGGAGGAATATGCCCCCAATATTTCATATCGATTGATTTACCGTCATGGCCCCCTCGTAAAGAAAAAATGAATGAGAAACCCAAGCTTAAACTTTTTGGTGCTCTACAGAAAGTATGTGTAGGCCCTGTATGGGATAGTAAAGTGCATTAAAAATAATTCAAGAGCGGGACTTAATCTCGTCTATATACTTCCCCTCTTCTTCTTTTTAATTTTTTTTTATAAAGTTAATCTGAACGAGTGGCAGCGGCATTAAAAGCATTCGCCACTGGCTGCAAGCAAGGGCAGTGCCCGGGGGGGGGGTACACGTCCTCCCTGAAATTTTGAAGACTAAATAAAATGTATAACAAATAAGGAGGGCTAGTTCCCCCCCCCCCCCCCCACCCCCGCCATGACAAGAACTCGCCGCGCCTGATTGCAGCAAACCACAACTTCAGTGAAAATGGGTATCTGCCCTATTAGAGATCAATGAGCTTACCATAGACAATTCATATGACGTCATTGTTGTCTCTCTAAAGTTTGCCGCAGATGGAGACGTACAAGTTTCATTTTCGTAAAATGTTAATTACGTAAAGCACTATGCAAAATTGTTTACCATCTCCAGCGCAGCTGTCAGCGTACTCGGGCATTGTCACCAGAATTTCACTTTCAGAAGCTGTACTGTTGCATTTCCCTGGTCATAGCATACCCAAGACATTTTCCAAGTGAAAAATACAGTGAACTAATCTCGGAATGAATTTGAGAATGATCAAAAATGCAGAGATGAAACATGTTGGTCTTATCTTCTTCGCAGCGGTTTTTGCCGGATTCTTGGCAGTTTCCTACGGGGAAGTGACGGGGCAGGAAACGACTGGGCCAGCGCCAGAGCCACTGCCAGCGAAGGTCACACCCAGTGAGCAAGGTTCTTCTATTTCGTCGGGGTATGACGGCGGTGGCGATGATGCACGGTTAGTTATTCCTTCTTTTGTACGGTATGAATTACAACAGACTAGATCCTGCTTGAAATGAAGGCAAATTAAGTCCTATTTTGTCATATATTGATATAGTCAAGTATTGTAACTCCGAACAGATTGTATTACCGAATGTGTAAAGTTAAGCGCCTAAAATGGGTTTTCATGCGCATGGGATTACGCGTATGAAAACCACACTATTGATACCAAGGTTGTGTCTTTTTCCCATAGGTTTCACACGTTCGGAATTACGGTACCTTTTTCAAGGGACCAAAATGCCGCGTCGTTGGGAAGGGGTTCACTCGGAAGGGAATATCGTATTAAATCTACGTTGTCTTTTTAAAATTCCATCAACTTCTTTTTTTGTAGGACTTTGAGCATTCAATATGTAGAGTTTGACAGATATTCGTTTCATAGTTTATTTGCTATCGTTGATTTTCTGAAAAGTGTTCGGACACTGGATCAACCACCATACTAATCTATAGTATAATATCATATATAGAGTAGATCTACTCTAGACTAATTTTGGTTTTCATGGTTTTTCGAAAAAATGTTGAAATGTAAATCAGTTTCTCGTCTTATCTATCAGATCAGACTGACCTGTTTGTTTGTTTAGTAGAAGTTATTTTAAATGGAATTGCATATATATAACTAGTCAGTGGAAGGATTCATTTGAAGTAGCAGAGTAGGATTAGATCTAAATGAAACCTCCTTTTTTTTTGGGGGGGGCAAATAAATGAATAATAAATTGCTTGAATTTTACTGTTTGACAAATCAAGCTATGCTAGGAATGCAAGGACATGAAGGAAGTATAATCAGTTAACTTGTACATATATTTTATTTTTTATTTTTTATTTCACAAACTTACAAACTAGTATGTCTTTAGTATTGAGTTGCGATTGATATCAAGTTACGATTAATTTTAATGAATCGGAACTGTTAATAAGTCTTGGGCCCTGATAACACAACAGCATCAAAACTAGTGCATGACAGCTGAAATTCCAAGGCACCTCTTGTAGTCCAGCTTCATGAATAATTGATAACACTTGGAAGCAAGAATGAAGTAAGAAATGGCTATGAACATGCAAAATGACACTAGCATTGTTGTGTTCTTAATTAATCACTGGTACACTCAGATTTTATTGCATGATTTTGTCACTTCATATCAGGGTGGACTTCCCCTTTAACTTTGTTGGAAGATATAACATGTATAATTTGTTCCAAATAAATTCTTGCTATTTGATAAATAAGCAGGCATTATGCATCTAAAGACCTATAGAGTTGCAATACGCTTTCCATTGCACATTGTTTGAACCAATTTGCATTTCACTGCATAATGCAGCATTGAACCACAAGAGGTGTAATGGTCCTCTCATTATCTTCACTTATAAACCAACTCTGGTGGAAACTTCATCTTGTCTTCATATGGTGACGGTGGAGGTCATCTCCAGACGTAAATAATCAGATCACTCATGTTTACAAAAATACAGCTATACATGAGCACATGCTCTCAGTATGTCCTTGTCCATAATCAGTGGCAACATGTCATCTCATGGTCAAAACCAGATGGAAAGGAGAAGACAGGGATTCCCTATCCCCACTCCCACCTCATGAGTTAGTAGAACTTCCAAGCAACCCAATTTAGTACAGGCAATAATGGCAAAGTATTTGTCATTTGTTCTTTGATTGTTCATGTCAGGTTAAACGAAACAAGTAGTACGACCCACCTACCAAGCACAACAACTAAGAAGATAACAGAACCATCTGATGAACAGCTACCAGACATAGGCTCTGCAGAGGAGGAACATTCCTCCAGCTTAGCTCTCTTCTTTATCCTGGGTATAATCGGTAAGACAACATACTTTCTCCAACTCTCTCCCTCTCACTTTCTATCTCTAACTTTTTCTCTGCATCTCTCCTCACTCTCACCTTCATACACTCACTTTCTTTCACTCTCGATCCCCCTCTCTCTCTTTCTCTCTCCAGCTCCCTCCAACTCTTCCCCTCACCCACTCTCTCTGTCCCTCTCTTTTCGCCTTTCCCCCCTCTTAATCATATTTTCCTCTTGTGCCGGAGGAATAATTTTCCTCAACTACTCAGAAATTATTATAAATTAAGGTTTATAAAAAGTCAAAATACTTTCTGACATAATTGTGTTTTCCCTCTCAAATTGTAGGATTTGTCATAACATTCAAACTGTTTTGCCTAAAAGCACTTAAATTCTATGAATGTGAATTTTGAGTCTTTATCTCTTTCTGTCCTACATGTAACTGAGACTCGGTATGAATGTTGTGTATTAAAAACATGACAATGTGCGGTTATTAACTAAAATATTTATCATTCAAATTGAATACCTTGATCAATCACTCCCGAAATCTCTGTTAACTCAAGAGTTACTGTAATTTATCCACATGTATAAATAATACTTTGAATATCTTAATGAATTAGTAATAATCTGTTCTTATTTTTTTCAGGTGTCTGCATCCTGTTAACTCACCTCCTGATCAAGCTCAAGTTCCATTATCTTCCTGAGAGCGTCGCAGTCGTCTGCCTTGGTGTCTTCGTTGGTCTTATTATCCTTGCTCTCAAACACACGAAGCTTAGCAACCATGATTTCACTGTAAGTCAGCATGTTCTGTTCATATCTTGGAATACTGCAACAGTGCCATTGTGCATCAGTTACTAATTTCCTTGGTTACTGTTCATATTACATGTATGTAGGTAACATCGCCATAATATTCCCCAGTCTGCTCTGTTCACATACACATCAGCAATAATACATTATTCACTTAACCCCTTGCGTATATGAATAGGATCTTCTGTGTATTAAGCCTATAGGAATGTGAGAATTCAGCAGTCAACGGGTGAAATGGGCGAGTACCGCCTTCAGTTGTGGTAACCCAGCATGCAGTGTGCATTTTAGCCAAGTAAAGGGTCGGATCCTCGGACTTGAAGCTGTGCTTCACTGCACAAGCCATAAATGTATATTATATGGCTACCTTTGAAGATACCATTCATATCTGGCTGCATTTAGTAATAATTTATGGAAATTTTTCCTAGGTCCCAGGTAAAAAGCCACAACATAGCCATTTAAAAGAGTAGGAAGCAAAATTTAGGTTGTACCTGTTCATAACATATCATTTGTTTGGAGCCAGAAGGGTGTTAAGTCCCATCATTCGTATAGAGTTAACACCTTTCTGACTCTAAACAGATGATACATGTATGTAAAATAGTAGCAAAATTTGAAATTTGCAGCTATTTTTACGGATAGGTGGCAGATATGAGCAGTGCTTTAGTAGTCATGTAGAGTCTCTGTCATTATACTTGTACTTGTGAGAAACATTGATCTACCTGGTACTGACTTAATGAGGGTACAGTAAATGATTCCAACATATCCAACTTATATTGGTTTTTTTCACCACCGGCCATTCTCCATGCAGTTGGAGCTCTTTGAGACCCAGTCTTATTAAGAGCTAGGATTGATCCGTATTGAGCGCTAGTCGAGGCCTCCAATTATTTGTAAACAACTATCTCTGTCATACAGAGTTGGGATTGATATCAAGTTGCAGTTGATTTGAATAAATCGCATTTGTTTATAAGATAGGGCCCAGATGAATGTCATTTCTTTAATTTGGAAAACTGGAAATTTTAGATTTACCTGTACTGTACATGTATATTACAAGTACTGTGTGTATGGAATTATAAAAATAAGGCCAAGAATTTGCCGAAATTCCCTGAGAATCACTCAACTATTTCAGGTATGTAGAATGTCTGTAATGGATCAAATTGTATTTTAAGACATGCTTTATAGTGAGCCTTGAGTTGAAATGATTGTGGTATTGCATGCCTCCTGCTGAAAAGATGAAAATTTGATTAAAATTTGATTAACAATCACATGAAGACTGATGAATTAAAACTAGATGTTTAGGAATTTCATGATTTTACTTCATTTTTCAATGCAACTCATATATCTAGTAAGGGTTGACTTGCGTTAACCTGTTGTTTGAATGTACTAAGCCTGAGATAGCTCAGGCTGCAGTCTATGGGATATTTGTGCTATACCAAAATCAAATCGAACCCAGTTAACCCAATGGGTAAAGCATGGCTTACTTCGAATCAACGTGTGATCACCTTCATGTCATGTCGTCACGGTACATGACCTTTCGTGAGTAATAAGCCCCAAATTCATGAAGGATAGGGTGTAACCAGGGATGCCACTTTTCAGGCAAAAGCCTGAATTCAGGCCCAAGCAACTTATTTTCAGGCCATAGAAAACACATTTTTTATGTACAAAATGGCTCATTCTAGATAATTTTCAGGCTTTTATATCAATTCTAATTGGCATCCCTGGGTGTAACGTTTATGAAATAACCCCTCCTATTGAACGAAATGTCGGGTCCAGTTTACCCGACACTTCTTAAAAATGTATTGCAAATCTATGAATACTCATGTCTCGAACCCAACACGTCGTCAATAAGCGAGGGAGGGGGGGGGGGGTGGTATTTCACAAACGTTACACCCTACCCTTCATGAATTTAGGGCTTAGTATTCATGAAAGGGCGTGTAACATTAGGGTGTGACGTGAACGTGATCACATGTTGGTTCGAAGTAAGCCGTTAAGCATTGTTGTAGGCGTAAACATTTATAACTAAGCACTCTTATGGCATCATGTTCTTGGTATTCACCAACAATAAAGATGATTTATCCAATTTACCAGCAAATTTAATTTACACATTCTGCTCTGAATATTTTACGAAAATGACTTATATATTCTTCAATTTTTAATGATATTTGTTGATAAATTCAATTATTGTAGATCCTAATACCAATATTTTGCGGGAATGTATTCTCATTGACCCACACCAATCATATGATATACAATTTTTTTTTAAAGCAAAAATAAGAACTTGTTGGTTTCAATGTTGTTCCGAAGGTCAGTGATGCATTTTTTAAAGGAAATGATCGCACCTTTTTATGAAGAACACAGTTGCAAAGGATGTACGTACATTGTAGGTCCTACGCTGCTTTCACACAAGAGTAAAATTCAGCTATTTAAAGCTGATTAGTTGAAAGAGCTTTAAACTAATCAGCTTTACAGTTTATACGATAGCATTCACACAGAGAAAATTTTGGTGCGATTGTTAGAGATTTACTCTGATTAAATGCACAGTAGGGCCATTGCGCATGATAATAGCAGGTCATTTCAATCAAAGCATGCGCCCGGTCTTAGCTCTGCCCAGTTAAAGACTTATATTCGTTCACACACAAAATCTCTTGCCTCCTCTATATGAACTTCGTATCTGTAGGCTGCTCTGACCGGTCTTTAGGTCGCGAGTTCGTATCTGTCCGAACATCATATAGTCCGATGTTAACACAGAGAAAATTTGCATTAGATCTGATTAGTTAATCAGCTTTCCATATGATGAATTTTATCCTCGTGTGAAAAGGCCACTATGATGAATGATGAATCAAAATGATGAATCAAATCAATTCTTCATCTCCATAAAAAGCAAATAGATTGCTTGCATTTTGTTTACTTGTGGCAAATCAAGTGTGATATTGATTGATCATTGTTGACATTGAACTTTTAAAGGAGAAGTTCACCCTGACATTCAGTTTGCTTTGAAAAAAACAGAAAACAAGAGAAGCAGATCAATGAGAGTTTGAGCAAATCTTGTCCATGTATGTAGGGTAAGAAAATTATGAAGCTTTAGAGAGCAATCCAACCTTTGTAGTAATTTGATTTGTGTGAAAGCAGAGAAAGCAGAGAAATCAGAGAAGCAGATTGATGAAAGTTTGAACAAAATCGGACAAACAAAAAGAAAGTTGTGATCTGTAATCACTAGTACCTGTGGAAATTCAAATTGGTCAAATCGGTACGGTCACTGTGATGTAGCGGCGGTCAACTTTCCCCATTCGCTCCAACACACAAATTGACTAAAATGTCCATTGACTAAGTCCGGAATGAGAGAGGACAGAGTGATTCTGATAGTGTTCACATAATTAGCTTTTGGATCTGACTAAGTCGAGACTTACTCCACTTGACTGAACCTAATATTGAAAAGGGGAATAGAATGATCAGCGCGCTTCTCAGGAAAAATTGAAGTTGCCCATCTCCATCAAGCCAAGTTGAGCAATGCCTGCTCATTTTGATGAATTAGTGTAAGCTTCAAAGCATGCTGTGTAGTTGGAGTGCATCTTCACGTGCAAATACGCTGGCTAATGGACCAAATAGCAGGCTAGGTAGTGTAGTTTGCTCGGGATAATAGCTCAAGCTAATATCCTATGCAGAAGGTTGAAATAGCCCACTAATTGCGTCTTCATTGTGAATTAGCTGGAGCTAGCTGTGATCAGGCAAATTTCACCACATCAGATTCAGCTGCTTACATGTATTTAGAAAATGGGCTTAAGGGAAAGTCCACCCTAGTATTAAGTTGATTTGAATAGAAGAAGAAAAATGAGAGAAAAAAAATCAGTGAAAGTTTGAGCAAAATCCAATAAGAAATAAGAAAATTATGAATGTTTGAAGTTGTAATCAATCAAACACAAATTGGCAACTCCGTGACATATCTTGCGAGCTCCTCTCCCATTTGCTCAGTACAGAAAATATCAAAATTGTAATTTTCTTAGTTTTTGATTGAAGAAATAGATTTGTTTCATACAGGTTTTGTGTAAAAACATATGAGCACTTATATCTAAGGTGCATGTATGATTGAATATTTTCTTTAGAGGAAATGGAAATTAATGATTTTTGGGGTACAAGGCAAATGGGAGAGGAGCTAGCAAGATACGTCACGGAGTTGCCAATTTGTGTTTGATTGATTACAACTTCAAAAAGTCATAACTTTCTTATTTATCGTATTTTACTCAAATCTTCACAAATCTTCTTTTAAAATCAACTTGTAATCAGGATGGACTGTCCCTTCACTGTGTCAGCAGTTTGCAGCTGTATATTACATTTTTGATTTGTACAAAATATTTTTTTTTTTAATCCATCAAAGAAAACATTATTGGATAACCTTGTAAATCTTTTTGCAATCCGGTGCCTTGCCACAGTGAAAAAGTGACCAAAACCATTATTTGAATTGAATCACATCTCAATTTCAAGAGCAATGTTGTCCTTCAAACATGGTTAGTAAATATTCAAAGCTTACAAGCAAACACTGTGTATTGTCTTGCCTATACACACCTTCTTATAATGTGTACCTTATAGCTATGTACCACCTATGTCAATCAAAGTTGCATATATACCTGGTGTACATTATTGATGTACATACATGTACATGTATGTAGTGTTCTGTACAGATTTTGAAAGTAAATCCAAAATTACCCTAATCTAACATAGTAGGCTATCTCTTTATAAGTGCTTGATAACTTGAAGAACATTTCCATTTCCCAAGTTCTCTGTTACAGCTAAAGTATCATTTTTTTTTTTCAAGACTGTCAGTTATACAAACAGGTATTGTCAATTATTAGAGTCGGAAGAGATGAACTGTTTCAATGTGTTATTTGTAGAGGAGTATATTGTTTCACCATAGAAGACCATTGCCTCTGTGATATTGAAAATGTTTGATGGTTATTTAACCTGACTGCTAAGAAAGCATAAATGCTTGTAAGTAAGCAGCCAGGGGACCGATGGCTTTAAGTCCTCTCTGAGGGACTTACAATGAGGATTAATGCCTTACCATAGAGCACTAGCGCATCCGCTAGGTTTCGAACCCAGGTCCTCCCAGTTACGAGACCACTGCTCTACCACTGAGCCTTCGCGCCTCCTGTTTTAATGCTGCAGATGGCAAAGTAAATGATGACTTTCATCCTTTTATAAGCCAATGTCATTGTGATCAAATGCAAGCAGTAAAACAAAATACAACTAGTGAATTATTAGAAAAAGAGAATAGGGGCTTAGGGTTATTTGCCCTGAGTGGTTTGGTGTATTGTCACTGATTACAGAGCAAGTCCTGTTTGGTTAATAATAAGAAAATGATATTCCTTCCAAAAATATTATTTTTAATCTTTATCCTGCATGCAAGATCTGTGGCAGAGTATTTTGTCAGACTCATTTATTACTCAGTGAAACAAATAGAGTAAAATTTGAGTGGAAATTTGAAAAACCAGTTCCAAATGTTGTTTGAAGTAAGATTATATGGATGCTGCCCATGGTATGGAATTTCTTTGAAATTAATATTTACAGCAATAGTATTTGATATATAATTTTAGAGTTGTCCTTACTGCTGCATATAAATTGAATTCTCCCTAATTTTCAACTTTGATTTTTTCTCTTTCTAAATAATTTTTGATAACTTTGTCAGAACCTTTTTCTTACATGTATGTTCTAAGACAACTTATTAAACACCATAACAATTGTCATGACCATGACATATTGTTAAATATTTTGTATACATGATCTTAATAATGTTTTACTTTTTCTTTCATTCTCTTGCAGCAAGATGAGATCCTTGATCCTACCACATTCTTTCTTATTCTTCTGCCTCCCATCATCTTTGAGTCTGGATATTCCTTACACAAGGTAACCTAATATAGCAACAATTTAGCTAATCATTGCTTGTCATTCTGCATATTTTCTTCCACTACTACATTTACAGAAAATGGTTCTGCTGGACCCTTAAACATATTTTCTTGGCTGTTGTGGCTTGTTGTTTATCGAGTCCTACAAAATACATGCTTTGTCATCTATCAGCATTTAATATTTATCTAAATGGTTTTTACACTTATTGCAGTTGTATTTAATTCTAAATTTGCAATTTCAGCTGCAAACACCATGAGATTTTCAAAGCATCAATAGAAAATTAAAAATAGAAATCAAAGTTGAGTTGAAGACTTGCAAATTATGTTAAGTTTGATGGAATAATTTCATTGTAATGTAGCCATGTACATGTAGTTGATGCCTGTCTCTAAAATATAGCTGCATTATTACATGTAGCTACTCATTCATTTCTCATGAAGGTTGAAAATGTATATGAAGGCCGAGATTGTAATTTCAACGTTACCTGCAAGTGAACCATTTCTGATTCCATCAAATTAATTATTGATTGTTGTTCTTTGACAAAATGAACAACATAAGAAGTAGGATGATAAATGACTAATGTGATCTGGTTACTATAGAAATATAATATTTGTTTTAGTTTGTATGATGAATGGTTGATCACTTCATGTCATTATGATTATTCTGACTGAAAATGGTTATGTGTTTTTCTTGAGCATCTATCATATGGAGTTGCTTCCTGTCAATTTATTAATTTGGGTGTAATGTGTTTTGAATGATGCTTCTAATTTTCACACTATACTAAAGAGATGAGCTCATCAGTTTTTTTCACCAGCCATAGTGTATATTTTCATGCTAACTGATTCACGTAAAAATCTAAATCAAATTTTGTAGTTCTACATCATGCAGCTGTATCTTGTTAATTAATCAACAAATATTGATAAAAGCAATATGGAAGTGAAGTTTAGACTGATGTATGTAATAAAGCTGGAAAATCAGGCATTGTGTCTAAATTAATTATTTTGGTTGGAATTTGTCTATTGCCTGCAAACACAAAATGCTGTGTAAATTTCAAAGCAAACATTGTTGGTGGTTGTTTAGATTGAAATGCACACTGTATAATTATTAATGTTTACACAGTATCAATATTAAAATGAGCACTCAAGCTATGGGATAAATTGTCTACTAAAGATATATCTTTTCAAAGTAAACATGACTTGGATATTTTGGTCAAAGAAAATAAACAATGGATTTTCATCATTTATGATGCTGTGCCTGTAATGAAGCAAATTCAAAAGAAATTTCTGATTCTAAAGCTATAGGATATGTAGATTGTCTAAAATAGTTATTCCTTTAAAAGAATGTACATGTACATGAGTGAAAGTATCTTGACATCATTTTGAATGCTGTGCCTTTTAAGAAGCCAATTCGAATGAAATTATTTATATTTAAGCTAAACTTAATCATGCTTAGTCATTCTTGCTTACATTTCTCAACCTGTATATTGTATACCGAATGTGCCTTCAACTACATTCCATAATGCTTGAATTAAAAACATAAAGTATTTCCTGTCCATGTAACTAATAATATATTAGATATTATAGTTGAATTAATATTCTGTTTTGTCAGAATATATTTAGTGCTGAAACGTCTCCCCCCCCCCCCCCCCCACAAAAAAAAGAAAGAAATTATAATATTCCTGAAATTGATAATTTTGTATTCTTTAGAACGGATTTTGTGTGTAGGAACTTACATGTACATATATGTTTAACCCATATAGTGTTGTGCAATTATATGAGTGTTTTGATGGCCACTGGAAGATTGTGCTCAGAATTCTGGACTAAATTTAGGAAAATGCATTTTTACCAATTCCACAGTCATATATTCAGAATTGGATGAAGGTGCATTATTCATAATTTCTTCCTATTCACGGTTGAAAGCTTTCGGTAACACCATGTGGTAGCCTTCTTGAAAAGGCCGTTGATATATTCTTCAGTCAACCGAACCAGCTTTGGGGCTTTTAGGGGAATGAAGGAACATAATATCAAGGGGGAAAAAGAGCAGATATGATGATATGAAATTCAATTGAACAGTAACACAAGGCTATTTTAGTCGTTATTTTCAGAGTTTATATACATCATATAAATGATGAAATGATAAGAGACAAAGATAAAGAAACCGAGTGATGTAGATTTGCAAAATTTTGTGAGCAAGTTACTGAAGTGTGAAGACTGAAGAGTGTATATAGTTTGTTTACTTCGATTATTTTGTCTGCTCTGTTCTTTTCTTTCCCTTTCTTTTTATTCTATTTGTTTTGTTTATTCTTCTACAAGCCCTGCAGGCAGGTTCTTTTGACAGAAGAGAATCAACAGCCTTTACACAAAGGCTACCACATGGTGTTATCAATAGTTTCCAATTGTAAATACTTAGTCACTGTGGAAACCTACAGAGGACATTATTTTTTCCAGCCATTTTAATCAATATACTGTTGAGAGGGATCTGATTGAAACCGTATGGAGAATTCTTATTCCTTCTTCAACCTTGGTAAATAAATGGTACATGCATATTTATAAAGATGTGGGCTCAGATCCTATCCAGTTTGAATTCAGTGAACTTGCTCTCAACTGTATAGTACTTTTATTTTAGTATTTGAAGTTAACATGTATTCTCTTTTCTTAATTTGTTTATTCTTTCAAATTTCCCTTTGTGTTTAACTTAATTTCATTCCATTTTACCTTCTCATGCCACCCTCTCTTATCCTTCTCTTTTCATATCTCTCCATCTCTCTCTCTCTTCTCTCCTCTTTTTCTCTCATCTTTTCTATGTCTCTTGCTTCTCTCTCTCTTTCTCTCTTCTCTTTATCTCTCATCGTTTCTATGTCTCTTGCTTCTCTCTCTCTCTCTACCTCTCTGTGTCTTTTATATGTCTCTCTTTTATCTTGTCCCTCTCTTCCTCTCTTCCTCTCTCTCTTCCTCTCTTTCCCTCTCCCTCTGTCATTCTCTCTCTTCTCACTCGCTCTCCCCCCCCCCCTCTCTCTCTCTCTCTCTCTCTTCCTTGGATCCATCTTTCTCTCTCTACAGGGTAATTTTTTCCAGAATATAGGTTCCATCTTGGTGTTTGCAATCTTTGGCACCATAATCTCTACTCTCATCGTAGGAGGAGGTGTCTATCTTCTTGGTCAGGTAAGTCATATTTAGTAGCATAATTTCTCAATTTTTCTTCAATTGGCAACTCAACATAACATGTACATTAGCGCATTAATGTCCAACAAAAAAAAAGGCATGTCTCAGTAATGAAAATGTGGGAAGAATTTTATTAAAAAGTAAAAAATTGCCCCATTTTTATTTATAATGGGGAAATGACTTTCAAATTTGTAAGTTTTTTGCCAATATGAGGATATTAATATATGCTTTTTTCCCCTCATAATATTACTAGTATCAAACCATGTTTGATAATGCAGCAGAAAATGGCTCAAGTTTTGCAAAAATATTCACTTTCTTTGCATGTGTGTGGTATTTTTATCAACTAATTTTGTGTTCAGGTTAAAGTCTTCTTGAAATTGAAAATGGGTTCATGTACATGTACCGGTGTGTTAAGTCTGATTTTGTGGAGCTCTTATTCTGTGAAAATAAACAGTTCAAAAATAAGAACCATATTTAAAAGCTTCTTCCTTGAAGTCTTTTTGTGATACATTTTTCTAAGATTGGTTGGCATAGTATGGGTTTTAGACTCAGACCACCTGTTACACCAATATACAAACACATGTACCTTATTACAGACATAGATGCACACGCTTTGCATGGAAGCTGCATTTGAAACCTGCCTTGATGTTAATGAACTGACCTATTTTTGGGACACCCCAAGAGAGGTTTTGATTTTGTTTGGCAGGGGTCTAAGATTGGGACAGCTCTTGTGCAAGCATTTGAAACCTCTTACTAGATATAGGATTTTTGAGTAACATACGTCTGTGGTTCAAGCCACGATATATGGGACTTTGATCCTGAGAGGTTACCATAAAGAAGATTTATATTTGTTGACTTTGGATTGCTATGTATTGTTAGAAAGAGAGGAGATCATATTCAAGGAAATACTTACTTGGAGAGGAAAGCATAAGGAAATGAATTAAAATTGTCCAGTGGCTTAAATAGATTGATACATATATTGTGTTAATATATAATCCCTTATTGGTCTGGTGCACAAACTTGTCTCTGATCAGTCATAATGTATTACCAGTACAACTCTACTTAGACTGTCTCCTGAGATCATACACCATGCATGTCACATACAATACATACTGTACCATATGATTGGACATAATGCACACAATATTTGTGCAATAATTAAAAAATTAGACGTAAAGAAGAGCTTTAACAAGGATTTGATGAATTTTTGAAGTCTCCATCAAAATATTCTTTGAATCAAATTAAGAATTAGAAGATTGGATGATGGATAACATACCTTCAAGTCTTAAATTTTCACATTTTAAACCAATGGAAGTATTAATATCTGAAATCCTACAGTCCAAGGTTTCAAAGTTTACGAAAAATGAAAAACCTTTGATGCCGATTATGGGGTGCCAAGTAAAAACAGTTATGATTTTATTTTGAAATTATTGATTTTGTAACAAAATCAATCAGACCAATCGCTTTTTAGGACAAAATCATTTGGTAATACGGATTCCACTACAGAATCATTTGATTTTGTTACAGACTTCAGGTCTGCCTAAAATTCCATTTGAAATCTAACAGTCTATTATTCCATGATATGCCAGTTTCCAGTTTTTATGTCTGGAGAGGAGTTCTTAAAGTAATTTTCTGCTATAGATATAATATTGAATTCACACAATTTTATATTTTTGACTTGCAAAAGGGATACACTCCCTTAAAGTCCACATTGAAACTAGAATGGGTAACTTAAAAACAGACTTTTAATTAATTGTGATTAAAGGGTTTATTTACACAAGGTTACAAACGTGTACATGCTTGCTCTACCAGTACATCTGATGCTTAGTCATTACAAATTAGCTAACAAGAAATGTGTGTGTGAATGTTTATGCTGGTAGGTGTGAAATTGCAGGGTTGTAAAGCATGCAGATGACTGAACAGTTTTGGGAGGTCAGATTGAGCCTTTACAGATGAATATCACATGCTTTTGGATGAAAGAAGGAAGAAAATACCCTGCCTGTAGTTGCTTGTACATGTAATGAAATCATTAAAAATTTACCCTTGGACCGTACTTTGGCTCACAACCCAAAGTCCCTGCCTGGTCTGGCTCGTTAACTTCTAAAAATCCTCATTGGGTTACGGACCGGTCCGGTAACTCATTAAGGAACATACATGTAGTTTAATCTTTCAAAATTTTGCCAACAATAAATGTCTTTTCTTTACAAGTACCTTATAGGCTTTGTAGCACACTTTCAATACATTCGAGTCTAGGCAGACATGCCCATCTATACACGAATTTCTTAGAAAGAATACACTTTCTGAGTGATAAAAGATGACAAAAAGTGAGCTTTTTCGCAACTCTTTTTTATCGTACCTCTGTTACCAAGTTAAACCACTTTGAGTTTTAGTCTGGTTTGTGTCTCGGCTCAAAACCCTAAGTCTGGTGGGATTGAGACCGGTTCTAGTTCTGACCTACAGCACTGTATCAAATCAAGATTTAAGGATAACCCCAAGGCTCATGGAATATATCAGGTTTATTACATAAATTGGGTCTTTAATAATGTTAAGTCACATGCACTCATAGATCACATGATAAACAAAGAATCATGTGATAAAATAAGGAATAAAATGAACAGTGAAGGAGAAAGAGCTGCTATTCACAACACTGTCTGAATTAAGAAAGCAAAGAGGAGAGGGAAAAGAGATATGATATGAATAAAAGAGATGTACCAGCAACATTGAATTACATTGTTTGTACATGTAATAGGGAATCATATAGTTTCCCATCAGCATCAAATCAAGATCTAAAGATAACCTGAAGACTCTTGAAGCATAGCAGCAGGATAGACATAAAGGCTGGAATTCACAAAGGTGGTTTCAATTGAGACCATGGTTTATGCAGATTTCGTGGTATAAATACGCTTGATTTAGCGCGTACACTTAAAAAGGTCCAATAATGAACGCGCGCTGGTCGCGCGTGGTTGGCAAAAGCGCTAAATTCACACTTGTTGCCATGGTTCAGACCATGGTTTATGTAAATTCAGACCATGGTTTATGTAAATTAATTTACATAAACCATGGTCTGAACCATGGTCTGAACCATTTGCCAACCACGCGCGACCGGCGCGCGTTCATTATCGGATTTTTTTAAGTGTACGCGCTAAATCAAGCGTATTTATACCACGAAATCTGCATAAAGCATGGTCTCAATTGAAACCACCTTTGTAAATTCCGGCCAAATAATTACATACTTTGTATCATTGATCATGTTTGATCACACAGAGAAATATGCAAAGCATACAATGAACAGTGAAGGTGTCAGAGTTGTTATGTAAATGCGTATGAATGGTGCTTTGTGTGAAGAAAGCAAAGAGGAAATGAAACAAGATATAGATGTAAATGGATGACACATTGCAACACCACATTAGAAGGAAAGACCATGCTGAGAGAGGAAGGGGGGAAAAAGGAAAGGATAAAGGCAATTGATTAAAAAAATAAAAAAGTGAGGAAATATTGATGAAATATGAAGATACCCTAAGTGTCATCTGATTTTTATGATACTTGTACCTGGATGTTTTATTTAATGTTGACTTGCACGTAGGAAAATATTATGCAGTGGTTTGCAGTTTGAGAAGAAAAGAGAGAGAAGTAGAGAAAAAAGTGTTCTATTTCTGTACTCAAGTTGATGTATTGCCAGGTGTGCAACTTGTCAGTTGTTTTGAGCCAGCTGGTCACTTGAGCAAATTTTCCGCAAAAGAGATAGTTTACCCACACTTCAAGCTCCCAGTGTTCCACATGTTTAAAAAAATGTACCTATTTTCTTGATATTACCAACTGCCTCATAATTTACATTTAAGATATCACTTTTGTTATACATTTATGCTTTCTCTTGTTATTTTCTCCTTGCAGGCTAAGGTAGCGTATGAGTTGACTTTGGTAGAAAGCTTTGCGTTTGGTTCTCTAATCTCAGCTGTTGATCCAGTAGCAACCCTAGCTATCTTCTCAGCTCTGGATGTTCATCCGCTACTCAACATGTTGGTGTTTGGTGAGAGTATCCTCAATGATGCCGTCTCTATCGTTCTCTCAAAGTGAGTTCAAGGCCTTGTTCAAACATGGTAAAATATGGTGAACTGACCTTTGCTCCGGTGACAAACATTTGCTCCAGACTTTATTTTGTTGAAGATATAGGGTTAGGTTTGGTTGCAGTTGGGTTTTAGCTTAGGGTTAGTGTTAGGGTTAGGGTTAGGGATGGATCTAGGGCTTGGTCTTGGGTAGATTTAGGTATTCATTTAGTGTAGGTTATTGACAGCAGAGCATCTGTCATGGAACAAAAAACACGGTAGCAAACCTAGCTATTTTCTCGGCTCTTGATGTTCATCCATTACTCAACATGTTGGTCTTTAATGAGAGTACCCTCAATGATGCTGTCTCTATTGTACTCTCAAAGTGTGTGTAAGGCCTTGTTGAAACATGAAGCTGTAAACTGCATTAAAAATGTTGACTCTACATTTGCTCCAGTGACAATTGCTTCAGGCTTTATTTAATGAAAGAAATAGGGTTAGGCTTACAATTGGGTTTTAGCTTAGGTGTAGGGTTAGGGTTAGGGGAAGCATTGGATGTAGGATTTGATTTGGGTAGAAGTGTGAAATTCAGCTCTTGATGTTCAGCCATTATATGTTGGTCTTTGGTGAGAGTATCCTCAATGATGCGGTATCAATTGTTTTCTCAAAGTGAGTCTATAGTCTCGTACAGACGTGACACGGCAAACCTAAAAAGAAATACTCTGGCTAGATAAAATGACCCTCACTGTATGTAAGCGTAAGGTTTGCACGGTTGTATAACAAATGCTCCCTCAACAAATGCTCTCTCTCGACAAAATGCTCTGCGGTCAATATCCTACACTTAAATGAAATGAAATGAATGAGTTTATTTTACCAAAATCACAATGATACATACATCTTGGTAAAAATCACAATAACATCTTGGTAAAGGCAGCTAACAAATAGCATATGCTAATCAAGGTTAACCCCGTAAAGTTGATTACATAAATCAGTAGTCAGCAAATTAATTGAAATGTGCATCTCATATATCTTTTTTAAATAACACATTATTTACAAACAATGAAAATAATAATAACAGTACAACACCAACAGTACAACAACAGTACAACAACAACAATAATAAGAACGATAAAAACGAATATCAAGTGAGCTTAAAATAAACAAAATGAATAATAATGACCTTCATGAACATTCTAAATACTTAACTTTAACCCAGGACTAACCCAGGACCAAATACTTAACTTTAACACTGGACTAAACACTATACCCAACCCTAACCCTAACCCTAACCCTAACCCTAACCCTAACTTAACGTTCAATTGCAACCCTATCCCCTACACTATATCTTGATGAAATGAAGACTGGAGGATATGTCTAAGCACCAAGCGTTCATCGTAACACTTAGATCACAGAATATACATGTACATATGGGCCTTTGTTGTGTGTTGTTGATTATTTTACTCTCCACTTGCAACACATTTACATGAAACATGGTCTTTTTTTGCAGCTGCATTTTTATTTCTTGTTGGTTTACTCTGGTAATGTCTGAATGGGCTTGATATGGAGAGAGATTAGGTTTGTTAAAATCTCGGTCACACTGTAGGCATTTTTTTTTTCTTAGCACAAACCATACAGTAATCTAGAACATTACTTTGTCATATATATCGCCTTATCTCCCATCAGCAGAAATTGAACCGGGACCATAACTTCCTGGCATTCATCTCATTTTGCAGGGAATGCAAAAACAATTTTGATGGTTTCAAACTTGTTGCTGTGTCTCCTCATATCCAGACAACCTGCCTGATCACAAGGAATGTTTATCAGATTAAAACAATCTACCCGATATCAAGGAATATTTATCAGAATATTGAACAATTCAAAATTTTTATAGTACCTTCACAAATCCAGGCAATCAGCCTGATGCAGAAGGAATATTTATCCTTCAAAAAACTCCTCAAAACCAAAAACAAATTATAGCAAAACCTTGTAAGGATTACAATGGTTCAGAATATATGAAGCAATTTTCTCCAAGGATACCAGGACATGATGATTCTGGTTAAATTTCTGCCGCAAAGAGAGAAAGAGACATAAAAAAAAAACATAACATACCGGATTCAATGGTTGTGGTTTATGTAAAAGATTGCCACATTGGTATTAGAAGGCCACTGCTGAAATATGGCAAGGAAGAGGCTCACTTTCTCTGCAAAAAGATTTGGTACAGAGTTAGCTCTTTATTTCTCTTTTGCAATTAAAGGGTACCAATCACCAAAAATAATTTTGCTCTGTATGTTAGAGGTTTCATGTCGTTATACTATATCCAAAATATAGGCTTCAAATATTAATTCTATAAAGAGATATTGCAATTTCAATTACACTCTCTATAAGCGTCAAAGCGACTCGTGAGTAGACTACTCGACGCACCCGTACCCCAAGATAAAGGCTCACGCGAAACCAAACTCGAAGTTTTTCATGTTATCCTTTATTTCCTTCATACTCATTAACTGTTGACCTATAGAATACCAGACAAAGTTCTTTGAGGTTGATTTTATACTTTCTAGCTGTACACAAACAATTTTTTCAGGTGATTGGTACACTTTAAATATTTCCCTTTGAAAAAACTTACCCATTAAAAATTAAATTCAACAATTGCTTTGTATTTGATATCATATCTTAGCCTGTAAGCTTGTAGTGAAAGGGTACCAATCACCTAAAAATATTTGATCTGTTTATTGGAGGATCTGTGTCACTCTACTATATTCAAATTGTTTCCTTTGAATATTTATTTTATAAGAAATACTGCAAGTTTATACATTTTATAAATAGTAGGGAAATCACTGGAGAACAATGAAGCTCATGACTTGATTAATCAATTATATTGTTAGAAAATTAACATACAGTTCTTCTAATGCACTGCAATCTTCAAATTGATCCACACTAGTTATTCAGGGGGATACTCGTTTTTCTGAAGGTTTGTAATTCCGAAAAATTAAATAGGGTTGGTAATTCTTAACATTTGTTGCATTTCTCAGAAGGTTCATAATTCGAAGGTTGTTATTCGGAAGGTTCGTTTATCCAAAGGTTCATAATTCCGAAAATGAAATAGGGTTCATATTTTGCAAAAAGGAAAAAGAGTTCATAATTCTGAAAATTAAATAGGGTTCATTATTTCAAAAGTTTGTAATTCCGAAAAATGATAAAGGGCTCTATTACATTTTTCGGAATAATGAACCTTCAGAAATACGAACCTTCGAAATTATGAACCTTCGGAAAAAAACGACAATGTTATTCATGACTGTCCTTGTAGTCACTTTATGTTTAATATTTGCTGACATCTGTTTTGGGGTTCAGAATGAGTCTTTGTGTACTTTGATCAACTCATGCATTGTGATTGTTGTCAGTTATTTAATGTGATATGTTCGATCAGCTACCTAAAGCGATGTGACCAAAATGGACCGAAATTGTTTAATTGTCAAACCATTTTTAATAAGCCAGTTTATAATTAGTAGATGGTACACTTCCCGTGATCTGTTTTGGTGCATATGCTACTTGTTAAACCCTTTCAGGACAGGAATTATTTAAGGGCTAAATTGATCTCATTTTGTTCTTCAAATTGGCAACAATAATATTTTTCTTTTAGTGCTACATGGTTCTAATAAGGTGTGATGTTTTTTAAAACAATATTCATGGTTAAAAATTTTGTTGAAAAGTTGAAAAATTGCCAATTTTGATGAAAAACAATGATTTTGAACCTCTCAATGTGTTGCCAATTTAAGGATTTTAAAGCTTATTTTTGTTTTAAAAATTCCTGGCATCAAACGCAATATGGTCATGAAACAAAAATGGACATAGTGTGCAGAAATTTTTGCTCTTTCTACTCATGCATCTGGTATATTTTTTAGAGCTCTGAATCAAAAGTTATTTAGCAAAACCACAAAATGTGGTTAATTGTCTTGAAAGGGTTAACTACAAAAATCACATTGGTGAGCACATCATTGTGTGTACTCTTTGATGGCGTATTGAGGTCTTATCTGGGCATGAGCATGTCGTAAGAACAAACTGGCTTATTTCAGTCATTATTAAACCATTATTAAGATATATACCTATGAGGTGTTGTATTCATTTTACACATAATTTCACTCTTGTAAATGCCTTCATGTATCTTCTTATTGTTTCTTCCCTAGCACTGTGATAGCGCTCGACTCTCCAGCGATGGCCGACGTTTCAGCGATTCATGCCTTTGGCTATGCTGTTGGTTCATTCTGTCTTATGTTCTTTGCATCATCTTTACTGGGCATCGGTATTGGGCTCATCAGTGCTCTCATATCCTTTACTAAACTCATTATTGACATTTGGTAGATGAAAACATTCTATTCTTGCTCAGAAGTGTCTCTCAATTCCAGTTTTAGGCACTTTCTGTATGTAAATGATGATTTGTCTTTGATTTCCTTGTAGAGTGTAATTTATCTTTTAAGTGATTGTGTGAGGAACTGGGCATTTGAGCTCTGATTCTGTTTTTTTTTGTTTTCAACTGAATGTACCAAAGTAAAATTGACTTGTGTTTTATATGTTCTGAATATATATAGGTACATACAGGTATAATAGATATGTAATTTTCATACAGTTCCTGTTGGGCATTAAAAAATACTAAAGTAATTTAAAAGCATGTTTATCATTTTGAAGCCTGAATACTAGATATTGACTGATATGAAAATGGAACCTGGACAGTGTATTCCATTTTTTTCATTAATAATAACATCTTCAATTTCTTTAGAAATACAGTTCTCTCTGGTTAAACTTACATTTTTTTAACCCATTGAATACAAAGCCTATGATAATTTGGGCTTGAGTCTATGAAAAATGCATGCTGTACAAAAATCAATTTATATCCAACAGGTTAAAATATTGGTCTCCTGTGAACTTTAAGTTGTTTTTTTGTAAGTCACATACTCTATTTATTGAATCAAACAACAACATAAAAGCATGTAAAAATAACATTGACGCCTAGGCTACTATCTGAATACTCAGAACAGCACAAAGCGGAAAATAATACACATATACATTTACAAAGAACAATTGACAGAGAATGACAAAATATTACAAACATTTCAAGTGCAATTGTCGATAAATTATGGTACTTTGTTTCAAAGTGAAACATATTCTAATGTTACAGTATCGGAGCTTGGAGTTCGATTTGGGGGGGGGGGGAAGGGGGGACAGAAGAGAATGAGGACATTAATCAACAACAAAAACATACAATAGAGACAGTATTTCTAGCATTTGCATACTACTTATGGCTATCTATATCCTTTTGAAAATAATGAAAAATTGTATAGATGAAGAACATTGCATCTTAGATCAAAGAGAGGGAGAAAGAGAAAAAAAAAATTGCAAGATGTAAAATCATGTATTCAGTAATAATAGACTAATCGGTACCTAATGAAGAGCATAGATAAACAAGTAATCGTAATTCTGAATCAGTAATAACACTGTCGGAGTGCCGTAGATCTATTCAATTTTCTCGAATGCAGAGTATTGTATCGTTTAAGGCAAATCATAGTATAGTCAGAAAGGAGAGAATTCCTTGTGCGAGTGGTTTTCACTTTATTGTTACACTTCCATGTTGTAAGCAATGGCTTGTTGCTGCAATATAGAGGACATGTTTTGATCTACCAGAGTTGATTTATTCTGATTTATTTGATTTGCAGATTTAGCATGCAATCTTATATATTTGGATAAAAAAAAAAATTTCCTTCAGAATTATGAAAACTCACTCCAAGATCTCACTATATAGATATCAGGGTTGTTACGTGGTATATTCTTTGTTTAGATTTCCTTAATTCTTCTCCTCACTTGTTGAAGCATGTTGATCTGAGAAACACCCCATCACTAGAGTTTGGCATCATGCTGATCTTTGCTTATCTACCCTACGCCCTGGCTGAAGGAATCAAACTATCAGGTATGGAAAGTCTTGCAGTAGTAATACTTTTTCATCCATACTTATTATCTATTTCTAAGAGAATGAAATATCCATCTTATAATGTTCATCACAACCTTAACACTTTGTCATATATATAAAAAGTTATTGCTCAAACAAGATCAGTAATCCAACTGCAAGAATATCGCATCAATTAAAATTTATTTGCATGAAGTCTTTTACTTTCAGTGGATATTAAAGCTCATAGACAGTCTCGGTAGCAAAAATCATACTGGCAAGAAACTTATCTGAAATAGTCACATACTATTCTCCTTTTATCATAAGACATATGTACGAGATTGATATTTAACATTTCATTCACGATTTCGAACAAATTTTAGTGTAAATATCTATAAGAAACGCTTGGTAACGGCTTTTCACTGCCTCATGCTAAGACCATATCCACCCGAAGGTTCCCCGCACAATAAACCCAGCGCTTCGCATTATGTGTAGCGTATTCTACACACACAGCAATCCTCATGTAAGTAGTGTGTGTGTGGCCGTTGTTTGAATTTACATCCCCTCTTTTTTGGGCCAGGGATTTTTATTACTTTTCACCTCCCATTCGATAAATATTTCGCTTGAGGAGGAAAAAACTTCACAGAATCTTAGTTATGTTAGTACCCTGCTGAATATTAAGTAAAATCAACGAAATCTCACGAAAAGTTTTTGAGGGCTTCCCAAAACTATCTGTTACCTTTAACTGGAGTCTATGAGGATTTTATTTTTGTCATTAGCAAAACTGAAGACTGCCTTAAATAGAAAAAAAAAATCTATATAGATGAATCCTATTGGTATGCGTGGACTGTTCGTAATGGAGATCAATATTGTTTGCATCAATTTAAATTCTTTGTTCACTAGAATGAAATTAGGGCATTACAATCAAATTGAATTATAATTAAGTATAATTGTAATTTATTATAGATAGTCATATCAGTCTTAAGTAGTACCCTTAAAATGCTGCTGTCGGTATAATGATGGAATGAATTACAATACGCTGAATAATGGCAGATTTAGTGCAGGGTATTATTCCAAAGTGTACGCCAACATTGCCTCAATGTCTGCTTTGTAAGAATATATATTGTGAAGATGACTGTAGTTAAAGGTTGGTGATTCTCCCTAGCATTTCTTGTCACATTTTTCTGTGATAATTTCGGATCATAAATCATAATCATAATTCATGTGTTATTATATGACAACTACATGTACATGTATTATGATATAACCGCTTACTTTCGAGCACCCAGTTTTGTATTAAATCACAGTGAAATAGGGCTACAGATGTAGAGATATACACTGTATGTGCAAATATTCAAATGTGGTGTGAGTTACATAGAAAGCTTGCATACAACTTTCATGTAGCTTTTGTTTGTTTTTTATGGTGCATGTGCTTGTGAAAGAAAAATCCATTCTGTTCACATGCAATGTACATAGTATGTGTAAGTAGACACAAGCAATTTGTCAACACTGTGAACTGTTTGATAAAGAATATTTTACTGTATTATGAGGAGATAATATTTCATGGAAATACGATGTCTCCACTTAAATACGATATCTCCAATTGAATATAATACCTGCAATCAAATATAATACATACAGTGTACAATCATTATGCACGTAAGATATGGATGTAATCCTATGCCTTGAAATTAAAATACAAAGTGTATCATGGAGCTTGCGGCTGTCTACTGTGGTAGGTTTTCAATTCGCTGTTATTTACATGGCATATGTGACCAGGTACCACAAAACCACCAGAAAATCGCACTGTGTGATTTTCAGTTAGAGCTCAATAAAGGTGTTTTTGGTTGGCATGGTAAAATTTTAGTTTTGGGTATTTCCTGAAAGAGTATACTTTTTTCTTAGTAATTCGAAAATTTGAAGGCACCAAACAATGTAAAAGCGGTATTTTTGACAGTTTTTAGTAGATTTGTGTTTGTCTTCTCTGGATTTTGTTGTATTAGTTTTCATTTTTATGACCCTGAATACTCTTCTCATTTTGACCACCCATAACTTTAAAACAAAGTAAGGTCTTGCATTGATACTTGTCAAGTATAATGAGCAGGATGTGCTTAAAGGTCATGTAAAGTTTTGGTAAGCCCTCAAAACTGTTCGTCAGATTTCTTCAATTTTTGTTGATAAATAGCAAGATATGAGCAATACTAAGACACTGTGAAGATTTCTCCTCCTAAAGTTTAATATTAAACAAAGAAGAGGCAAAAACTAATTTATGTGCCGGGACAGGCACGTAAAATCCCAACAAAGGCAGCATGTGCTATCCACTGTACACACACGTGTAAAACCAATATGACAGTGCACACACGCTGTCTCTTTGCGAAGCCCCAAGATTGCTGTGCGGGGAGCCGTCGGGGTGGAAGGGTCCTAGCATAATGGCAGTGATCAAGCATTCCTTACAGATATTTACACTGAAATTCACTAGAAATCATAGATGGAATACCAAATGATCTCTTACAGACATCTTTTGATACAAGGAGAACAACATGAGACTATATTTAACATGTTTCTTTCCAATTTCCTTTTTGCTACCAATACTCTACATGAGCTTTAATTAGTATGCCAAGTCTGATAATTCCTTTATAGAAATGTCTGTTGAGTTCTAATCCTCCTTTTGTCACCTTTGCACAATACCTCCCAAGTCAGAGTGCTTCAATAGACTGCAAACATTAAACCCTTATTTCTCAAAAATAACATTCTGTGGGACTGGGCATTCTCCTTTTTGTACAGTGGGTTAGGAACATCCAATGCTAATGAGTTATATATCATTTTAAAGCTGAAAATCTCCTCTTTCAGAATCAGACCTTAACTAAAAATTCATGTCTGGCGACTTTTTGATGGTTTTGTGGTGCCTGTCACATATATGACGGTGATGGTAATAATTGATTTCTTAACTCAAACTATTAATAGATACATGTATATTAGGTTACAAAAATGCAGGCATTTTTAGGGACAGTCAGGAAGAACTATTAAATATACAAGGCAGATATTTGTTGCTGTTTAGTTATTTACTTTTCAATGTGTATTATAGAGTAGAAAGTATTTAATTTTATAATGCACGTTACTCATGCATTCAACCACTGCTACTACCGGTAATGCTCCTACTCATAGAAATTACTAGTACTCCTGCTACTGCTACTTCTACTACTACTTCTACTACTGATGCTTCTGGTGCTGCTACTACTGCTACTGCTAGTACTAATACTACTTCTGCTACTTCTACTATTCTTTCTCCTCTTTCTCCTACTACAGCTACTACTTTTAGAAAAGAGAAAACATAAAAAGAAAAATAATATAAAAAACCTTCTATCCTAAATGTGAAGGGTTACATGCATGTGACTGAAAACTCAGTTCCAAAGTAACAAACCAGGTTAGTGTCACGTTTTTCAGCAGCAGCCATGATGTAGTGATGATGTTCAAATCCATTTATTGCAATTACAACTATTACCACTATAGCTGCTGCTAATATTACCAATGCTACTTCTTTTATGGCATCATGTATTGATAAAATGTTTATTAGTGTTTTCTTAATTTGCATCCCGTGCAGGTATCATGGCTATTCTATTCTCTGGTATTGTGATGTCACATTACACTCATTACAACCTGTCACCTGTTACACAGATCAATATGCAACACTCTTTCAGAACTATGGCCTTCCTAGCAGGTAAGTTGTTCCCTCTTTCTTAAATCTTACTTAGGTAGCTTAGCGAAACGTTGTGGCGCGTAAAAACGCGGGAAAGACGCTTACGACAAAATTATTCAAAATCAAAATTTTATTCTATAGAGGAATCTGAGGAAGACCCAAAATATTAGGATTTAGAATTCATATTTACCTCTTTGAACACTGTTAGAAAATAATATGAAGAGTTTTATTCAGATTTGTATGATTCTAATTTTAGAAGTACAGACAAAACTAGCAATTTTCCTCTTTGCGTCTTTCCCGCGTCTTTATGTGCCACTGCGTTTCGCTAAGCTACCTTAAGAGACACCAGTCAACTTCAATATCAAGTTCAAAATTATTAATTTTCCTCAAAAAACAAAACAAAACAAAGCATGGAAGTTCATACGAATCTGGCAAACAAATCCCAAAATGCAAACAAAAGTATAAAATAATGTCACCATTGAGTATGGTGATGTCGACAATATTTAGCAAAGTGAAATAGAAATGAATTGGGTATGATGGAATAAAGATGTATATGTGTATGTTTGAATGTTTCTGAAATTAATTCTGAACCATAAATCAGGTATTTTGGTCGAATAGGTATCATCATTTATTTATCATTTGGTTGGGTAGACTAGCAAAACAAGAAATAACCAAACTGGCTAAAAGTCACATGCATTGAAGAGTATACCTGTACCAGTTCAGATGAGATTATACATTTCTTTTATCAGGGTTTTTTTTATGTTTGTTTGTTTGAAAATCCCAAATGAAGGTGAAAAGGTACAACAATCTCCAACAGTTGGTCATACCAAATGAAGGTGAAAAGTGACAATATTTTCCCCACATTTGTCATCAAAGTTGGCGACGGTTCCTAGCATTTGATAAATATATCATGTATGAACCATTCTTAATTGAGTTTATAATTTTCTTTTTCCTGTTTGTTGTTCCTACAGAGACCTGTGTTTTCATGTACCTTGGGTTGGCTATTCCTAGTTTCAACCACAGATTTGAACCAGCTTTAATTCTATGGAGCATAGTAAGTTTTCAACTGTGAAATTCAAATTCTTTATTTTCATTGAAAAAACATACAGCTATGTACATGTAACATACATGTACAGACAGTTTAATATTTACTTTGAAAATGGACATGTTCATAAGGCAACATAAATTAGAGTAAACTGTGAGAATGAAAAGAAGGAAAAAGAAGCACCTGTAGAAAGTTTTGTTGAGCTTGTAGGTACCAGGTGTTAAAAAAAAAAAATAAATACTCAGATATTCCATTTATTTGTGGTTGTTAAACCCACAATATGGCATAAATGCAAACAAATTTGTCATAATCCTGTTAAAAGCAATCTCAGATGATTATTTCTTCCTTTAATGATTTAGATTAGCAGTTCATATGATCTTTCCTAAATCATTTAAGGCTTTCTAATTCCTTTTATACCAGTTTGGAAGAATATCATAGTAGAAATGTCCCCTGAAAAGGATTTTTTAATCAAATGCCCTGATATTCGAAACATGACGAGAAATAGCTGAAATGTTTGGGCTGAACATTCATCCACATTGTGTGTGCAGTCCCATATACTCATTTCTGTGTGCAGTGCATGTGCTTTTCAGTGAGAATGGGTCAATGTTTTATCATTTTGATGATTCCAGAACCTCACAGTTTACACCAATTCTTATGTAGACATGATCAACCTTTCCCAATTACTTTGGGACTGTTTATTTCAAATTGTAATTGCATGATCAGAACTTAACTTTATCTTTCAATATTTTCCACCTTAAAATAGCTTTACTTGTCATACTGTGTTTCAAAATCATGGCAGCAAGGGTAATGATTTTATAAAGTCTATAAAGTATATAAAGTGTTTAGAGCATTGTTTTGTAGCTGATGTGTGCAATCCAAAAATATGATACATGTATATATTATTCTTCAAAAGACAAAATAATCCTTAATTATCAATCACTCTTTATCATTTTCTTCTTTCAGGTTCTTATTCTGGTGGGGCGAGCCTTCAATACGTTTCCATTGTCTTTCATCTGTAATAAATTCAGAGAGCATAAAATTACTTTTAAAATGCAGTTTGTTATGTGGTTTAGTGGTGAGTATGCTTCATATCCATAACTTTCTTACTCTTGTTTTTGTTCAATTTGTTTTTCACCAATCTGTTTTTATTTTTCTGTGTTAATCCAATTCAATGGGTTAGAAAGGTTTGATTACCCTTTAAAATTTTGTATCATAACATTTAGCTGAAAAGCAAATAGACTGATTATGAAGAGATCTGTTTATGCTTAAACTTTCCCTACTGTAGAAGAATTATTGAGGTGATGATGAATTAAAATGTTCTTGACCCCACCATGGCCTATCTATAATGAAAGCGAAATAAAATCTAGTCAGTGAGGTCCATGAAGAACTGTTCACTGTTGTCACCTCTGCTATTATGTTTTGACACAGGTTTAAGAGGGGCTATTGCGTATGCACTCAGCATGCATCTTGAGTTTGGTAACGACACAAGGCATGTACTCGTCACCACCACGCTAGTGATTGTCTTGTTCACCGTCATAGGGTTAGGAGGATCAACTTTACCACTACTTAAGGTAAGCAGGCAGATAGACATAGGCCTGTATTCTCAAAAGCGCCCTAACTTTAGGCCAGGTGTAGACCCCACCAAAGTACATCGATCAAGTTCACCAATCTATGGAGTGCCAAATGTCAACCTCTTTATCCTGCACAAATCAATGTGATTCTGTAACTAAATGAAAATACAAAAGTTTGTCACTATGAAATTACTTCCTCAATTTTCATTTCATGGCTAAATTCATTTTGTTTATTTATGCTGTTACATAATTACAGTAATATATATACGGAACATAAGGGTTGACACTTGGCATTCCAGGAATCAGCGGACTAAGTTAAGGCACGTTTAACTTTGGCTCCTTTCAAGAATATTTGCGTGTGATAAATTTTGTTGTTCCTATCAGGATTATAGCTACACTGGGTGGCATGTGGCTGGCAGATCACACCACTATCCAGCGATTCTGGCAAGAGAGCCCAAAACCTTAGATAAAAAAGTCCCATCATCTTTCATGTTAAATTTATCCCAAAATTGAAATCATATGACAGAAAACAATGAAATATGTACATCAAACGATGCCCAGTGCTAAAAATGTGGTGGCTATTACCCTGGTTTCTATCATTATGTTTTATCAAGAACAAAAGGACATAATTCTACATTTTGTAGTCTGGCTACATGTATATATCTTTTGATTCTTAGTCCTCTAAAACATACCATATGTAAGACAGAGAGAGAGAGAGAGAGAGAGCCAAATTTCTGTATAGCTTACCCCATATTTATTGTTCAGCAAATGTTGTTTATGAAATATGGCATTGAACCAGTGAACTATTCATTTAATTATGAAAGTCTCAAATGCAGAATATACAAGTCATATGAGAGCTAAGAAGAACACCCCCCCCCCCCAATAATAAGTGCAAAAATTGGGATATTAGGGCCAATATGTAGTTATCTTCTGCCTCCATATGAATGAGAACAATGTTTAGTCACTTCATTACTTGATTGTACCTTCTTCAGGCATAGACATATTGAATGTGATTGTGTTTCATTTCCTTCTTAATCTTTCATGAATAGTTTATAGTCTAAATGAAGTCATTGATAGTTATTGGTTTAGATATGATCTCATGGCTGTTAGATATGATTTCATGGTTAGTCTATCAATTGATAATTGTATTCACTTTTCTTTATTTACAGTGTATTGGAGCAGAAAGTGGCAAATCTAAGAAGGAAATCTCTCTAAGCAAAACAGAGGAGATGGTAAGTGCAACTTTTCATCCAATTTACATAAGCAAAGACTGTAGTCTGGGAGACATGCTAACGTGTTACTCACACTATCTTGTTCATGCCTTGGCGAGTCACTTTTTTCCTGTGCAAAATATTGCTTATGTAGTAGTTCTATTCATATACACATAGTTAACCTCTCAGCCATTGTGATCTGACAAGAGAAAAGAGAAAGTATGAAAGCAACACATAAGTGCACCAAACACATGTGGTATTAGATCAATGTTGTTTATATCCTGTACACTTGTAAGAACCTTTCTCCTTTTGACACAAGTTTATCGAATGGTATTGGAAATGCATACCACAAATATCTGTGACAACCCCTAAACTGTCTTTGTTTTACTATCATCCATCAGGGTAGTGCATTAGATGCTGAACATCTCTCTGAGCTGACAGAAGAGGAATATGAGGTTAACTACATCAGACCAGGTCTTAAAGGCTTCCTGAGATGGGACACCAAGTACTTAACACCTTTTTTCACCAGACGACTCACTAATAAGGTACGTTTAATGCAGTCCCCCGTTGAAAGCTCTACCAGCAGGAATAATTACGTAACTGATATTGTCCAGGGTGGCTTTATGTGTATCAATACTGCTCTTCTGCAATTATAATTACACCAGCATTATCAGCTACCCATTTGGCCCATACCTGGGTTGAAAGGGACATATGTGGGTAGGACACCTTGTCAAAGGATGTAAGCACCAAGAAAGGAACAAACCCAGGACATCTCACAGGAGAGTCAAGAGCCTTCACCAATATACCACAGTACTCCCAATGTGCCATTTTGTTGACTTGAAAACGGAGGCGAGTTGGCTCAGTTGGTCTGCCTTTTGAATCCAAGATAGTGGCTTCATATCCATCCCAGGCTGATGACCAAAGCCGGGATGCAGGCTAGGAAACGGTGGAAAATACTCTATCCCTCAGAAAGGATGTTAAATGGAGGCCCCGTTTGTCGGAGAGCCACATCCTCTGCATGTTATGCAGGGGTTGATCCTGGAAATTTGTAAAAGAGGGAGCACAATATTCAAAAAAAGTTTCAGGCAAGATAAAAAAGATAAAAACAAAGAAGGGTCATCTCATTTCTTTGATGCCTGTTTGCCTAAAAATTCTCGACAGAGAAAAAGAAAGGGCCATCTCCTGAAAAGGGCAGGGGAAGCACATTCATCAAGTTGTGTACTTGAAGTATGCTACTTGGGTTTCAAAAGGGGGCATTAGCCCGTTGTGCCCCCCTCTCCCCTAATCCGCCAGTATGTTATGAACAAACTGCGCCTCTGGTAAAGAGTAGGGGGGACCTCGATGCAGTGGTACACTTACATTTCCGAATCAGCCTTAGCTGTAGGAGAGACCTAAGCGTCATATTAAGCCAAATCCCTTGGATGGTCAGAACTCATTTTACTCTCTCTATGTAAAGAGTAGGGAAAATTCTACAGAGTTGTGGGGACACCTGCATTTCCTAAATAGTTATACCTTGAGGGGAGATGTGAGAAGTTCATAGTAATTAAGTTCACTTTTACCCTCCCTAGCACAGGTGAAACTGAATAATTGATGATGAATTATTGAGCCTTTTTGAATCATTAATTCATTTCCTCCTTAATTGATGTTTCTTTTACTATATTGAAAAATACAGCCATCAGCAGATCATTTTTTCATTTTATTTCATAATTCATATCCCATAAATGGAACATAAACATTTACCAGTGCATTATTAATACTAAAGGAAAACAATACTTCAATACTTTCAAAACGAAAACAAAAACAAAATGTAAGTGAACATACAGAGACACAGATCAATATTCCATCATTTTTTCTTGCCTTTCCTAACCCTTTTTGCATCATTAGTTGTGAAATACACTAAGTACATGTAGAACTTTGTAAGTATTCTGAAAGACACTCCAATTGTTTCTTTAATTTGTACTGTATGGCTTCTGACAAAAGAATACCTTGTTGTTATCTACTCATATTTATATACCAGAATACCGTACATTACCCCCCCCCCCCCCTTTGTTTTTCTCTCTGTCTAATCTATCTTTTCCTCTAGCTCTATTTGGTCTCTCTCTCTCTCTCTCTCTCTCTCTCTCTCTCTCTCTCTCTCTCTCTCGTACTCTCTCTACATCTATCACCTAATCTCTCTTTATCTGTGTCTGTCTCTTTCTCTCTCTCTCTCTCTCTCTTACTTTCTCCATCCAAAATTCTATCACTCTTCTATATTTCAATCTATTTTTACATATTTATGGCAAAGAATATCCAATGTATACTACTCAACTAAAGGAAAAGACTTCCAAGAATGGTTAAATAGTACCCGTAACAATGTACACCCTGTGTTCGTGAAACTGTATCATGATTCGCCTTTTACCAATACTTTATGCCACAGGAAATTACTGATGGGCGTTTCCAGATGCGACAGTTGACCAATCGGTGGTATTCTGAGGTTCGAGGCCCCGCCTCAGACACAGAAGATGAAACAGAACTTATTGGGAACTGAAGAAATGGACTGATGGCTGAAGAGAAAAATTGTTGTGTATGACTGTCTCTGCAGAGAAACACCATGTGTATTAGCAGATGTCACAAGCTGATGTGAGAAGTGGTATTTTGTCTGCCAGGAAGGTCGAAGGTCACACTAATCGATTAGACCAATTTACATATGTATGCTACTTATCGCGCTTCTACCCCAAGACCCTAGTGACAAACTATTGCATTCAGAATACAGCTTGTATTCATCAGATGTTGCTATGTTCGGCAAGCCTCAGGCAAGCTTAAAGATTGTCTCTAGTAACCATTGTAATTGAAATATTCAGGAGGTTACATGTGAATTGGTCTATTTAACTTTTCATGGACAATTGACTTAACCCTAATCAGGATAATGATTGAAATGCCTTTCACAAATGAAAATTGCAGCAAATGTCACAGGAAAGCCTATAAAGAAACTCAGTTTATTTTTCTCTTACACACATGCACAATTAACATCTTGTTACATTTGATAGGACTTGGGTATGTTATGTTAATAATTTCACAGGCTAGGAGAAGGGGTGATTGAAAGAAGTGTAACGATACTGTTCAGACTGTTGAAATACTTTTCACGCTCTCCTTTGACTGTCAATCCACAAAGCGGAATAACGACCATCATTGATACGCCCAAACTAGATATATCATGACATCTGCTATTGTATGCTTATTTATCTTTCTACATCATCTATCGGGGAAGGGGGGGGGGGGTGTAGGGCAGGTGAGGACATGATTGTGCCTGTGGTTTATGTTATGAATTACAAGTGAGTTGTGAACAGTGCTGCTACATGTATATTAAGATTCTGATTGATTTAATAATGTACTTCTTTGTTTTGTCCGTCTAAATGTTATGTGTGTGTGATCAGATTGTTTTCATTTTTAAGATACACTTTTCTGTCTTTGATGTTATGAAATTACCAATCAGCTATATGGTGCATAGAATATTATAAAGATATTCATATTTTTTGTATAGTTGCTTAATTTGCACTCTGTGTAAGAGTAGTGCTATTATATATGCAGTGAAATGCAGCATATTTGTTGTTGCTATTATTTCATGTTATTTTCCTAGATTTGATCTTCAGGTGTGTATTTTTATTTATTTTTTTTTTTTTTTGGTGTATTGTAAATTGTTTTAGTGTGTTGCAGGGTATGACATATACATATATGCAGTAGTAATGTAGTACTAAGTTAAATAGTACTTTGTCAAAAGGTTTTCTTCCTCTATTTGACCCTATCATTTGGCATATTTTATCATAAGTGGATGCATGTATTTTCAAGGAGTTACTATCAGTTAGTGTTTACAATATTTAGTTGTCAAAATTGGATACACTTCATATTGGGCTCTCCAGTAACAAGAATTTATTCTTGCATTTGTGAGAAAATAAGTTTATCCCATATTTTGTAGGTGAATTATGAAAACACTGTTAATTTGTGGTAGATTTGAAGTATTTTTGGTGTTTAAGCCATTAAGACAGTTTTATTTCATTTTTTGTTTGGATCATTTTAACCTTTCATAAAAAACTACTGCCATGTTGCACTTGTGTCCTATTTTGGTATGGTTATATGTGAGCACGATATGACAGGCAGAGGCATGAACAACATCAGGAGTAACATCAATATCATTAAGTAAAATTTATTTTTATGTACTCTATTAAATTGTATGTACTCAAGCTTTTTCATTATAAAGTGTGACTCTGTTGCACATGGTACTAAAGTAGAGCTATCTTTTTTTTGTATCAATATTTCTTTTGTCATATTACCGGTATCTATTTGCTTCATTAAGGCATTCCCTTTTGGGGCCTCCCTGTACCCAGGAGTATGAATCACCTGTGTAATCAAAACAATGTGCATTAATGCCAAGAAGTAAATAATTAAACATAAATATTGCTTGAATGATAGTAATAATATTCAAACCTTGACTTTTTATCAGGGAGTGTTTTATTTATAATGCTAAACCAAGGAAAGGATTTGAAGCATTTATTTGCTTTCATTAATGATTAAATATCATTTAGATTTTCAAAAAAATTTGAGTTAAATGTTTTGTATTTTAGAAGATTTGTTTTTTGTCATTCGGTATGTTTTGCTGAGTTTAAATTTTTTTTTTTTTTTTTTTTCTTAAAGGTTTATGGTACTATTTACGAATCCCTTTGAAGGGTTTCTAAGTGAATGCTCATTTTCTGTCACGGATTGAAATACATGTTTACTATATTTTATGGTGATTAATAATCTTGCAACATGTGTTGACCACCTAATGGACTTTTATTTTTCTCCTAATGAGTTGGTGCTGTATCTACGAATGATCCCTTTCTCCTTCAATGGACTATAGGTCCATAATATTCTCTTACACATGCATACTACATCAAGAAAGATGGTAAATGTAATTTGAGTTTTTGCCTCATGTAATAAACCTGACTGCATAATTGTTGGCTCTCACTATATCTCTACTAGTAAACAAACTAAACCAGCATGTTAGTTTCTTAGAGGTGCTTCAGCTGGTGTCATTAATGATCTGATCATTACTGTTGAATCATTTATATTTGGCCCTAATGATGTAAAATGCATGTATGTGTAATAAGATATTTACTTTTGTTCCATGGGATCTTCAAGGCCTCAGACCTTGAAAACAGTCTTGTAATGGGATCTTAAACCAGTTTGAAAGTGAAATAGATAAGGTAATCCTTCATTGAATTTGTAACCGTTTTCTATGAGAATGATGGGCATTGGTTTGTTTGTGCCCCCCCCCCCCCCATCATTTCAAATTCAGGTTCATTCCCTAAGGTTTACAGATAGTGCTTGTTTTCCCATGGATCTTTTATTTTATTTTACATATCTATTTTGTTACTTGTAATTATTTATATCTTCTAAGTGGACTTCAAAATGTCCAGATAACTTTCAAACGTATCTGCAATATGAGATACAAAGAGTACATTGTCTGTTTTGAGCCAGAAGGGCATTAACTCTGTACAAATGGGAATTAATACCCTTCTGGCTCCAAACAGATGATATCACATCTTAAGAAATCCTGGACTCTTTGACAACAATTCATAAGGTTTATGTGCAAGCTGATATACTTGTTTTTATTACCTGTATGTGATATATTGATTTAATACATAATTACATGTAATTGCTGATGTCTACTAGTACAACTCAACAGAGAACAGTATTATTTCTTCACACATTTTATCTTAGATTTGCCAATTTTTGAAATTGCTCTAAGGAAGGAACCTTGACGTGTCAGTTGTGTGTCAAATTAAGAATTGATTTCTGTTTGGAACTCCATGATCATGACACAGAGATAGAGGATTAAACCATAGATATCTGTATATAGAATAATTGCTGTTAAGGTTACATATTCCTTTCAGGTTTTAATGACAGGTATATACGAACTAATGATTTGTTATTCATCTATTCTTAAGCCAGCTAGAACGTGCCGATTGTAGTGTATGATACCAGCCTATACAAGATGTCACCCTAGCTTTTTTTCTAATTGAGTTAAGATTTCACAGTTTGTGACTTCTGTAGTTATGTGGTCTGAAATTTCATCTTGATATTAAAAGGAAACATAGATCTAGGCTGCTGCTGGAAGTATTAAATTACTTCAGCTTGTCATATGATGAGTGTGAATTTATTGTGATTATTTTGATGTATCTGATAAATTTTAAACAATTTTCCATATGATGTTTTGGTATGAAAAACCAGCCTGTCTTTATTCAATAATCATTCTTGATTTATAAGTTTTTGTGTGACTCTTTCCATTAATGAGAAAAATCATCAGTTTAATCATATTTATTTTATTGTATATATTTTGTATATGTATATATGATTTAAAAAATGAACGTTAAGACACATCATAAACTGCTGAAATTATATATCATTTCAAGTATGTCAAGTTTCTTTCCATTCTATATCATTTCTGTTGTGCTTGTGCAACTCCAAATCACACCTTTATCTGAAAGAAAAGAAGATTTTGATTCATAGCATGCCATTTGTATTATGGATTGTTTTTTTAGGATATAAGAAATGTTTTACAGACTAATTTCAGATGACATTTGTGAGCCAAAAGCTAGAAGCAATTTAGTTGTATTTTTCTTACATGCAATGGGTTATCTTCACATCTAAAAACGAAATCATGACTTGTTTGAAAGCTGGAAAGAATCAGATGGTCATATTTATTTTGATTCGGTTTTTCTCCTTGAATTTGTAGTTCTCTTTAATCCGTGTGATACATGTATCTCAGTCACACTGAGAAACCGACTCCACACCGATTCCAAACCGATATATACTTAGCCATTCGTGATAATGTTAAGTATCCTATTCGGTCTGTTGTCGGCCCGGTGTCGGTCACATTCGTGTGACATGGGTATTGAATTTTGATAATCAATGCATGGTGCAATAACTTGCTGGTCGGCAGGTAAGTGTCAAATGCTGTTCTTTCAATGACAGATTTAATTTTACTTTTAAGGTTATAAGTAAATTTGTACTATTGTGTATATACAGTACATATCTAACACAGAGCACAAGAAAACATTATTGTTCATGAAGAAATAAAACGAAGTGCTATATACTTTGCAGTATTTGTGTTTATTTCTATATGCTTATCCGTAGTCTGTGTACATTTTTTAATGCAAATTTTAATTTGTAGAGATACCCATACCTCTATGCCAAGCTGCTGTTAATATGACGCCAGTTGTTCTCCAAGAAATAATAAAAATAACATCCATAATGTATATCTAAATCTATGCCTGGTGGACATAATAAGAACAATATCACATTGCATGAAGGGAATTTTGTAATACATCAATTAGATAGGCCTCTTTCATTTTTTTACCTGATATATCAACACTAACTTGGGAGATTATGTATTTCGAATTATTCTTAGATAATGTGCATGCAAATGAAAAAAAACTTCGCATAAATCAAACCTAGGTCATAAAAAAGATCAATCGTGCATTTACATATTTAATTTATTTTTTGTTACAGAAATCAAATTTTGAAAGAATGGAAGTGTATGACTTATGAGAAACTCTACTTTAAAGGGTAATCCAACCTTGGTAATAAGATGATTTGTGTGAAAGCAGAAAAATAAGAAAAACAGGATGGTGAAAGTTTGAAAGAAATCGGACAAGGACTAACCAAGTTATGGATGTTTGAAAAATGAGATCACTACATCTATGCGAATCTCAAATTGGTAATTTGATGAGTCAATTGTGACATTTTTGTGGACAACTCTCCTATTTGTCGTACACAAAAATATCATTAATTTGCGGTTTTCTTCGAGGCACTTTTACCCTCGGGGCAGTACTCAAAATATATTGGAGATGGCATATTGTTATAGGTCCTCATGAACGAAAAGATCCTACTGAATAATGCATTTTGAAAAAAGTGACATTTTAGTCATTTTGTGTGTTAGAGCGAATGGGGGAGTTGTCCACAGCTACATCACAGTGACATTACCTATTCGGCCAATTTGAATTTCCCATATGCATAGTGATTACAACTTTCAAAAATTCATAACTTTCTTATTGTTTGTCCGATTTCGTTCAAACTTTCACCAATCTGCTTCTCTGATTTTTCCTCTTTCTTTCAAAGCAACTTGCTATTAAGGTTGGATTTCCCTTTAAACGTCCATTGATGAATGTATAATATTGTTCTGATTCGATCAGTCCTCTTGCCTTGTGGTAGAAACCTGTTGAATGCATGACAGGAAGACGGGCCCAAGTCCATCGAAATAGTTTTAGTTATTCATAAAAGGTTTAATATTTCGAGATAAGTTTAAAAGAGAATGTTACCATCTTCACGGAATCGATAATACACGAATATACATCCCTTTTGCAGACTTAAATGAGGATGAAAACATTCTGTCTCTCAAACTTAGAAAAGTATTTAGTTTTTTCTTGGTAAGTCAATTGTGATGGACTTGGGCCTTTTTTCCTCTGATGTATTCAATTACTATAGCGTATGAACCCATTGACTAAAATGAAATGACTCGAGGAAAATCCAACATGTACCGGATGAAAAAAAAAAAAAGGGCGGATAAGCTGCGCTTGACCTGTATGAATAAAAATATACGAGGACCATGACTTTTATCCATAACTTTCTCTTGATGAGTTTACGAAACGCAATTAGCAAACAACCCCAAGGCAAAAAACTCAATGACATTTTATCAGAAAAAGTATACGATGTACCTTTCAAGCATTCATAGATAAATTTATTTAAGCAGAAATCATCCATCTGTATTATTTACAACAATATTTTAGACATTTTCTTTTTGGAATACTGCATGACTGAATAATTGACAAAGAGAATGACCGCATTTATTGTGACGTCATGTGATATTGACCTTCAAGTCGGGCTGTTTCTCACCCATACATAAGGTTTGATATTATTCATTGCGTTGTTTCTATGGTGATTGATAAAGAAAATATGAAGTTGCTAAAATGGAACTCTCTAGACTGACCTACAAGTGTGGCATTGTGTCTATATGTAATAATTCTTTTTTATTTATTTTCCCCCCATCGTTCTATATACTGGTGTCTCAAAAAATACAACGAAATATTGATTGACAATATCTTAAAAAGTACTCAGCCACCCAAAATAAGATTTCAAAGGTAATACTGCAGTAGCATCATTTGAATTTCATGTGAATTTCACAAGGATTTAAGCCAAAAAGTAGAAAGTTATGATCAGTAATGCTATTTTAATGCGCTTTCCTTGTAACATTTGAAAAATGCTATACGTTTTACAAAAAAGATCATAACTTTCTAGTTTTAGCCTTAAGTCCTTAAATTCTAATGATACTACAACAACATTACCTATGAAAATTCATTGAGAATGCTTTTTAATATATCATCAATCAAAATCTCGTTGCATTATTTTTGCAGACACCCAGTACTGGGGCCCGTTGCACAAAACTTGCGTTTAATCGCAACTCCTAAAAATCAAACGCAAGTCCTTAATGCGCACTTCTGATTGGCTGAAAATAAAGTTGCGTTTGATTTTCCTGAGTTGCGTTCAAACGCAAGTTTTGTGCAACGGGCCCCAGAACACATTTCACCAACAGCAAGAATGCGTTAAGCTTATAATAGCTCTAAGTTGGGCCGTCTAGTGAACCCTCTGAAAAGTGGCTATAGAAGGACCACAAGGCCAACATTGTCAGTCTGGTGGACTATCGGTCTAGTGGGCGGTCGGTCTAATGAACCCTCAAAAAAATGTAAGAAGGCCCATGAGACCGGTCAGTATAATCTGGAGGTCATTATAAAGAGGGGTATTATGAGGTCATACTAATCCTCTAAAGATGGGCGTATGGACTTAATTTCGAAAGGGGCTCTCCGTCTCTTGCCCGAATATTAACTTTCCAGCTTCTAGATTTTGCGAGCTAGTGAAGTGAGAAAGCAAAGATTTTTCTTATATAGTGACAATGTAATTTTGTCTTAAAAACGTACTAAATGAAATACAGAAAATACATATAAATCATCTCGCTGCCCGAATGTGAGGTGATGGGTGCTCCAATCAGTGGCGGGTTTACATAGAGGGAAAACCGCCCCTCCCACTTTTGAAACCCAACTGGCAAACCTTTAGTAAACACCCCCCCCCAAAAAAAAAAAAAAAAAAATTAATAAATAAAAAAAAAAAAATTAATAAATAAATGAATAAAAAAATAGAAATAAATAAAAATAAAATAAAATAAATAAATAAATAAATAAAAAATGCCCCCGTAATTGTGAACTTGTTCGGCATTGCGCCCCCTCTTCTACAAAAATCCTGGATCCGCCCCTGCTCCGAATATCGGTACTTTCAAACTTATCGGGGGTGTGTGTGTGTGTGGGGGGGGGGGGGGGACTGCTGAGAAATCTTGAAAAGATAAGACGAAAACTTTCAAATCTAAAAATGCGGTTCTTCGAGTTTGCTAAAACAGATGTTTACCTACATCTTAAGTACCATTTGTGTTTTTTCATACTTATTATTAGTTAGAGTAATTGAAACTGACCCTGCCTTTCCCTCCTGAAAACTGCCGAAAATACCATGACAACACAGTCAACAGAGTAAAATGAAAGTTTATTGCCATCTGGATTTCCAAGGCAACAAGCGTTTCGTTTTGTATAGTTGGTTTAAAAAAATAATAATAATAGCCCCGAAATAAAGAATAACACTGAACTCGACAAAAATAGCCACCCAGTCTTGAAGAACAAGACTCCGTGATTGTCTTCGTCCATTGAGAATGAATACAACAACCCGTAAAAGAAAGAAAAATAAAGCGGTTGTAGGAGAAAATACAAGCCCTGGTATAAAAATGAACATCTACATAAACAAAGAAAAACAGAAGATAATACAATCCTTCCACTTCGAGAAAATTCGAGTGAGTTTTTATTTTTGTTTAAATAAAGCAGACGGACGTGGTTTGATATAAATACCGTGAATTTTGACAGCATTCGGCTAGTAATTTGAACTCTGCCTGTTCTAGACGATCTTAAAGCATAGTGCCATATCAACAACGGGACCCTAATTCGTGTGACTTCACCCGAGTTGTAACAGGTTGGATATTCCCGCCAAATGACACCAACCCTCTGCGGGTAAAAAGCATCTATCGTCTGCATTTGGCCATCCCGATAAATGCACGCACCTTCATCGCATACGGGCAACACGTGACCAATTTTCTCGACACACTGATCATTTCGCATGAATTGATAACTCGGCCTCATTTTGAACGAACTGGTGCTACTAATTTTCTATCTCGCAGCTTTTCAAGGGACGTGGATACAATATGGAGAGGAAGGTGATCACCAAACATAGTAGGTAAGAACACGATATCGTGCACTCGAATGGTGTACAGCCAACTTGTGTGATTGAGAAGAAAAAAATTAACAAATTTGCTTCTTTTTGTATAATCCCACTTCCTGCTCCCATTCAATAATTTTCATTTTGTGGAAAAATAAAAGGGGATTCTGAGGACAATATCATTAGAATCCAACTTTTACATCATCTCTTATCATAAACCGACCTTGTTTGGTCTGAATCTATAGCTTCATTGACGCAGGCTGGCGACGAGATGAAAATATATTGCTTGATTTTTAATATTTTACTTAGCTGGTCGCATCTGCCAGATTTTGCTTCGCATCTTCATTAGATGCAGACACCCAAGCACTTGAAAACGAAAGAGACCCTTAAACGTAGTTTATACCCCCTACAACCCGAGGGTAACAGTCTTGGCTGTATAGTGTTAGACATTGACAATTCTTTAGAGTAGCACTGGGTGGCTCAAAAACACCTGTCCTATATACAGATATTTATCTTGATTTGAACTTTGAATTCTTTGTCTTTTTTCTTTTAAGTTATGAAGATATTTATGATCACGTAGATCAAGGGTTGTTGATGATATAGGTATTATCAAACTTTGATTATTTTTCATCACCTTGTAAAGCTTATTAAATTTGCATTGCATTTTTCATACTAACTCGTCGATTTGGAGTGAGAAGGGCATTAATTCATAATTAACGACCTTCTGGCTCTCAACAGACGATATATAAAAGTGAATTACAGGTATCATAACCTAGTACCAAGTTGAAAAATCAAGAAAACGTGTAATACTTCCTAAATATTCTTTTTGACAAATACCCCTAAAATTTATTAATCTCTTCCAAAGTTATCCTTTAAACATAGCGAGTAGCGACATTAACCCTTAGGTCTTATGAATGAGTAATCATTGCACTGTTGTTTCATATGGAAATATGAAGACATTCAAAATACAAAATCATGTTCATGAGCTTCAGACTATTCCCATAGATGTGTCAACCCTAAGAAGATTCATGCATATTTAAAGCGTAGACTATATTGAGCACTGATATTGACATTGGCTACATGTCAACCCTGTAGGTATCTAATTGGGATGCGGGGGGGGGGGGAGGGGATGTGATCTCCTTCTAGGTATGTAATGTATCATTCAGATCAGCAGGGGTGGACTCTGGATCTTGCTTTTTAAAAAAAGGGGGGGGGGCACAAATATGAAAATTTTCTGACCCCCAAAGAAGAGCCTTCGGGTAAAAAATTTGAAGGGGCACATTTTGGGGGTTGTGCACATAAGACTTTTCACTTGGGTTTGAAATGGGAGGGGGGCTACTAGGGCCGGTTGTGCCCAATTAACTCCACCATCCACCGGTGATTTCAGAACCAACACGAGGGCATAAACCTTGCTACAGCAGAAGGTTCTTCTGAAATGTCAAGAGACAGAAACTCCTTTAAATCGGAAAAGCTTTCAACAGATCCTCATTGTTTTAACTTCTTTAATAGCAGTGTTGTCAAATATAATTTGATCAGACACCATCTTCTGATTAATTCATAAATTGGAACCCGAATATAGAGGAGACAGTATGTGATGGGGATAAGTGTGGGGGGGGGGGGGGTGGATGTGATCTCATTGGTTACCCATCCTATTCCTCCTTGATAAGCATACTTGAAAAGACTAATTAATCTAGACTGTGTTAGAACGTGCTCCGTTAGTTGAGTGAGATTAATAACCTTAGTCATTGTAGGTCAGATGACACCAGACGGTTTGCCCGTCTTCACCGGCGTAGCAACAGGATGCATGGGGGTACGTCCTCTCCCCCCTCATCCAACGGCGGAAAAAAGAACAAAAAGTGAAAAGGAGAGAGAAAGAAAGGGAGAGGGGAAAGGAAAGACAAAAGAAGATAATAATTAAAAAGAACTCCCCCAGTCAGTGGCTTGAGACACTATCATAGAAAGACCGATCCCCCCTCCTGCATGATGCTAGTGCCCCCTTAATGGTGAGCCCACGCTACGCCACTGCCCATCTTCAATGCCATGAGGTAAATACATTATTCAAGTGGACAGGGATCTTAGGCACTTTGCATGGTGAACGAGAAATGAGTACAGGTTATAAATAATTCATGTTGGCTTATTATTGTGCCAAATATACATGAAGAGGGGGGGGGGGGGGGCGATGCTTGGCTTGGTAGACTATGTAATGAGCAGATTTATAGCTTTGAGAGTAATGTAGTTATATATAATTTCCTACATTTCTGTTTTCAGTATTATAAACATCATTGGCGTTGTAGTAATCATTTTTATTCATCATTATCATCATCATCGTCATCATCATCGTCATCTCTGCCATTATCACACCTCATTATTACCAGTCACTATCATGGTATCAACAACTTCATCACGCGAAACATCAACACCATATTAACCATGTCCTTCATCACCACTGTCATCATCATCCTCATCTTTATCATCATCATCCTCATCCTCATCATCATCATCATCATCCTCATCATTTTCATCATCATCACCATCCTCCTCCTCCTCATCATCATCATCATCATTATCTTCATCCTCATCCACAATATCATCATCATCATCACCATCAGCATCATTACCATCATGAGCATCATCATCACCATCATCATCATCATCATCCACCATTACCACCACCGACATCATCATCACCATCAACAATAACAACATTACCACCACTCACAATCATCGGCAGCTGTAACTGTTCATTACCGTTCTCCTATTTACAATGTACCCGTTCCTGTGTCCCATGTGTGCCTTTATCGATTACCATTCATCACTGTTACGCAGTAGGGAATATTAACTCACTTAAAGGTACGGAGCATATCTTCCTCTGATGTAGACATCGACGGTAATTCAAAGTAATTTATGTAGAACGTGTTTAGGAGCACCTCAGATTTACTGCAGATATCGGGGTTTTTTTTAATTTGCGTTTCACATGGTTCGTCTTTGCAGTTAGTGGCTTCATGTGCATAATTACCTCTCAAGTTTCATGTAGTCCGTAAGAATAAATATGAAAGATAAACAAATAATAATGTAATTCTGAACGTTTTTTTTTTTTTATCCTACTCTTATATTTATCTATCCATCATTCTCAATTCCTCTGTTTTCATCCCTTTGATTCTTCCTTCCTTTCCCTCCCCTTCCTTAGACTCTCCCTCCCCTTTCTTAGACTCTCCCTCCCCTCTCTCTCTCTCTCTCTCTCTCTCTCTCCCTCTCTTTCATTGTCTTTCCTTTCTCGCGCAGACACACAAACACTCCCTCACTCTCGCTCGCTCTCCCTCCCCTCCCCCTCTCTCTTCGACCCCTCTCTCTTTCTCTCCTTTCCTCTCCCCCCCCCCCCCCCCCCCGATCTCTCTCCCCTCTCTGAATCTCTCTTTTTCAATCTCCCTGTCTCTCTCTCTCCTTGAATGTTAATAATAATAAAATTGGCATCTTGATTTTTCTTATTTGGACGTTCATGGTAATATACTTTGGTTGGAGGTTGATGAACGATCAAACCTCGAAACTGTGATGATGCCACCTGCTCTTCTTCACTCCACATGCTAAATAATGTTCCAGATATCTCTGTAATGGTCATACATCTCTGCTTTGCTATTTCCGACTTATACAATCTATACTGAATATCTTTCTTGCAATTGTTCGTTATCAAGAGATGTTAGGTGTTGAATGAAAACAGGATTTCATGCAATCCCTTTGGCGGCTTGTTTGCAATTTTAATTTCTTTCCGACTCATACGTCTACTCTTAAACCAAGTTTGTTGGAGCAGAGGGATCATTATCATTATTACACGTATAGAGCTACGTCCCATTGGAGAGTATTACTCAATCTTGTCTGTAGAGTCCATGGTCCCCCCCCCCCCGCTTTCTTTCTGTCTCTCCCCTCCCTCCCTGTCTCAATCTCTCCATCTGCTTCCTTCTCTCTCTCTCTCAGTGTCACTATCTCTCTCTCTCTCTCGCTCTCTCTCTCTCTCTCTCTTATGTATTTGTCTTTCGCCTTCCCTCTTTCTTGTTTTCTCTCTTTTCTTGCACGAGATCTATCTTTCACCATATATGTGGCTCTTTTGGCTATACCCTCTTTTGATGACACTGCCGGATGTCCCCTTTGCTTATTCTTTTTTGTCTCCTTCTCGATATCCCTTCACTCTCTCTAATATCTCCTGATGTTCAAGTTCCATCCAATCCATTGTTATTCCAGCCTACATATGAATCGAACTATGACCTTCTTCTTTCTCTCTCTCTCTCTCTCTCTCTCTCTCTCTCTCTCTCTCTCTCTGTATCTCTCCCTTCCTTTTCCTTTTTCCTTTTCTCTCACACTCTCTTTTTGACTATTCCCTCTCCCTCTCTCCCTTCCCTCTTCCTTTCTCTCTCTCTCTCTCCCTTCTCTCTCTCTCTCTCTCTCTCTCTCCCTCTCTCTCTTTCTTATCTCCATCTCCATTTCTCTCCACCATTTCCAAGCTGTAAATTTCCTTCCAATCATCGTATATTCTCCTGCTCATTTCCTTCCAATTTCCCTCTCATCACTTAACATTTCCTAGGCAAGATTGGCACTGCATCTTTGGTAAATTCATAGGATGATTGTCTCAGAGCCTTTGGAACTGTCACTGTGAAATCAATGTTTATTTCCATCATATTAAGAACCATGTCACAATGAAGTGTCCCTTACCGAAAGGTCATTGGCGGTCATTAGAATAAAATTATTAGTTTTCACTTATGACGCCTACATAAACATTGCCTGAAGAATATTGATTAAGGATGCATGGTTTCGTTTTTTCGTTTTCACAATTTAAAAACGTGGTCATGTAATTGTATCTGTTGCTTATTACTCACTGAAAAAATGCTATTTCCCTCAGATTATACTTTTTCAAGAATATTGCTCGCAAAATGTTTCCTAGAGTAATGCAACAAAACATGGATAGCCCCTTTGATGTGTCGTTCCGTCCGTGTAAAATTAATCAAGGTGAACTTTTCAAAATGACAGTAATTGTCTGCAAGCATGGAAATAATGGAGGTAAAAAGAAGCACCTGTACCGTCACCCTTTCAAAATTCTACCTAACTTAAACAGTGAATACCCCTTTCGCAATCATCCCTACTTAACATGATGGCGGCTTGACGATGGCAATAACGAACGCGGCTGTAATGTCGATGATGGAAACATAAGACGACTTTCAAAAGCAGACGTTCGTTCTGCTCATCGAACTTTCGCAGTGCAGACGTGGGGCGCGGAAAGAGGGTGCATTGATAAAAACATTCGCTCGCGAAACGTAAATTGCCACATTCACATCGGAAGTAGATTACAGTTGTGCATGTCTGGAACGTGTCGTAATGTGTCACGTTTAGCTCTGCCTAAAGCAATTTTACATACTGATTGATATTCCTTGAAAAGCTTTCGTGTAGGCACGCGTGTTATGTGATACATTGGCATGACATACTCAGGCATGTCAGGATTTTGTCTTTTTTTTTTTTTTTAGGAAAAAATTATTTCGTTTTACATTCTCTACAGTTTAATCATAAGTAATGTTCTTGTTTATTCCATTACCAGAGAAGCACCAAGATTTGAAGAAAAAAAAATTACTGAACTTTGTGCAACAGAAGGTTATCATCCATTGTGTTTATTTTAAACTGAATAAGTTGGTCTACACTGATTTAATATCTTACACCGATTAAAATATTCATATGACATATTCGTAAAGATATCACTTGTTTGTTGTTTCCCCCCAAATATCACTTGGAGACAAGAAGCGAGGTGAGATAATTCCTAATTTTCAGTACATTGTCATTTCTGTATAGTGAGTTTGAAAGATGACGTGGCATTTCTTAAATTGGTGTGCATGGTTATAGTGCATTTATCAGTATTTTTCCTTTATTTGTCCTTTTTTCTCAATCTAAATTCATTAAATTTCATTTGATTGCAAGTAATAAAGACTTTAAAAGATCTGTAAAACGATCACTCTAATTCATTGTACTATAAATCTATGTAGGCCTTAAGCGTAATCGTTTTGTATAATCACTACATTTATTGCTGAGAAGCAAGAACCATATACATATACAACTGTTATACCTCCCATAAATTTTCTAGCCTCTTTTCATCCTTTCTATCTCCCCCTTTTGGTCTCCTCTTTTCTCTTCCCCCATCCCACCCGATTTCTCCCTCCCTCTCTCCCCTCCCCTCCCGCCCGTATCATTTTTGCCCCTCAATTCAATTTCTTTCTCAATTTAATTTCTCAGCATTAATAATTCTGTGGGGGGAAAATGCCCTGTAATTGGTTTTCTGATGAAAAACTGAAATGTGGCATGACAGCGCAAAAATGCAAACTAATGAGAGTTTGCCATAGCCCTGTTGTTGATGCCCCATTCCATTTATTATAAGGAAAGTGAAGAAAATGAAAGAAAAAAAATCATGGCGTAGATCAAAGTCGATAGGTAAAAGAGAAAGATTTCGAGGAGCTGACGTGGAATGATTTATTACAGATATTAAAAAATAAATCAGATATTTTTCAGTGCAATAACGTACTGTGATTTAATCGCAAGTTATCGGTCGGTTGAAGAAAGGAAATTGTTATTAAGTATTTGGCTTCACCTGTGCCTGCATGGAGGGGAAAAGCGAAATGAATCACTGTAACCCTCGGGTCTCTCCTCCCGATATAACTGATTGGGATGTGCAGGTGTACCACTACACAGGGGTTTCCCCCTACTTTTATTCGAATAGTGCAGTGGGTTCTTAACGTGCAAAGGTGGTGACTGTCTTCTACACGGGGCCTCCAGTTAACATCCTATCCGAGGGACGGAGTGTTTTCCACTATAACATAGCGTGCGTCTATGAAACAAGGGAGGGGCATGCACGTTAACACACAACGCAGGCTTCAGTTGTTTTTGTTTTTGTTTGTTTTGTTTGTTTGTTTTTGTTTTTTGTTTGTTTGTTTTTGTGTGTTTTTTTTTTTTGGGGGGGGCTTAATTTTTTTGTTGTCTTTAGATTTATACATGTGATTAGACTGTTACCTGCGAATTATATGACTAGAACTCCTTGTAGCCTGTTAAATGTACATGTAATACATTTAGATATAAAGTTTAAGTAAATCTGTTTTGACCTATGCAAACCAACACTTTCACTTGCCGAGAAATACATTGCATATTTTTCTACATCATTATTATCAAAACAATAACGTCTCTACTCTATTATTTCGTGCAATGTTGGGCACATTTTGAATAAAAAAACCACATGGGAAGTCGTGGTTATGTGTACCCCTCGTATTTCATGACACGTCCCAGTTGTAGCCTTCTCCTATATCTAATTAATCAGCCAGTGATGTACCAGAGAAAAGTGTCCCTTTCATCCAGTAATCGCCCGTGATCATGATATACCTCTATACCAGAGGAAATGCAATTATAAGTGCCCCTCTCATCATATCTTTAGACATCCCTGTATACCCCTATACCATAGATGGGTGCACCTTTCGTCCATTAGACGCCTCTGTTTATACCCCTATGACGGAGGGTAATGGTATGTGCCAAACTCATACCCATGTTGTACAAGAGATGAATGCTCTTCTAATCCAGTAGACGCCCCTGTTATACCCCTATACCAGAGAGGAGTGCCCCTCTCATCTATTAGACGCCCTTGTTCTTCCCCTATATCAGAGAAGAGTGCCCCTGTGATACCCCTATACCAGATGAGAAGAGTGTCCCTCTTATCCATTAAACACCCCTGTTATGCCCCTCTATCAGTGAGGAGTGCCCCTGTTATACCCCTATACCAGTGAGGAGTGCCCCTGTGATACCCCTATACCAGAGAAGAGAGTCCCTTCTTATCCATTAGACGGCCCTGTTATACCCCTACACCAGAGAGGAGGTAATGTTTATCAAGACGTGGAGGTATTCATAGCAGGCCTGGGTGGATGCAGTGATTTCTGGAATCTAGTACAATTAGGTTAGTCTGTATTCCATCCAGTCACTGACATGACTGTGATGAATATGATTTAGTAACAGCTGTGCACTGAGGAATAATATTACAAAACATAATATTGACTCTCTCTTTCTCTCTCTCTCTCTCTCTCTCTCTCTCTCTCTCTCTCTCTCTCTCTCTCTCTCTCTCTCTCTCTCCCTCTCCCCTTCCTCTCATATTTACAATTATTTAGTCTCCCTTTCTCTTCTCTCTTTCATCTTTTCTCTTTCTCGAAGTCTATATTTTTGTATTTCTTTTCTTCTCTCTCTCTTTCTCTCTCATATACAAGCCCACGTACGCTCACACCCTCTCTCTTCCTCTCTCTTCTTTCTCTTTCTCTCTCTCTCTCTCTACTTATCTCTCTCTCTCTCTCTCTACTTCTCGCTCTCTCTCTATTTCACTCTCTCTCTCTCTCTCTCTGCTTTTTCCTTGTCATCTGCATGTAATATCTATGTATGCATCTCTCCTCTCTATGGTCTACCCATCTATTTTGTGTCTAACTTACTCATTACCCACTCCTCTCTCTCTCTCTCTCTCTCTCTCTCTCTCTCTCTCTCTCTTTCTCTCTCTCTCTCTCTCCCTCTCCCTTCCTCTCATATTTACAATTATTTAGTCTCCCTTTCTCTTCTCTCTTTCATCTTTTCTCTTTCTCGAAGTCTATATTTTTGTATTTCTTTTCTTCTCTCTCTCTTTCTCTCTCATATACAAGCCCACGTACGCTCACACCCTCTCTCTTCCTCTCTCTTCTTTCTCTTTCTCTCTCTCTCTCTACTTATCTCTCTCTCTCTCTCTACTTCTCGCTCTCTCTCTATTTCACTCTCTCTCTCTCTCTCTCTGCTTTTTCCTTGTCATCTGCATGTAATATCTATGTATGCATCTCTCCTCTCTATGGTCTACCCATCTATTTTGTGTCTAACTTACTCATTACCCACTCCTCTCTCTCTCTCTCTCTCTCTCTCTCTCTCTCTTTCCCTCTCTCTCTGGAAATTTCTCCTTTACTACTTTCCTATCACACTTTTATTTTTCCTTTCCATCCATGTATGTCTGCATGTATCACAATTATCTTTCTGTAGACAAATTAAACTTTTGGTAACGAACCTTTTTATCTTATGTATACGTGAAAACATCATTTTATGGACAATTCGATTCGATGATTCTACATGTTGTAGTACACTTATTGTGCCCCTCTTTTATAATGATCACCCCTTCAATCTTCAGTCTACTTGACGAATGTCGTCAGGTGGATGGAATCCATGGAATGAACTGGATACCAATCCTCGGTAGGAGGGGATAAAACCAGCTCCACTCATAAAGCTACCAGCATTAAACTCACTCGATCCCCATCTCTTCTCCATATAGGCGGGCTGCTTTACTCTCACTCTTTGGACCAACACACTTCTCTTTCATTTGGGATCAATTCTATGTTTATTGACAATTTCTTTTCTCGTGCTATAGTATCCTTGAAAACTAAAACCGGCTTTGCTTTGCTGACTCACTCTGATTTTAAATTGGACGAATTTAAACATCTTGGCCGACATCTTATTGTCCATGTCATGAACACATCACACTATTTTGTTGCATTTTGTATTATACTATAATACTGCTTCCGCAGTGCTTGCTCTCTTTGCATAATTTTCCTTTTTCTGTCAAACTGGAGCCAGATAATCAAAATTTCGGAATGTCATATCGACGAGATCCTTACAATTATACTTACAGCTCCCGACGTCGATTCACGGACGATGGCGGATGGGAGCCCCAACCGATGCCCAGCCGTCTTGGTCTCGAGCAGCGCTTCGGCGACGTCGTTCATTTCGACGAGGACTTCGGCGACTTCCCTTCGCACCCGCAGTCATCGCAGTACTACGTGACGTCGAGACCGACGACGACGATGATGCCGGCGAGGAGGATGGAGGTCGCCAGTATGCCTCCGATGCGGATGGGTAGGACACCCATTCCCGTGTCGACAGGGGATGTGATGATGACAGATACCGACTTCAAGGTCGCCGTCGACGTCAGTAACTTTGACCCCGAGGATATCGAAATCAAGGTAAAATATTCACTATTATTTTAAAGGTATATAAGACTTCGTTATCACAATCTACACTGCATGACCATGAATTATTTATTCTGTATGGATAATAACATTTTTTTGGAAAGACCAAAACGACAACATACTAAAACCTTGATAATCAGAGACATAATTTATATGAACCCTGGAAATTAATGTTTTTATGTTATTCTATTTTTCTACTGGACATATTTTGTAGGAGTAATGAGATTATTGTTTTCAATTAGCAGATCACATATGTTATTAAGTATAATTTTCATAATTATCATTGAATTGTGTTATGCATTCATATTACTAAAACCAGCATTTTCACACAAAACTGTCAATTTGGTCGTGCTCCCAGTTAATTGCTCCTCTTTACCCTACATCCAACACCATTTTATAAATGATTGATTTCAACAGAATGTTGGTAAATTCAATAGAAGTCGTTATAATTTTTTGGCGTTAAATGGAAACCAGCTTTGTTTGTTTGTTTGTTTTTTGGCTTTATTTTGTGCGAAATATATAAAATGTCTGTCGCTAGTCATAAATGAATTTGAATCAAATTCATGAATCGTTATCAAGGTGTGTTTACAACGGCTGGTGTATAAGCATGGGTATGTAGAACACGCATGTAGAATGATTATCTCCAACCCCCCTGACCTCCACCCCCCCCCCTTCCCCCATCTCATCTCTTCTCATCATGTCTGCATTCCAAGCATTGGCAAACAGCTATTATATCTCCCTCCACATGAATCTTTCAGTGATAGATTTACCATCGGTAGGGCCGCGGGACCGGGGGATGGGGGCTGCAGCCTCCCACTTTTTTTTTGTATACACGTTTCATAAAACCTAGGAAAAAACGTTCGAAAATTGTCATTTATGAGTGAAATCAAATCAGCCCCCCCCCCCCCCCCCCCCACTTTCAAAAACGCTCCGCCGTCCCTGATCGGGTGTGGTCAGCTAGCTCTCGAATGTTCGCTATCCAACGACACTAATGTTCTAGTGTACATCCCAGCTCCTCTTTCAATAACAGAAGAAAATGAGACCAATTACTTATTGTCTTTACAAAAAAATTATTTATCACGCATATCTAAAGCTATCGACTTAGATGTAGGATATTCTAACGTGAAAGAAATTTGCAATATGTTTGGTAAAATAACGTATGTATCAGAGTCTCTTGTTCTATATACCTTGCTACTTTATTCATGTTATTGCATGTATTCTGTCCTTCTATATCAAGTCTCCTTTCTCCATTAGGCAATCCAATAAATACTCTTCTTAATCCTTTCAGGACAGGAATTATTTAAGGGCTGAATTGATCACATTTTGTTCTTCAAATTGGCAACAATAATATTTTTCTTTTAGTGCTATATGGTTCTAATAAGATGTAATGTCTTGAAAACAATATGCATGGTGAGGAATTTTGTCGAAAATGTAAAAAAAAAATCCCAATTTTGATGAAAAACAATGATTTTGAACATCTCAATATGTTGCCAATATAAGGATTTTAAAGCTTATTCTCATTTTTAAAATTCCTGGCATCAAACGCAAAATGTGGTCAATTGTCTTGAAAGAGTTAATGCAGAGAAGTGGAAATCCAACTTTTTAAATAGTAATAATAGGGATCACTTTCTTTGCAGTTGAATCCACTCCAAATTATAGTGTAATCCAATCCAAATTAGTGGTTGAATTAGTCTTTTTTGGATTCTACTATTTTGAGCGTAGATGCAACTCCAAAGAAAATGGTCCCTATAAATATGACTTCCCCTCAAAAGTGGAATTTCTATTAATGTATATTTATAGAGAGTAGTGACGTTTCTAGAAAAACCTAGTGACGCCCTAACCCCCCCCCAAAAAAAAAAAAAAGAACAACTAAAAAATCCCTATCAAACTTCTCACGCCCAATCGTCAATGCTTTGTTATTTTTACAAAAAGAACGGGTGCCGTGTATACACAAACTGTTATTCTTGGCGTGTTGTTGGATACCACCATCACTGGACGAATTGACGCCATGTACGTGTCCTATATACATGTAGAACGAAAGAGAGTCAAGGCCATGAACGCATTGTATTGGTGGTTGTTATGTTAAGGTTGTCTGCCCGTGTGGAATGAAACACATTTTAACTTTGGAAGGAAATAGTCAAGCATTAGGAAAATAATGATGATGTTTAGCTGCTGCGACAAGGTAGATGATTGTGCATGAATAGCATGAATTGCAGCTTAAAGAAGGACTTTTGTCCTGTAGAACTAACACATTTTCAATTTCTGAACATTCAAAACAAAGACAACAAGCATTTTTTTACAGTACGTATAGTTAAAAATATATATAAGCTAATGCCTCTTGTATGAAAAAGAACTTTAGGTTTTAGTTCAAATATATTACTCATGTTACAGTACGAATAAATCCTGCGCTTCTTTTGTATTCAGCGTTTTTATTTGTATTCAACGTTTTTATATGTATTCAACGTTGTGCATCTACCTATTGTGCTTTTTGAGACACTGACTGCATCTTTCATTTTTTTCAATTTGCATTGCAGCACATCATCAAATTACATTTTAAAGGAATTGATAGACACTGTTCTAGGTCTTGAAGATTTCTTATGTTAAAAACATGCTTTAAATGTTGTATACTTACAATCGTAGAATTGATTTTGTTATTAATCAAAGTACGAACTTGTTTGTTCGAACATGGACGTACTACCATATACTAGTCACTATTTCTCCATTATCACTATGGTTCTGTTTTACGATGAACCCACGAATTCTTCTTTGTATGAAAATTCTCGCTTTATTCATATAGGCAAGTATACTCTCGCTAATTATAGGTACCTAAATATACATTAAGTAGCGCACTCTACACGATGGGATATAATTTAGTCATATACCTTACTGGCTCAGAGTAGCACATTCTCTAGTAGAGAGTCATCGGTATAAATTACCTCCAGACATTTCCATACTCATTCGGAGTCGGTATAGGCAGGGGCGTAGCTAAAGGGGATACGGGGCATACGCTACCCCATCGAATGGCAAAAATGGGGGAAAGGGGGAAGGGGGAAAAGAGAAAAAGAGAGGAAGAGGATGAAAGGGAACGTGAAAAGAAGATGATAGGACCCCATCAGACACCCCCCCCTAATCAATGGCCTCGTTAATGTGTATTTCATCCATCGAGTAGGACCTGTGCCCCCCAAATGATGCCAATGCCCCTCAATATCTGGACTCGCTCTACGCCACTGCTTTTATGAGACAGTTTCATCTCCAACATAACAATATTTTTTCCTCATATCGATAGCCTACATTAATATCAAGTGTATTATGCATTGTGGCCTCATCTTTGTATATTGGTTCATGGATTTTTATTACCAAGGTGTCTTTTTGGTTGAAAATTGCTGGCCGGGGTAAAGTTAATGGGCGCATCTACTTTTTTTTTGCACTTATTGTGAACTTAAGATATGCTAGACAGAATTTTGCGGGGGGGGGGGGCATGTGCCCCGTGCCCACTGGATCCGCCACTTCTTTAATTCATTTCCCTTATATTTCTTCTCAGATCGTGGATACCGAGTTGACCGTCCACGGGAAGCACATGGAGAAGCAGGACGACCATGGCAAGATCTCCCGGGAATTCACACGTCGATACACGCTACCGCCCGATGTCGACCCGACTACCGTCACGTCCTCGCTGGGTCAAGACGGCGTCCTAGCGATCCAGGCTCCTCGTAACCCTCCTAAACCCAAGAACCAAAACATACCGATCAAGGTGGAGAGTAAACCAGCCATTGGTGGTGCTAAGAAGTAAATCTGGAGTCTCTACCAATGATAATATTTAGAGATAAAATATTGGCTTTCGCTTAATGATGGTGGGGGGGGGGGGGGGGTGAGCCAGGGTGACGGTGAGCATGTTAATTGAATTAATTTAGCTACGTATATAAAGTTTTAAAACACGTTATTTTCATTGTGTAATCGTTAAGCAATGCTAAAATGTGTATTTATAGGCCATGTCACATTGAAACCTATAATTTAAAAAGTAAAAGGATGAATATATAGATCGTGCATCATGCAGTTAGATTACATATTCAAATATTGAATATAAAAAGTGAAGAAAAACAAATGTTAAAACAAGATATATCAGCCAAAATCTTGTATACAGCCTGCTCGTCATAAGCATTTAGCGTCTTGAGTAAGTGTTGCTTAGAATTATTGTAAATGGCAGGGTTTTTTTTTTAATGTATGTGCGTTAATATTTTTGTGAGATATTATGATATGGATCTCAAAATTAGAAAAAGATCCGGAGAAGCCTTTCGAATCTTTATAACACAAAGACATGCACACAGAAAGACAGAGACCGATTTTTACGTTAAAAAACTGCCCCATAATTATAGAGTCGATTATATATATGTCAAAACGGTTATATATTTTAAGATATGTATGTGCCGTTAATATTTTTTCTTCAGAAATTTTATGATGTACATGTAGATTTCAAAATAAGAAAAAGAAATCAGAAGAAGTCCTTCAAAGATATGTAGGACCAAGACACACATAGAGATATGTACCGATTTTATATAAACTGCCCCCACAGTATATAGAGGCAATTATATTTATGGAACGCAGACCTGGTTATATAATGTTATGATTTTAGCTCTTATAAATCTTTAACTAACAAACCGCATTCGTGAGTCAGCAGAAAACTTAATTTAGATTCTAGTTAGCCTAAAACAACATAATCGTAATTACAATGTTGAATATTATTCTGCTACATATCTGTTCTTCCAAGTAATTACTGTATATACTCTCAAAACTGAATATTTTTTTAATGGGCTGAGGAGTGACAGCGTTTAAATAATGGTACTACAACCTTTATTTGAAAACAATGGGTGAATTCAAGTTCGGTGTTGAAAGCTGGTGTTGGTGTTGGGGCAAAACTAGCACCAGCCACAACACCGAACCTGAAATGAAGCTGGTGCTGGGATTGACTTCACTAGGTGTTGAGCTATCAATAATGCGGATTGGTATTATTCTTATAAACCCGAATTCGGTGTTGGGGCTAGAATCAGCAGCCCAATTCACGCTCTCAACACCAACACCAACACCAACACCAAACTTGAAATCACACACTGTCATTCCTCGCCCTTTTGAATTGTTATTTTACAATTTAAGTTTCAGAGTGTAACGTTCTTTACTAATTGCTTTGTATGTCTATGTTATAATTTATTTAATGTATTATATATTTGACTTTTCTTTCGCAATATTTTTCGTTCTCCTTTTTAATAGATCTTTGTAATCATATGATTTTTTAGGTCTTGTAGTCGATATCAGTGCAAGTATCTTGTATGTAGTCATAGCCATAATGTAGCCTTATTGCTTCAATTGTTGGTTAGCAACCCATGATTCCTTTGCATTAAATTAATTAAAATGGTAAAAGCTTGTCAGTATTCTTCATTCTGAATTGTATTTAAGTCAGTCATGATTTAAAAAGTCTTGGAACGTAGATGAAACCCAACCCTCTCCCCCCCCAAAAAAAAAAAACACCAAACCAACAACAATAAAAGCCCACAAAAAAAAAAAAAACCAAAAAAAAAACCCAAACAAGAAGGCAAACAAACACCCCTTCCTCCCCCAACAACAACAAAAAAGCACAACGTTTTGAGCCCCAAATATCGTGTTTTGCGTAGAATTTGTGAATAACATTTCGTGGTTGAGTTATTATTGCAGCATAACTTAAATTGGCAACTATATATAGGAGGTACTTGGAGTAAAATGATTCTATGATAATTACCTTATGGGCTAACTGCCCCAGACAGCTCCGCTAGGACTACTACTCCTGACAATTAACACCAGGGCAAATAACATCCGGACAGTTATCCCGGACAAGTACATTCTGAGATGTTATTCCTTGAATAGGAAACGGAGGTGAACAGGGCCCTGTTTCATAAAACTTGTTATCAATTACAAGTTACAATAATTGTTATAAGCTACCGAAATCCTTGAATCTGATTGGCTGAGAGAAAATTTGTCATGAGTATGAGGCAGTTGTTATTTATAACAAGTTTTATGAAACAGGGCCCAGGTCTAAGGGGGTATTGTTGTCCGGGAATAATTGTCCTATAAGAGGTAGCATTCCGGGGTTGTCATCACAGGGTGTAGTTTTCATTAGGTAGTTACCTGGGTGCTTAAGATATTACCCTTACAGCTTCATTTGTCATTAATTGACAGGAACAAGGGTGAGAAAAGGCACATATTTCAGAAGTGAAAAGGCATCTGTCGATGACTTTCCAATATTCCTGTAGGAGGGAGCATGTGCCCCTGTAGCTACGCTACTGCCCTGTAAACTGGCGTAGCCATACTTGATGACCAGGGTGGTGGTGGGGGGGGGGGGGTTGACCTCTAAGTTCTGTGGATAATATTTTAAGAGGATGAGCGGGGGGGGGGGCATGGTCATCTTGTTGCCCTTTGATATACGCCTAAGCCCCTGAAATCACTTGTGTAACATATTAAAGAGTTTTGTAATTCAACGTGAAATTTTGACTATATATTTGTTGTAATCTCGAGCAAACTCAAAACACAGGAGACTGATTTTTTATTGAACTATGACCTTACAATATTCATTAATACGGAGTTAAATTTTCAGACCATACTCGAGCACATTTCCAATCGACAGCACTGAGACAATATTTTTTCAAAATAGGATGTCTTTAATGAAGAAACAAACGAAAATCTTTCAAAGTATTCACATTTATTCACAGCATGTCACTTGTAAAATATAACCATCATTTCGATCATAATAACTTAGACCCCGTTCTCACTCACTTTGAAAGTGGACTTTTGGAGCGGTCTATCTAAGACCGTTCCTCAGGAACGGTTCTTAGGTGAGTGTGAACGGTCAAAGTGGTCCAGGAAGTGGTCTTCTGGACCGCTCCAGAAGACCACCTCGGGGAGGTGGTCTTGAGGAACGGGTCTTATTAAGAGCGGTATGGACCGCTAAACGTGCAATGTGAACGAAAGTGTACTTCAACCGGAAGTGAGCCAGTGACGTTCCGCGCACAAAACAAAGCAAAAGCAATCGATCGGGCAGCCGGCAGGCACGCTACGGTACATCAGTTTGTATTCCGCGCGAAAAATTTGACCGCTGAACTGAGCTGCCATAGCAACAAGGCCACTTTGAATCGTGGAGCGGTTTGAGCGAGAAAAACTGCTCGGAGTGTGAACGCTAGCAAACCGTTCCTCAAGACCCGTTCCTCTGGAGCGGTCTAACTAAGACCACTTTCAAAAGTGAGTGAGAACGGGGTCTTACATTTACCAAATTGTACAAACATATCGCATCAATGGACCCAGACACAAATAAATTTATATAGAAATCATTTTCTTATACTAATATACGCAATGAAATCTAATTGAAATGGAACCTTGAAAGATGATAATTACAAACTGAGAAACATTCTTCAAGAAAGTAATGATTGATTCAAAAGATATTATACACACACAAAACTAAATGCTGTAGGTTAAAAACTGCTGAAGAAAAATCAAACTCAAAATTGGAAATTCGCTGTAAAAATACAGAATTTATATTCCCCAAATTGTCTTGATAAGACCTGCTTTGTATCAAAACAATATTTCATGCTGTCCAAACAGGGGCGTAGAGAGGGTCCGGCCATCGAGGGGGCACTTGTGTCGGTTGTGGAGGGGGGGGGGGGGAGGTACCGGAAAAATGTGGATGAAATGGTTTAAAGTGAGGGGAGGTTGTAAGAAAGGGTAGTAATATAATTTTCTTTTCACGTTACCTTTCCCCTCTCTCTTTCTTTTTCTTTTTCTTACCCCCCCCCCATCTTTTTCGCTATTCAACTGAAGAGGGGGAGGGCAAGTGCCCCCTTTAGCTACGCCACCGCGTCCAAGAGATTTGTAAATGTTTAAAATATTACCGTTGAGGTATTACAAAGATAGCATACAATCCAAACTGTGACAGAATCGTTCAAATTCAGCAATGAAAAAATATCAAATTATCCAAATATCAACTTATGAATCAAGAAGAAATATTTACAGAAGAAATACGAAAATTGATTAAATTCTATTAAGAGAGATCACACTATTATTTACAAAAAGTGCAAATAAGTCGTTATATGATGTATAGAGGCATAAGGGTGTAACTCAATGAAATGTTTTTTCCCAATCTCTTCCACAATACGCATCTCAATTTAATTCGTCAAAAATGTTTTTATATACATGTATATATGAAATATAGATTCTTAGTTTTGATTAAACAGGCAACTGAATATAAATATTCAACAGATAAACATTGTACGTCGATTCCTTTTTACAATATTTAATTTTACATTTCTGTTTATTCCTTATAATTATAATATTCCATATTATTATTTCTTTACAGTGCAGTTCGAAAAAAAATATCGTTAATAGTTATCCGCCTAGGACCTGTAGATGCATTTCAGGAATAAATGCTACCTATGCCTGGTAGTGCTTCACTTAGCCGAGAGTTACACTGTGTTGTAGACAAGACACCTTTTCCACGGACATACTGATTGGGCAGGATTCAAACCCCCAATCTCTTGATTGGAAGTCAGGTAAATGAACTACTATATCAATTTGCTTTTGAGGGTGCATACTTTTCAAAATAGCCAACAACAAATCCTAAAAAATAGGGGACTTCCTATACAGTTCAATTATAGGACTTGCTATATAAATCACAAAGAATTTCTTTCCTGGTTTTAAACAATAGTGAGGGGGCGCTACACAAGGTAGGTTTTCTTCATACGATTCCTCTAAACGGAGTAAAACAACACTCTTTAAAATAAAAACAAAACATTTAAAGAAAAAACAATTTTTAAACTTGCAGTTATTGGTAGTAAAGAAAATTGCGAATACAATAATCAACTAAATGTTTAGACCGAAATGATATTTTCTAAGGTTTTGATCGCTTAACTTAACATGAACTATCATTTTAGCAAAAAGGTTTTTTGTTACATTTTGAGTTAAATCGACGAATGTTAAAATTCATTGATTAGCAGCCATAATCAAAAAGCTTGGAGAGTTAATTTTCAAACCTTGGCCGGAAAAAAAAAATGTCGAGAAACATACGGGCATGAATAAATTTGTCATGATTTTATACACATGTTTATCTTCAAGAGACATTATTTATTAGATTTGCACTCCACGAACTAATCAACCATGATATAAGCATTAATTCAGTCACTTAGCTTAATATTTGATTTCAAATGTCATACTTTACATTGCATTTATGAAACACTGCCACATACAAATATATTCTCTTTTGCTAAACATTTGATTTTTGGAAATACAAAACTAGCTCTTCGGAATGAAAGGCGTCGTACTTTTATATTTGACTTCAAATAAAACAAAGTATCTTAAAGGTACTACCATCATTTGCAAAAGTTTAAGACCACTATTCCAAAATGCAAATAACTCAAAGAAAGAAAAAAAAATTAAACTTATTTTTCAGACATACAATTAATTTCATGGCATATCCTATGTATCATATTTGAACTATGGGCTTATACCATTACTCTTGTACTACTGATCACTGTAGTAAACATGTTGTTTAATCATTCAATGAGACAAAAGAAAGTATTCCAAATTATTGAAATACCCACAAATCCCGAGGTGATCTTAAACTTTTGCAAATGATGGTATTTAACTTTTTCGTGTGGTGATTTTCTTTTCTTTTTTTTTGCAAAGAACATTGAAGATTATGAAACCTGAACTTGTCGCAAAAAAAAATAGTTTATAAAAGGTAACATGGTGCTAAGCTTTGGAATCCAAAATGTATCTAAAGCTAGGGAAATGAGTTATCAGAACCGAGTTTTTTACTATAGCATGCTATATCTACAAAAATACAGAATTTCATTCCTCCACGATAACATGTCTTGTACATAAAAAAAATAAAAGTAAAAAGTGAATATGCCAGTTGTGCGTTTCAGAACTTGAAGACTGCCATTCGTTGGCGTAAGACACATAAGTTGGTCATAAATGAACTTAGATTTTAAAAAGTTTCCTTCTATTTCTAAGATACCATGGCAACTACTATTTTATCGAGATTGTGATTGTGATTGTGACTATCAACTCCACCCTTATGTCAGCGTAGGCCTATAGCACACAAAAATCGAAACACAAGCCTAATTTTCTTGAACTGTCTGGTAGTATTTTTGCATCGTTGAAATAAGGTTTTCTTCTCGGATTATCCCTTATTTTGTCTCTTATGCCGAGAGTAAATCCACGTACGATAAGAAAAGAGGCCATAAGTTTGTAATTTTCATCACTGTCAACAAATCTCCTTAAAACCCGCTCTTCTCATTGAGACAGTCAATGTGTAATGTCGGTGCGATGACCTCACATTTGCTCCGGGTCCCAGTCGGTCAAAGATTAGGGTTAGGGTTAGAGTTGCAATTGGGTGTTAGGTCAGGTTGAGTGTAAGGTGTAAGTTTAAGTATAGTGTTTTGTCCAGTTTTGATATAAGGATGTCGGTTTTCTCTACGGAATTGACCGCCAAGCAATTACCGCCGGAGCATGTGTCGTAGACCTGCCAGCAGTGGCGGATCCAGGGGGGGGGGGGGGCGGGGGGACCGGGCCCCCTCCCCTGGGGCCAAAAAGGGGCCCCAAAAATGCTGAGGACCTTCTTTTTTTTTTTTTTTTTTTTTTTTTTTTTTTTTTTTTTTTTGCTTGTCAGAAAATTTTGTAAAGATTGAGCCCCCTCAAGAAATCCTGGATCCGCCACTGCCTGCCTAGGTTCTGTCAGTTTGCGGAATGAGGAAGGTATGATGGTCAGTCAGTCAGTCAGTCAGTCAGTCAGTCTGTGATAATTTCTTTGGTTATGGATACATGACTCTGCTACAGGACTAATCGAGATTTTAAAAAAAAATCCACTAGACCGAAATGTATGTATTCTCTTCCCCTTCCGAGGGCTTAATTATTACGAGGCAAACATAGTCGGTCTCATGCATGGACCTTCTCACACGTAGTGCAGATGATTCATGAGACAAAAACAGATCAAGTGAGCCTTCGGTCTATTTTTCGACCTTATAGGCCCTCGGTCAACTTGGACCCCCCCCCCCCCCCACCTCCTCCCGTCCCCCGCCTCCTGCCTCCTATCAGTCGTCACTTAATTCAGGTCTAACTGAAGACTTGAAATAACTGTAAATTCCTCTTCCTTATCCCTCAAAACTAAATCAAAGTTTTAGAAAACAAAATCTGTCGGGGATGGGGTGTAGAAATATCTGGAAATACATGTTTCATTGAGTATCGCCGAGGCGTATCCATCCCAACCAAAGCACATTTTTGAATAAAAATGAAAAAATATAATTTATATCCATAATTTAAAGGGTTTTAAGAGTAATATGATGATTACTGATGTTAGCACAAAAATAATTTAAAATGAGGCCAAATCTTAATTATTTTCAATGGGCATTTGCTCCATGTTAGTTCACATGAGCCACTGTACGTTTGTCCATGGTCAGAAATAAAAGAGTTAGTTCAATTTGAGTCAGCTCGTAAGGAAAATGGAGAATTGTAAAAACTCTTGGAAGATATACCAAATGTGTATCTTGACCGCTCAAATCATTACAATATTGAGAATATAAATGTTATTCATGGTCAGTCTGTTGGTTAGTCCAAGTTGGTTATTCCGTCAGGAAATCTATATAATAATGAACAGCCATGTTAACTATGACGGAAATTATACCTAGGTAATAACAAGTGTATAAGATCATGATAACATCAAATCTTCCCCCCCCCCCCCAGGTGTAGTCAAAATGAAGAGCAATTGCTATTCGATGCAGTGTCGTGACTGAAGAGATTCGAAGTTCAGTCTATAATAACGTCTGTCTGTCAACTTTTTAGTTTTGAAAAAAAAAGGGATGTATAAAAAAAATTATGCTGCTTACACATATTGAAGATAGTAACAATGTATATATACGTGTACAACATCAGCAGTAGAAATACGTTATGTGAACAACCATAAATAGCAAAATACTTTAAATCTCGGTGTAAACAAAGTTACTAGTAGATGGAAATACACCCCAATGTTTCGGGGATGATCCGATCTTTGCGACGGCGACGTTTTCCTCCTGCATGATTTGACGGTCAAAGAAGGGATAGGGGTAGGACCTGGGTTGCCATAAGATTTCATATTAGGTTGTAGGCTTGGTGTTAGGGTTAAGGGCTGGTCACATTTGTCCGATAAGGATAACGATAGCGAGATTTAAAATTAAAGGAAACCAAAACCCAAGGAGAGAATCAATGTTATTGGAAAGTGAAAATTCAGAGAAGCACTTTACAAAAAGTTTCATTAAAATTGGTTAAAAAATGAGAGAGTTATGGAAGTTTGAAAAGTCTCGTTTTACTTTCTATGGGGATCCTCAAATTGGCAAAATTGCTTCAAAATGGCTGATTTTGTGGACAACTCTCCATTTGTTTTGTACACAGATTTTCAGATTTTCCCCATTATCTCTCTGGGTGCTCCTTGTCTCCTCCTGAACTCGACATATGTGGTGTAAAATACATTTTCCCATTATATATGTTGAGCTCAGAAGGAGATTAACTGCACCTTGAAAGATAATGGGGAAAATCTGAAAATCTGTGTACACTACAAATGGAGAGTTGTCCACAAAATCAGCCATTTTGAAGCAATCTACTATACGGCGTGTACGTGTGAGTATGCTAGTGGTCGTTAATTATAGTAGGGCAGCTCTAGGGTGCACCTTTAATGAAAAATCCCCTTATTGTTATCGTTATCGGAACCAATGTGACCAGCCCTTTGGGTATTGTGTTGGGTCCAGAGTTGAAGTTGGAAATTGACAGCGGAGCAATTTGTCGCCGGAGCGTGCGTCGTAGAGCGCGTTGATAGAGAGAGCTGTGACAGGTGCATATAATACACCTATACACTCTTAAAAAAGTTGGGCAAAAAAATGCCCAATTTTTAACCAACACTGGGCAACATACTGTCCACACAACTTTTGGTTAAAATTTGCCCAACTGATGTTGGGCAATCCATTTACTATGTTGTTGGGCAAATTAAATTGCCCATCAGTTGGTGACCCATTAGATTTTACCCAACTCTACAATTGCCCAACTGTTGGTTATATTCTCAGTTGGGTAATTATTGCCCAACCAATCTTACCCAATAGGATTGCCCAACCCTCTATTTGTTCAGCTGTTTGGTAACAAATATCATGTGGTTGGGCAAATTCAGCTGCCCAATTTATTGTTTCCTTTTTCCTCCAACCTAGGTAAAAAAAAATGAAATCTGCTTGTTACGTCCCTCTGGGTCAATCAATCCTAACCTATCCTATTTTAAGCTATCCTATCCTATATCTTAACCTATCCTATCCTAGTCCTATCCTATCCAGTTAGTGCAAACTAGTGCAAGCTCTTATATACCCCTTATATTTTTTATGCATTCGGTGACAGTTAGTAAATCGGGCCACCCCAAACCATACGCTACTAAAAATTCATGAATATTCATATAAGTGTTTTCCCCAATATTGGGTAAAAATATTTACCACAAGTTGGGCAAAAGCGAATTTCTAACCAACCATCAGTTACCAACAAAATTTACCCAACTGGCAAAGGAAATGTGACAAAATTACACAACTACAGGGCAACAAGTACCCAACCCATAATTACCAAATACTGTTGGTAAATATATGCCCAATATTTAGGTAAAAAGTATTGACCAATATTGGTTACACCACTCGAGTGTCCAGTTGGTTAATAATAGCCCAGAATTGGGAATATTTTTAACCAACCAGCAGTTACCCAATTAAATTTACCCAACATTTTAAGAGTGTACGCGTAGTTATAAACATGGCAGATCATGGAGTCTCCCAATAGTTTCCTCTCATGTATATTCTCCATGGGGGGGGGGGGGGGGGGGGGGACAATTTGAGCTCCATGAAATGAACCAATCAGAAGCGACCTCCGGTGTCGCGACTCTCTGTATGTATATATCTCTGATGCGTCGTACAATCATCTCGTCATAAGCACTTTTTGGGAGCTCCTGAAATGAACAAGCGACTCCAAATCAAAAGCATAAACTTATAATCATTATATTTTATTACGCCCATTATGAACCACGATATTGATACGCATTAAACTAAACAACTGAATGGTTAACACGATCGCAAAGACTTAAAAAAAAAATGAAATAGCCTTGCGCGTCCCCTAAAAATTATTATGACATGATTTGTTTCATAATCCAAACATGATTTTTATACGAAATATAATGGGGTATTGAATTGCCCTTGAAATGATTTCTCGAAAGCCTTTGCGATCGTGTCGGTTTGAGTGTTACTTATACACCAGCATTTCTTTTATTAAAAAATATTGTCAGTTCAAGGTGAAATGATGAAAACTGCCAACACTTGTCTTACAGCGTGTAGCGTAATACCATATAACAACTAAAGTGGTCTAAAATATACTCTTTGAGATAGATAGTGAATATAATAAAGCTATTCATTATACAAATATCATCATCATATTGACAAAAGACATTTACAAAAACACAATAGTTGCTTTAGAAAGAGTTTCTTTATACTGTAGATCTAGGTTACTAGCCCTGAAAGTCAAATTAAAACGTATAAGACAGAATAAGCCTTTGTATGAATAATTTTTTTTTCTTACTTTTGTTATTGGTAGGGGGGCCTATGTATAATGTTCGAATCTTCGAGAATTGACAAAATTCATGTCGTATCAAGCAGTTCACTCTCTCGACCTGTTACTGAAGTATAAAATACGAGTATGTCCGCACCCCTTTACCATATCTTTACCATATGCGAACAAATGTCCCCTATATGGACCAACATTCCAGGACAAATATCCCCCGGATCAACATCCCCAGACATCAAATTACTATTCCCGGACCACTAACCCCTATATAAGGCAATTACCGCTCGACCTATAATAGCCTACCATATAGCCTACCATGTAAAGGTAATTGAGTGATTGCCTGAAGGGTAATTGTCCTTGGGCCGTATTTGACCAGTGTTGAGTGGTTGTCCGAAGGGATAGTCGTCCGAAGCCTGGCTCAAGTTTGTCCACTGGATCTATGGAAGGCCGATTGTCAACCCCTAAGTTCCGTGTAGACTATTGTAATGGTTATGTAACAAAATAAGGAAAGAAAAACCGTTTCGTCATGAATTAAAATGAAAAAGAACAATTGATTTCCTTGAAACAAGTTTTTATATCTTTATTCAACTACAAAATGTTGGTGATTTGTACAGAACGAAGAGTTTGACGATTTTGGTGGGGTCCGTTTGAACGGCTTTCGAAAATACGCGCCTGTTGTGTTGTTAGACTTGAGAGCTGCAATAGCGCCCCTTCCGTTTCATCGACGCTCATGCTGATAAAGACATTTCTCCGAAATGGCAGACAGGAATAAAAGGTCACCCCAAATCCGAGCCGATTTGCTCCTTACATGATATCGTGGCATGGACATGGTGCTGGGTTAGAGTGGGAATTCTATTTTCAGATAATCTTTGAGAGGTAGCACATAACTAAAAGAGAAAAGGCTTGGATTCTCACTCGACACTGTCAAGATCTTGAACCCGAGATCAGATTGGATGTCCCTTAATGCTGCCATGATTGATGCATTAGAGAGAGAGAGAGAGAGAGAGAAAAAAAAAGTCATCCCGTGACGGTAATAACATTCCCGAATCTTCTCCATGTCCTTCATCTACTAAGGACAGGTACAGGAGAGTCATAGATACAGACAAAGTCATCACAAAGTCCACCAAAGCCAATCCCTCGAGCAATATCGGTGCATGACTGGTCGTGCAGAATATCATCACCCGAACCTGGCGGCGAATATTCAGCGAGTTGAATGGCGATACTTTAGAGTACAAGATAAGCCGAGATGTGATTTCTTCTGAAGTTGGAGATGGAATGGCGTCATATCTTGTTCTTTATCCACACCGCAGGTTTGACGAATCATCTAAGATTTCTTCCATCTCTATCTCTTTCTCTCTCCCACACCGAACATGCCATTATCGTAGGTATTGTCTGTGTCAGGAATGGATGATGCTTGGCATACTCCATCATTACAATAAAACGTAGATCGCAAGAAATATTAAAGAAGCTACTGCCAACGTCCATCGACTTGTACCTATGGATGGAAAATAGAATATAATCTTGATCTTAGCACATGGAGGGGGGGGGGGTACTCAAACAACAGAATAACGGTTGATCATATTATTATCTGCGTAAAACAGTGAGATAATGGAGAAGCGAATGTAAGAAGCAAAACAGATGGGGATGGGGCAATTCTCAAACACCTGTGACAAGTCAAAAATAAGGGGGTCCGGACCAAATGATACCCCCTTGTATCCGCCCCTGTATTATACATATGAAAACCCCAAAATGTAATCCCGTGAAGAATTTCATGTCCGTAATATTTATATACATATGAATCACTGCATGCTTTACAAGTCCTAAGTTCATGCTTCCAAATCAGGTTTTTAAATTTTTTTTTTAATGAATTTGATTAGTGATGTTTAGTATTTAACAATCATGCATTTTGATTAATGGAAGCTAAACATTAGAAGTGACAAGTATCTAATTAATATTTTTAGGAATACCCTCTAAAGATCGACTCACCGTGTACATGGCTTATAGCGGATCCCTTTCCATCTCCAGATTGGTTTGTACTAGATGTTGTAGGCATTCCTTAGTAAGAAAAATAGAAATTTGACATCAATTAAGTAACATTAAATGCCATTATTTGATTCATTCAGTTTGCATTTGGTTGTCAAAGGGAGTTATGGTCTGGACGGTACTTTTTTTTCGTGTGAATGGCATTGAACTAGTTCTTGGAGTGGAAGGTACTGCAGATAAGTAATAATTCAGGTGCCATGCAATCGTCCGGAATAATTGTCCTACAGTTGGATTGGTGCTCGCTATCATTACTTCCGGAATTACCAATTCAGGGAATATAAAATGATACTGGTAACAAAAATCCAATAGGTGAAAAAGGATGTAGAGTTTAATATAAATTTAGCTTTAGTGGTATCCCTTCCCTGCAGAATACCCCCCCCCCCTTTCAGGGTGTTAAAAATCTATAATTAATGCTTCTCGCCCCCTTTGTTGTCCATAAGGTTTTGATTTTTTTTATATTTTTAATTGCAACAGGAGAAATAAGATGAGGCAAAGTTTAGATCTGGAGCAGTCTGATTTGAATAATCATTATTATACTCATTAATTCTAGAACTTATATTTGATTTTCGACCACAGGTAACACAATAAACAGTTGGTTTTGAAATCTAATTTTCACAATATATAAATGAACTTTATTTAGATTCGGAAAAGGAATCTAAGTTGGAATGTGATGTAGCATTAAAAGTCATTTTAAGACAAGTCAATCAGATTTATAGTTCTAGCGATTTTGATGACTTTGATGACGTGAGTTATCCGACGAGATTACTGATGTATCTGTCCATGCATACAGTGGTTAATTCAGCATGGACGAGTCCTTAGGTGGAAACAAACTTACGAGAAATTCTATTTTTTGACAACGTTCTACTGACAAGAATATCCTCAAATCAGGTAAAATGTTCTGTATTTACGTTTAAAGCCTGATCTTTCAACAAACAACGGCGCCCTCAACCCACCCACGGACGAAAGGCAACAAAGAGACGTACAGGAAATTAAAAAGCAGAAAAATTGGCCCTTGGCAGATCGGCATATTGACATTCTCTTCGATCTACTCTCTTAACTTAGTTTGATGGACAAGAAAGATTATTGCCTTCATCTAACGAACAAACATTTATCGGTCTTCTATAAAGAGAACAGACTGTCTGCTATGTTTATTTAAAGAGACGAGACGGAATGAATTGTGCGTACATAGGCAGGGGGTGTATCCAAACACTCCCACTCAAAATCGACAGCCTTAAAATTGCCCAAAAGCTTTTACTTTGGGCTTCTTGTACTCTCATTTTTAACTTTGACTTTGTCAAGATCCAATGGAGCACTAAGATTAGGTATATATTCGTGTGGTTGATTTCCTCCACAGGGAATTTTCCTTGCGATGTATATTACTGTATTTGCTGAAACAACTTGCCAACAAATGCCTTATCGTTGATAAGTATACCGGGAGATAAAATTTCAACTATTAAGAATAAAATCGTTCCCATAACTTAAAGTTAATGACGCAAGATGAGCTTTCAGAAAGAAAATCAGATTAAGATCCAGATTATTATTATTATTATTATTATTATTATTATTATTATTATTATTATTATTATTATTATTATTATTATTATTATTATTATTATTATTGTTATTATTATCATCATTATTATAATTATTATTATTATCATAGTTATCATTATTATCTTTATTATTATTATTATCATCATTATTAATTATTATTATTATTATTATTATTATCATCATAGTTATTATTATAACTCATTCATATATTTATGTGTTTAATTCTTATCTTTAAAAAAAATTAGGGGGGAGGTCCATATTCAAATACACTACATTTTGTCCCTTCAATTACGTTTCAAAACAATTGTATAAAGCATCAGAAAAGTTTGAATACAAATATCGTGTGAACAAAAATATTCACTTAAATACAGAGAGAGAGAGAGAGAGAGAGAGAGAGAGAGAGAGAGAGAGAGAGAGAAAAAGAGAGAAAGAGAGATCCAACTTTGTTGAAAAAAATTCTATAATTACGTCAAAAAATTGTTATTCATTCTGTTAAGGTGCGTGACGTACCGGTAGGCCTGTTTAATGATGGTATTATTTTACCCAAAACTATCTGCTTTGGATATGGACATCCCACTTCCCACTGTTTGATCTTTTCTAAAAAAAAAATTGACATGTTTGTTATAGGATTAAGTAAGTACCCTTTTGAATCTGTCAGATAACGAATCAACCAACATCCAACCACATGTCTTTTGGGCACGTTTCACCTCAGAAAAGATGAACCTATATCATGCCAACCAGAGGCGTAACGTGGATTCAGACAACAAGGAGCCCTGGCATCATGGTGGGGGGGGGGGGGGGGGGGGGGTGCTGGTCTTAATAGGAGGGATGAAATGCAAATGAACAAGATCTCTGATTAGGGGAGTGGAGTCTCCTAGGGTGTCGTATCATCTTCTTTTCAAGTTCTCTTTCCCCACTTCCATTTTCTCTCTTTCTTCCTATACCTTTTCTTCTTCTTTTTTTTTCTCTATTCGATTTGTGCCTCCTGTTAAGCATGTTAAGGGGCCAATACTTCATGGAGTTGCATAAGTGGTGCGACGACATGGGGAAAATCAGTCGGACGTTGGAAATATGTTTTTGAGAGAGAACTCTGACTTTCTTCAGATGAAATCTCTTTCTAGTGGAATCCCCACTGGGATTGTAGATAAAGCTAAAGGAGGTTTAAGAAGGTATCATTCGATCAGAGTCCTTGGGACTGTTATTTCAATAAATAATTTCAGTCAGAATCATGAAAAATGGAAGATCCCTATAGGCAGGGGTGTCGAATTCAATAAATACGCAGAATACAAAGGGCAGTCATGACTTCAAAAATACATTCGATCAATTTTACCACGTCGGTGATAACTTTCAAATAGAAGTTTCATCCCTTTATAGACATAATCCCCTCGAAGAATATCTTGTTTGTTTTGACCGTCCCGAGTAAATTAGAAACACATTGTTTGCACCGAAAAATGCATGAAATGTTTTACTTTGATTGTATCAAGCTCAATTTTCATTATAATGTTAGACATGATGCAACATAATAAAAAAGGCCCAATTATAACTTGATTACATAATATTTTAGCTTATTACTATAGTAGAATATGCTTCAATCTGAGACTCATATTAGTACTTTTTTTCTCTCTCTCATTCCTTTTATATTTTTCTATTTCCTCGTTCTCTATTTCGTTCCATCTCTCATTTTTCAGTCCATTTATTTCATATTCTCAGCTTTGTCTTTCTTCCTGAGATTTCATTTTCTCTTATTGCCTCTTCCTCTACATTTTTTTCTTTTTTTCTAGTTTTATTCGTCCTCGCCCACTCTCGTTGATTATATCTTCCTTCATCATTCTTTATTTTGCTTCATCGTTCCCGTCTCTCCCTCTGTCATTCTGTCTCTATAATTATCTCCCCTCCTTTCCCCACTCCCCCCTCCCCCTCTCTCGCTGTATTCCTATTTTTTTTCTCTCTGTCCCTATCTCCATCTGTCTGTCTGTCTGTCTATTTATTTATCTCTCTCTCTATATATATATATTACACCCTCTTCCCTCTCTCCCCCTTCCCCCTCTCTCTGTCTCTCTCTCTCTGTCTCTCTCTTTTCTGGTTTTATTCGTCCTCGCCCTCTCATTTCATATAATATCCCGTTACAATATGCCTATAAACCCACCGTGCACTATACAATCGACTGCGATCCGATTTTTGAGATAAATTGCAATCGCACTAAATGTGGACATTCAAACAAGTAACTTCTTCCTGATTCAGGTTCTGAATCACAATATGAATAATGAACATAGTCATTTGATGCATTATCAGCCTTTTATTCGGAAGAGAGGTCAAATCAGCTTCAAACCGTAGACAGTCGCAGGACTGCTCTGACGTCACTACAATTCAGAGCCGATTTAGCCTTTCCACCGACTAAAAAGTCTCGCAATATCAAAGCCGTATTTTTTTTTCTCACTTTACTGCATACACGAATTTTTAGAACCTTAATCAAAAAGAGTTCACTTGTTCAAATGTTTATATAAAATGCTATTATTACCTTTTCTTCCGAAATCGTATATGTGCGGTTGGCTTAATAATATGATAGGCCACATATTGCAGGTGGAAACGTGAACTTGCAGATATCTGCCATCATCTTTACTTTATTCTTTGCTAACTGCTTTCCTTTATCATGTCGGGCTGACAACTATCCAATCCTACCTTCTATAAAAGCGTCAATCACTGAACTTATATCTTTATCCTTTTTCAAATGAGAGAAATGTCAAAAGGCATAGCCGAAGAGCTTTTGAACAGCTGCACTTAACTGTGAAATTAGATGGGATGAAAAGAAGCTATATAGATAATTATGGTGTCGAATTCATTGTTTCTATCGGGCGTTGTGCAGCGAAAATTCTGAGCTGAAGCTAGTCGAGAGATATGGGTGAGACAGCTGACCGGAGAAAAGGTGTCGATCATCTCCTCGCGTCGTCTGAACCATAATATCTTTATCTTTTTCCTCTCCTTTTTTCTCCATTTATAATTTTTCACTATTCGAATTCGGGCGGAGCATGTCCCCATGCCTCCGGTAGCTACGCCATCTTCTTGCTCGCCAAGTGTTGTGTAATCGCTGCAAAATAAAAATCATTTGATGATGCAAGTTGATGTGCCAGCTATACTTACTGGTCGTTTGTGTCCGCACTTTACTATCATGTGGAACCTGGTTGATGTAAGGGAAATTTGGTGGGGGTGGTACCCCTCTCCAGGGCTGTTCCTCGTCCATCCCAGGCGGCGGTTGATGGGTGGGTAAAGGAAGATTAGGGGGCAGGGGTGCCCCGGGAACATCGCGCTTTGCCCGTCTGTGATGCAAATCGGCAACATTCTCAGTGCGTACTGATGACGTCAGCAAGGTGTTCCTCTGAGGAGCTTTATGAGCCGTTGTCTCGATGGGATGGTTGTTGGTGTTGCGTTGGTTATACCCTTTATCAGGATGCTTTATCCTCTTGTGATCTTGCTCACTAATCCTTTCTGAAAGGAAAATGATGAAAGTATGAATAATTAAGTGCTAAAGAATATACGCAGGCAACAGGCGAGTAGCCGGGGGGGGGGAGGGGCAATGGGGGCGGTCGCCCCTCAAAAAAAAACGCCAACTAAAAATAATAAATTCAAAAAAAAAGCGAGAGCGAAAAAGCGGGGGGGGGGGGGGAATGAGAGAAAAAGAGAGAAAGGTGCTAAGAGCCCTTATCTTTCTCTCAAAAGTTGCTAAAACGTCAAAGTTTTCGCGATTCGCTTCGCGCAGGAAGGGGGAACTCCCCCATCCCTGCGCCCATCGCTGTTACATGTACAGTGCAATATTGCGTTCAAATAATTCAAAAGGAGTCAGGGCGTCGAACTAACTTTTCGCCTAAAAATAAGGTGCTATATGAGCCGTTATATTTCTCTCAAATTTGCTAAAACGTCAAAGTTTTCGCGATTCGCTTCGCGCCGGGGGGGGGGGGGGGGAGGAAACTCCCCCTCCCTACACCCACCCCCCCCCCCCTGGGGAGCACGTCACAACCGCCCCCCCCAAAAAAAAACAACAACAACAACAAAAACAAAAACAACAACAAAAAAACAACAACAAAAAAAAAAACACACAAAAAAGTAAATCCTGGCTACGCGGTTTGCAGGCAAACATGAATCTGAAAAATGTGTTCATGGGCTGTAATGTCCGTTTCACGCGAGGCGTCATTTCGCATGCCACGTTGTTTATCAAGCTTATGAAGGCAATTAGCGCCTACGCCAGTAATTTAACGCAATGTGTTGCCCTGTTTATGTTGCATTCGTTAAAGCGATACCACTCTCACATTACGCGTCAAAGTCCTCACAATACAAGCCAGTTCGTAATTTGCGCTAATTAGTAAGTATGGTACAAATGACCACGGCAAATATGACCCTGACATGACCCCGATTTGTACGATTTTGATTTTGGTGGATACGCTACGGTCTTGTTTAACAACTAAAATCACATTTGGAGCCTGTAACCAAGCCCCTAAAGCGGCCGCCATTACAATGTAACATTTGGCCACGATTTGAACGCGCCCGAAGCCCCTATGCATTATTCATTTTGTAAGATGCTCCCTACGGCGTATATGCTTTACACACAAATGAAATAAAAACGTGGATCAGTGTCACGCATGCGCATTAAGAAAGGTCAAGTCCGCTTAATTTATTCATGTATGCTAATGTATTCATCACTTTGCTAATGACGGCGCATCGCTAATTGACGAATGGGCGTCATTCATATGGTGTCATTAAAGGGTCGAGTTGTACATGTACCATAGTTCTTAAGAAGATAAATGCATGTTGTTGATATTTTAAGTTTTAATTTGTCTATGCCTGTAACATAAAGAGATAAATCAATCTTACGATATCAATCGTAAGTCTATGGCAAACCATTTACTGAAGAGTAACAATTGATTGTAAGATTGATTGTATCTCTTTATGTTACAGTCCCTTGTTGTGTGCAGATGAGACCGTATACATGGTATAAGGGACAATTGTACTCGGTACAAATGACCTTTTTCTGCACATGCGCAAATTGTAATTACGAATTGGCTTATTCGCTGACGCAGTATAACGTCAGGAAATAAATGCCTCGTAAGCACCGTGCTAATGGTTGGGGTCACCAATGAGATCAAGGTCTCGTTTCATAAAAACTTGTTATCAGTGACAAGTTACGATAGTTGTTATATATAAGCTATTGAAATCATTGAATGTGATTGGCTAAGAACAAATTTGTCATAGATCTACCGCAGTTGTTATTGGTAACTAGTTTCATGAAACGGGGTCCAAGATTAACAGTGGGTGAATTCAAGTTCGGTGTTGAAAGCTGGTGTTGGTGTTGGGGCAAAACTAGCACCAGCCACAACACCGAACCTGAAATGAAGCTGGTGCTGGGATTGACTTCACTAGGTGCTGAGCTATCAATAATGTGATTGGTATTATTTTTATAAACCCAAATTCGATGTTGGGGCTAGAATCAGCAGCCCAATTCAAGCTCTCAACACCAACACCAACACCAACACCAACACCGAACTTGAAATCACCCAGTGATCTGTCTCAGTTTTACAACCCTTGGCCATGACATGACTACGCAATAGTTCTATATACGATAACTTCCAGTTATTAGTTATAAAAAAGGTGCATTATACATGTATACATTTTCAATGTGTCCTGTTTTTACGTTGTTATTATCCATCACTCTTACTTTTAGCTCTTTCCTCCCCAAAAGCCAGTTTAAATTACCCATGTACACTTGCAAAATGTCAAGAAATTAGGTACAAGTAATAAACTGTACTCATTTGGGGTCAAGATTATCCAACTTGTCCAATGAGAAGTGTTCAAGTTAGAAAAATATCAGAGCAGAATTGGTTTGTGAAATTCATGTCCTGTCTGTATCATGCTGAGCGTGAGGCCTCGTCCTAAAATAAGCCACTTGCAGGACTTAAAAATGATATTTGACTACTTATTTTGCAGACCAACTATTGTAGGTCAAATAATGCCTCACTATAAGTCTGTCGCGCTAAAATTGTCCATTTACCGTGGTCTCTTAGTAGATTGTGCTCATGTTTATTTTCCTTCTTGGGTGATTTTAAAGTCCTTTCTTTTTCATTATTTTTCTTGTCGTTTTTCTGATCCTGATGTTGATTATGATGATGAATCCTCCTTAGTCTTTCTTCCAGTCCGTGTTTGAGTCGTGAATTCAATCCTGGCGAAGATGGCGCTCTTATCTTATCGTCTACTGTGGCGATGTGGGCTTTGTCGAAAGGGTCGTCGATTATCTTCGATGGATAGAGATCGACATCAGTTTCATCGTGGATCAGAGGCGATTGGAGTTTGTGAGATCGATGCGGCACTTTGGGAAAATCGACTGAGGAGAAAGCAAAGAATACATCAAATTATCTATTCATCATCGTCTCATTTTTTAAATTTATTTATTTTTATTCATTCATTTTTTTCTTTTAGGATTGTTGTCGAACATTTAGAAATATATCATATTCTGATCTACCTGGCTATACAAAATATAAATATTACTTCAGTGACAACAGCACTGATAAAGAGAGGAGGGCAAATCACAACACGATTAAGTTTATCCCATCTTGAATTAAGGGCAAACATTTTTTTTTGGGGGGGGGTGACATAGCAATGATATGGATTATGATATTATTTGGTAAAATGTGTCGAAGAGAGTATTCAAACATGCAAAATTTATGTATTTTGGCCCTCTCATATATTTCAGTTATCTTTTAAGTTGTTTTTTTTTTCGCAACTGTCAGATGCAGACAATATCAAAAGTTCTATACACCGACCTTGCATTTTGCTAAAAGCCTATAACGTTTAAAAAGCACGATTGAAATTTAGTATTACATCAGTAACTTTCGTAACATTTTGCTTGAAGGTGTATACAGAAACAGCAAGCAGTGATAACACCAATTTACATTTATGTTCTTAAATGAATGCCATGAATGAATTCCAGACTTCATATCACGTCTCCAGAATCTGCTTAGTTTAAGCAAGGGAGTGCGTAGGAAGGCGGGGAAATCAATGTAGAAAAGAGAAAAACACCTATTTCAAGTAAAAATGGTCATGTTTCTTGAATGAACGCCATTATCGTCGACTGAACAAATTCCCGACTTTATACCATGTCTAGAAAATCTGCTTAGCTTAAGCAAGGGGGTGCGTAGGAAGGCGGGAAAATCGATGCAAAGCGCATGGCTGTCGTCTGCACCAGAGCGAAGCTATTTTAAGAGCATTGCTTGCAGATTCTTAGAACGTAATCGCACCAACGGGTGCATAAATGTCGAAAGTACATGTCGACCTTCGGGAGAAGGTGGATAACCCGTACACGCCTTTTACTATCATGTCACGGGGTCATTACATCATAATACCGTTCAATATGATGATGGAATTAAAGAGAGTAAAGTGGGAGAGCGAGTGAAAGAGAGAGAGAGAGAGAGAGAGAGAGAGAGAGAGAGAGAGGGGGGGGGGTGATTTCGTGACAAGATAATGAGGAAGAAAGATGAGAAAGGGAGGGGAGATAGGACGAGAAAATATGGGGAAAGAGGAAAGACATAGTGAGGGGGAGAGAGAAACGGTCAAAAGAGGGGAAGGGAGAGGAGGAAAATGAGCAGAAGAAAGTTAACTGGAAACAGACAGACAGAGACTGAGAGACGACGAGGGAGATATAAAGAGAGAGAAAGAGAAAGAGAGAGAGAGAGAGAGAGAGAGAGAGAAAGGGAAGAGGATCGAGAAAGGAGAGATAGACCGACAAAAAGATCGAACTGCCAATTGAAAAGAGAGAGGCAGAGGGATATACAGTCAGTCAAATGAGAAAATAAAAGAGCTAATACATCAGGAAAGGTACTTGAACGACTCAAGTACTGTGTTTAATCAATTACAGTACGGCTACGGAACGTGAGTTCGAATTCAATTGGTTGAGTTTAATGAAACATTAGTATGATTAAAAAGTCAGTTTTATACGTGTGCCTGAATAATTACGGAGAGGGAAACGTGTTATATACATACCGATAGCCTATTCAAAAATAATAATCATGTCTACGCTAATGTGGAGTGTTATAGCCTTGAGATCATCTAGGTTAGATCTGAACTCACTACTCTTTTTTAAAAATATACTTTTATTTTACATTGTTAATGTTACTTTTCTTTTTAACTTGAATTATTGTTAACTGTAAAAAAAAATATTGCAAAGTTGTCTGGTTTCCTTTTAATTTAGAAATGAGCTCTGATCATAGCATTACATTGTGACAGAAACTGGAAGCACTTTTGAAAGGTCGATTATGTATAGTACATAATAATAATACTGTGAGGTTTTGGAATGATATGAAATATTGACTCAATCATGCTGAAAGTCACATGCACTGCACACAGAAATGTGTATATGGGACTACACATACATGTGGCATTAAAGTTTTGTCCACAATTTCAAGCGATTTATCGTCATCTTTCGAATATTAGGGCATTAATATGAAGAGCGATCCCTTTCAGATGACATTTTCTTCTACGATGTTCTTCCAAACTAACATAAAAAGAATGGGAAAGTTCACAAATTCTTTTTCACCTCTATACCAGAACTCGGCCTCCCCTTTAACATAATTTGCGAAGACGCGTCAAATAGAAAACATAAGGGCTGGTGACGAAAGCAAGTCGACGTGATGAAAACTTTGAAATTGAGGCAAAAAAGAGGTGATCGACTTTCTTGAGAAGCCGGTGGCAAACAGCAACACGGCCTGATTTCAACACCAGGCCAGATTTTTACAGGATGGTTTCATGAATGTCGTTACACTTTCTATTCCCCTACCCTCTGTCCCTCTACCTTTCTCTCTCTCTCTCTCTCTCTCTCCCTCTCTCTCTGTCTTTTATCTCTTCCCCATCTATCTCTCTCTTTCCCGCACTCTCCGTCTCTCTCTGTGTATTTTTTATGATTCTCTCTCTCATCCTCTCTCTCTCCCTCTTTATATATATATATATATATATATATATATATATATATATATATATATATCATCTATTTAGATAGATATATATATATATATATATATCTCCCTCTTTATATCTTACACCGTCTCCCCTCTCATCTCGCTCTCTCTCTCTCTCTCCCTCTTTCTCTCTCTCTCTCTCACCCCTCTCTCCCTCCTCCTCTCTCTCCTCTATCCCTCCACAGCTCTCTCTTTTCCCACCCCCTCTCTCTCTCTGTCCTCTCTCTCTCTCTTCCCCCTTCCCTTTTCTCTTTCTTCCTCCCTCTCTTTCTCTCTATCTTAGCCTCATTCTCTTTTCCTCCTCTAACTTCCACCTCTTTATTTTGCCCCTAATCTCTCTCCCCTTTCTCTGCCTTTCTCCCCTTTCTTTATTTTCCTCTCTCTATCTATCGATTTATCTCTCTCTCTCACTTTCTTTCTACTTCTCATTTTCCCTACATATGCCCGCCTTTTAAAAACCAGCTGGTTTTATGATCGCCTGTCTGTCAATATAGCTCAATAATTTCAAAGAGAGCAATCACGGATAATGATAAGCCATATAGAGCAACTGATTTTATGAGTGGCAGACATTCACTATTATTTAATGCAGGTTGAATTACAACTCGATAAAATCACAAGTAGCTACTTTCATGCTATTCAACTTAGCCGTCTGTGATTTGCGTTAAATGCACTCGTTATGAGGGAGCATTATAGATTAGGTTGCTAGTGTCTTCTTGTCTCTATCACCGTGAGAATTTGTGTCTGAGAATTTCTCTTGACAAGCAAACTCTTTCCAGTTTTACGTTCGCCCTTTGTTTAATGATTCAATATTTTTCGTGGGATTGGTTAAGTAATTCAAAAATTTCAGAAAACCTTATATTATATTTATGTCTTCCTTTTTTTAAAAAGAAATTGGCTTTCCAAAAAAACAGTACATTAGAAACAAAATATTAAATACCATTTGATATGAACTAGGACATACTAAATGAATACTCGCAAGGGGTCGTTGTAACGACAGTCAACATCATAGCACCAAGTGAGAATGACAGAACGTTGAACAAAGTCTCCATACATATATATGAAAGGAAATAAGAGAATAATGGTTCAGGTTACGTAGCTTAAATCAAAGTTTCCCATGCAGAGCTGTAATCCCTTTTTGAAATGTTTGCAAAATTTGAAAAAAATCATTTCCTTTCTCGCATTGCATTTCTCATAGAGAGATATATATTCGATATAAAATCCACGTGTTGGCATTATGAAGGCACAAAAAATTAACAAAAGTCGTTTCATGCTTTAATCCAACGTTTATTTGTTCTTGTCTCCGTAGCCTAGTGGTTAAGGTATTGGTGTCCTAAGCCAACGACCTGGGTTCGATTCCCGGCGGAGACATTTTTTGAACCTTTGCAAAAATTTCAAAAAGGGAGGACAACTCAGGGGAACATACTGTTAGAAGTCATAACTGAATATTTTTTCCGGTCTTAGTACTTGGAACTCCGACGTCATACCAACATTCTGTCAAGTTATTGATTGTGGAACCCCGCGGTAAGAGTCGTAGATCACTAACGGAATATAAGCCGTTTCGTCTCCTTCTTTGATTGTGTTTATATCACGTTTCTTCTTTTATTTTAGCAGGCTATATCATTCTCTTTAATTTGTGACCCAACCTTTTTTTTAGGGACACTATACGTATATTGAATGTATCATACCATGGCAATGCAGTGAAAATTACTGCCAAAGGCTGGAGATAAGAGTAAACAAGAATACAAAGAGGGAAAGTTAGGTAACGGAATGAATATCCGTTTAAGTGGTCTGTAATTGAATTTCCAAAAAGCAGAAAGTTTCTTTGGAATTCCACAAAGACCGATGGGCCGTAAGGTGACTCCAGTGCACCCTTTGTAAAGCTCATGTACAGTTTTTGGCAATGCCCTCAAGCTTTTCATCAGATTTCTTTACTATTTTGATAGTAAGCAAGATACTAACTATTCTACGCTACTGTGGAGACCCTCTTCCCTAACTGGAGTATTAAAGGATACCAATCACCTGAAAAATAATAATTAAATGGCGTAAAGCTAGAATGTATAAAATCAACCTCAATTTTTTGTTTTATACTTGGCATTCTATGGGTTAATGGTTAAGGAGTATGAATGAAATACAAGATGACAAAACCTGTACATGGAACTCAAGTCAGACTTGGGTTCCGTGCGCGCCCTATTCTATGCGAGCGCGTATGGGATGCGTCGAATAGTCTACTCACAAGTCACTTGTATGTTTATTGAGAGTGCAAAACTTAAACTTGCAATATATCTTTAGAGAAGGAAAATTTGAAGTTGAAATTTCGAATACAGTATAGTGAAGTGGAACCCCTGATATGCAGAGAGAAAATATCTTTGGGGTGATCGATACGATTTCAATGAAAGGGGATGAAAACAAATAGCTGTGGCTAAGCTGCATAAGACTCACGTTCGACCGACATTACTGTGTAAAATCAACCGGTCTGCTGCATTGCTTACAGATTTATACGAACCTGTATAAGATTACATTGCAATGCGCTTTTAAAAGTGCAGACAGTGATGAGCAATATCCTTTGCTTGGAGTTCTTTTCAGATATTTCAACACACACACAACACACACACACACACACGCGCACGCACACACATAAAAAATATTTAAAAAATCAGAAATTATGGAAGCAACCTCCGAATAACTGGCACATCATTAGTTAACAAATTTCATTCCAATTTCCTTTTTGCTACAAGTTCTAAGTATTACCTTTCAGTTGCGTTTGCTGAAGTAGGCCTATAACCATGATGATATAGTCTGTATTTTCAAGACCCATATTAACACCAAAATCTATACAATTTTCAGATTATATAAATATAGACATTTTACACAAGTCTTTCATTTTTGTGCCTACTTCAACTTATATCTGTGGAGAGGTAAAAAAAAACCCCCAAAACCAACTCGCCTCTAGCCAATGAGGATAATATCAAAGGGTCGGTCCAGGGGCTGACTTTACCATCGAAACAGCTAATACCACGAAGGCGGAAGTTTCTGTCTTGGCAGCACATTAATCACTTTGCAGGCTCATTTACACTAGGGCTTAACATCGCCATTTTACTAGTATTGCAATGTTACGGTGAAAACTGCTTCAAGATAAAGCTGAGTTCTTGCCAAGCGATTCCGTTGTCAAGAAAGCACTCAGAAGCGATTTGGAAAGGTTAATTAAGCAGTACACCAAACCACAGCCGAATCTTGAACAACTACGTTATTTTGGTGCCGTTGCAAAGCACATGTAATTTCAACCAACGAGCCTTTCGCGTGAATGTTCCCTATCATAATACCTATACATCTGAGCACGCTGCGTGTTATCAAAGCTTATTAGCTAAACATGTTACAACCTATACTTGGGAATGTGTTTCCTGATAAACCTACCTTGGACGGCGTACGTCAGAGCAGGAATGAGGACGGCCATCACCATGACAACCATAATCTGTAACATTGTCTGTTCAACTAACATGATGATCTGAGGGTCTTCAGAAATCTTCTGTCACATGACCTACCGAAAGTCTGCGAGGTGCGTTTCAATTATCCTGAAGATATGGAATAGACATGAATAAAATGAAATATGGTTCTTACGTGATTCACAAGGGAATACAAATGAATAAACAATATTGTGAACATTCGAGTTTATATAATTAACGAACAAAAAAGAAACAATGAAACAGTATCGAGCGAAGACTATTAATTTGCTTAGTAGATATAAAATAAGATAAAACATAACAATCTGCTTTCTTTTCGTACTAATTTTTTCGGCACGAAAATCATAAAGCTTTAATCTATAGGAAGATATCATTACTTGGAAGAAAGATGATGCTATTACTTGTGGATAAAAAAGCAATTTGTTACTATAATGAAAATTGATATTCACACGCACCATAGAACTTAATGGAGCCGTCTCTCTTTTTGCACGCTTTCAATTTGTTTGTTTTGTTTTGTTTTGTTTTTTTTTTTTTGGGGGGGGGGGCATCTGGGCGCACCAGAAATCTTTGTGAGTGGTGGGTGTGCGTGTGTGTGCGTGTGTGTGTGTCCGTGTTTGTGGAGGGCTGCATATATTATAATCAATAAGCTGTGAAACCACCATTAAGGAGGGAGCTCTTAGAGAGTCCTTTTCAGGATTCCTCTTCTTTTGAAAGAATACAAGCATAAACTATTTAGATAAAAATAATGTAGTCCATGAAAACCCCTTAACAGAGTGTTAATGGATTTGAGCGGGTGAAATGTGAAGTTAAGACCTCATTAACGTCTTAAAATTCCTTTCCTTTTAGAGGTCTAGTATCATCCCCAATCTCAAATATCACCACTGAAACAAATACACCGAGGTCTCTTTAAAAAGGTGAGCTGGTATCGTTCGTTCCTCTCAGTATAGCCGATCGTCTGTCATCAATTTCCATTCGAGCCGCTCAGTGGGGCATTATAGAGTCATTCTTATCTTGAAGTTATTGGGTACCACCAAAACGTGAGACAATACCGCCGTGACCTTCTGATGTGGTCGGTTTTATTTGAAATTCAAGGCCCGATGTTCTATTAAAATGAAAGTGAGATAATGCTTGATATTGAAAAAAAAAATATTCCCTCTTCAAAAAGGAGAAAGCACTCAACACAAATCGCCTTTCACGTTTAGTAATATGAGAATTCTCGTATAATTTTCAGAAAGAAAAACATACTTATAAAACGCTGTCATTCTTTACTAGCCGTTTGGAATAAAGAGATACATAGTCATTATTCTTCTCTATTTTTTTTCATCCTACCTTTCATCTATTCTTCAAGTTTCCTTCTCTCTCTCTCTCTCTCTCTCTCTCTCTCTTTCTCTTCACCTTCTCCTCCCTCATTATCTCGCACTCACTGTTTCTGTAACTGATCATTTTCTCTCTGCCGAATGCCCAAGTGTTTCCTGATGCCAATATGACTCTATACCGCTCTTCCTCCTCTCCCATCTCGGTCTCTCTCTCTCTCTCTCTCTCTCTCTCTCTCTCTCTCTCTCTCTCTCTCTCTGTATTTCTGTCTGTCTGTCTGTATCTCTCCATCTACCTTTCCTTTGAGTCCACCTTCATCTCTCCGTCGAGATACAATGTTAGTGCCTTTTTCATTTATATTCTCAATGGGTAAACCGAATAGCATGAATAGAGATCCACAGAGGGTCACTCTCTCATCACTCATTCATCTTCATTTCCATTTCATCTCGTTGCCTTGAGTAACATCATCCAGCTATTGTTAGGGAGACATTGAGGTCTATGGCAATCAGAAAACGAACATGATTGTCCGCATATGTATCTTTCACTCTATGCTCAACCAAAATGTAATATTAACACCGATAGTTTACTTGATACAGTGACTAGGTGTATTAAACAAAAATTGACACTTTCGACAATAATTACTCGAAAGGTAAAAAACTTGCGTGAAACTGTGGTTTGCACATTGCAAATTCAAAGTTGGAGGACGTCAAGTTTATTTGGAATAATTTTCATGTTTCTTTGAATACTGTTCTTAAAATAATGCTGTGAATATTTAATCAGATTTTCATTTTTTGAAAAATCAAGTCCACAAAATCTGTGCGTATCAGTAATTAATTCAGAACACAACAACACCATTGTGCATCTCACCTGTCGTTTCTGCCAACATTAAAGGAGAATGAAACCCTGGGGAAAATCAATTCTAATGAAAAGAGAGGATAGAGAGAAGCAATTTTTCAAAAATTCTATCAAAATCGGTTACGAAATGAGAAAGTTATGAAAGTTTGAAAAGTCTCATTTTACTTTCTATGGCGATCCTCAAATAGGCAATGTTGCTTCAAAATGACAGGTTTAGTAGTACAACTCTCCATATGTTTTGTACACAAAATTTCATAATGTATTTGACACAACATATGTTGAGTTCACAAAAAGACAAGCAGCATCTTTAGAGATAATGGAGAAAATATGACATTTTGTGTACAAAACATATTGAGAGTTGTACTACTACACCTGCCATTTTTAAGCAACATTGCCAATTTGAGGATCGTCATAGAAAGTAAAGTGAGACTTTTCAAACTTTCATAACTAAATTTCGTAACCGATTTTGATGGAACTTTTTAAAAAATTGCTTCTCTCTATCATCTCTTTTCATTAATATGGATATTTCCCCAGGGTTTCATTCTCCTTTAATTATTAATGACTCGGGGTTAAAAGAGGTGCTCTGAAATTTCAGCTGATGTTTTTTTTTGTTTGTTTGTTTTGTTTAGAAGTTAGTGCTTGTGTACAGTCATTTTGAAGTCGACCTTCAAATACAAACAGATCACAGAAATGAAAAAAAGATTTCATAGATTTTTCTTCCCCTAAGCGCCAAGTATAAAATGTGATAAGTTATTATGATCAATAGTCCTATATTGGCTGTCGCTTTGGAAAATATTTTGGGTCTTCAAGGATAACGATTGTGCCAGAAGTATCGAACAGATTAACTTTAAAGTTAGGATTCCCATCCTCCCTTTATATCCAAACCTTAAAATTGCCTAAAAATATTCCTTTTTCTCTTATACATGACGATTGAAAATACTTCTTTTCACTTTCACTATGTCTGAAATAATCGTCCTTTGTTGATAGGTTACACACACAAAAAAAAACATACACGTATTTACATGTTTGATTCAGAAGTTACAACGGGGAAATTCCCTCCCAGTCCCCAATATATACGATTTCTTCAATTTCCATCGTAAATCGCTTTTTATAGAAGATAATATAGGAGATTGGTTTCACTTAAAATAGGTGTTCACCTGAATGGGCAGCTCACCGTGACATTATACTTGTAAGCCCAAGGGAATGTTTGTGAATAATTCGGAGGAAGAACGCCAATACATCTTGCGATCTAACAAAGTTTATAGCGTACATCGGCTTATACGACCTTGGGTATTTAGGTAGCCTAGAGCAAGCTTACTACACAGATAATAACACCTATTCAAGAAACATATGCATGATTGATATCAGTATTAGATACATTTCTTCCTTGGAAAAGTAATCTTGCGTAATGAACCGCTGTGCTAAAAACAAATAATTCCACAAAACCATGGAAATGATGTAAAGAATAAAAACGAGGTCTAAAGTTATGTAATTGAGAAGTAAAGGGCCAAAGACGGGATCAATTTGAAGAACTTTATAAGGAGCAACAAATTCTATTATTTTTTTAATTGATAGGCTATGTTACCATAATGTATTTTATATCATTTCAGGAGATTTGCAGACACATTCAGTCATACACAAGGCATCCGCTAGCATGTCACTAATTTCCATCTATACTGTATTATGAAGGCATTTAGGTACATTTCAATTTGTATTCCTTGTAATTAAATCTACATGTAATTTTGTCCACATTCACAGAAAGCCCGAACAGATATGCTTTAAGTTGCTTTTTCTAGAAGAGGCCATGTCTTTGTCATGCACGTGACGATGGATTGAAGTAAACATGTTTTGTAAGTCATCTGTTGCCTGAAGACCTCCCGGAATATACCTTACTTCTCAGTACTGACGCTTGCAATTGCTATTGGTTTGTACTAAAATACTAAAACCCAAACTTTTCACCTTGATAAATTGGTTACATGTCGTTTTCCGAAGGTTCTTTACTCCGACGGATCGTATTTCCGAAAATTAAAAAAAAATAGGGTTCATAATTCCGAAGGTTCATAGTTCTGAAAAGTTATGTACGGCTCTATAGCATTTTCGGAATCATGACCCCTTTCTCATTTTCAGAATTACGGACCTTCGGAATAAGGAACCTTCGGAGCAATGCATCAAACTTCAGAAAAAACGAGTACTCCCCGATAATTTAGCCTTTTCCACTTAGATAATATTGTATTGATCATCAAGCCTAGATAGAAATAAATGAATAATTGGATCTCTTCCGTTGATCTGAAGCTAGAGTGCACCTCGATCTGATGCTTTTCATATTATGCTTCAATAAGATAAGATAAATTTAGACATTTTAGCCCCTGGGTATTTTTTTTCTTTCCAAGTGAAATACGTCACACCATTATATCTGAAAGGTGATTATAGATTTCTTAACCACCTTGGTGGACGCATGAAAAGTGTGATTATGAAGAAAGTGACCTTTCTTGAAATGGGTGTGTCTCGAAATGGGTGTGTTTCGAGACTCCACAATAAGCGGTAATTGTATGTAAGGAAAATTTGTCTCTGTCGTTGCCCTTCGCCGCCGTATACCCGAAGGCACAGGTGGGATGCTTTATACTCCTGCTGAGTAATTATTAATGGCGACAGTAGAGTAAAATGTTTAAAACAGCGATTTAAGAAAATACTTCATCCTTTTCGTCATGTACTCATATACTGCAGAGAAAAATAAAATATTGTTATGTCACTCCTCTAGGGAAAACAGGATAGGTCAGACCAATGCAATATAAACAGTGGAGAGAAAATCCGGCCTAGGCTTGCGGGTTAATGATTGAGAAAAATAAGGACTGAATAAAAAAAAAAAAAAAGAATCGCAATTTCATGTCATATTGACGGAGCTGAGGAGGGGTAATTGCATTTACACTCGCACACACACACACACACACACACACCCACACACACACGCGCACACACGCAAGAACCGCACATCCCACCCATAGACCACAGTTCACTCACACATTCACACTTGAGCGCACTCATCAATACTCACAACCATAGTCCACATCACACCCCACAACACCACTTACACCTATATATGTAAATAAAAATATAAACACACGCCATGTATCCACTCTTACCTTCGCCCACACAGCACACTGTCAAGCAAAAGAAGATATTTAGACATAAACAGAGATATATTAGGACCGGTGAATGATTGCCCTTGGCTAAAGCCCACGAGTGCGACAGCCCATGTGACCGACAGCCCTTGAAATCGAGAATGACGGTTTCGCGGGCCTTCTGAGAACTTTAATGAGGGTTCACTAGACCGACAGCCTACGAAACCGACATTTTTCTACCTTCCCTTAAGGTGGGTTTTCACGGGGCAAGCGAACGTTTCGCGAAGGATGCGAATGTCGAAAATATAGCAAAGTCCAACATTCGGAGAAGATTTTCTCCGAATGTTTCGCGACAATGGAGCCGTAAGCCATTCTTGCGCAGTTTGTGCGTAGTTCTCACAACGTCTGTGCGAATGTCGTGTGTAGCGTTGTCGAACTATGGCCAGTCCAATTACACGAAGAACACGCGACTAAAATGCGAAGCTGAGTTGACAGCTGTGTTGAGTTGATCAGTCTCTCGTGAAAAGTTCGCTGTCTAGTCGCAGAATGAAGTCAGACACTTGGACTTTGTCATTTTTTCGACATGCGCATCCTTCGTAAATCGTTCGCGTGCCCCCTAAAAACCCACCTTTCATGTATTTAGTTGTTATAATCACTACCACTCTTACCCAGGAGATAATGGGTATCTGTGATGATTGCCGAAAGTCTGTTTTTGCCACTGCATGCATGTGAACGGTGCAAAATGGTAGGAATTCTCCCTAACGAGTGGAAATGGTGCACACTTGTGTGCGGGCTTGAAATCCAATGCCCAGGGGTAATGATAAATAACATTGTAGGATGGGGGGTTGCATTTCCGGACACTTAACAAAAATTAACAAAAAAACACCTGAGATCTGCAAATTTCAACGGCACTATTGACACAATTTCCTTAGTTTTTGTTTCATTTGGCAGAAAATTCATTTCCGAGTAAAATAACAGTAAGATCCTCAATTCTGGGTAAGGCGTTTTGATTCTACTGCTTAAAAAAAAAATCATTTTCAAAATTTGCTACTTTATCAACCGTAGTCATGCTTGAAGCAGCGAGAAATTTGTGTATGACGGCATCTCATACAACTAGCTTTGTTGACAAACACATGACTGCTCTTATTTCTTAACGGATTTTGCTCAACCTTTCATTGATCTTATTCTTTAACTTTTCTGCTTTTTTAAAACCAACTTTATATTAGGGTGGACTTACCAGTCAGACCCAACTTCGGAAAACCGAGCACAGGTATATACTCTGAAAACGGAGTATAAATATAGAGCCCTCATCGTTCCGTGCGAGGCAGTGTGTACAAAAGGCATGGGGAAAATCATGCAAAGTCAACCAGCCAAATATATATAACTTTTTAAAAATAATGCTGCGTGCCAATTATCTTCATAATCCTTGAATGATTCGTCATATGAAATGACTTTCAAATGACAAACGTTTGAAATAAATATATCCGCAGCATTATTTTTGAAAAATATATTATCAACAGCAAGCCGACATTGCAGATTTCCCCCATGTGTTTTGTACACACTATCTCGCACTGAACGATGAGGGCTCTATATTCATCTTGCTCCATGCGCCGTTTTCGGAGTATATACCTGTGCTCGGTTTTCCGGAGTTGGGTCTGACTGCTTACCCTCTAAGAATAAAAGTTCAAATGAGGGCAATAGAAACACCAGGGCATATCTATGACAAATATAATCCTCTTCTTGATTTACAATCCTTCCTTAATGGAACATAGAGACAGGTAAAAAATAAATGTAGTTGGAATTTTGGGTTTAAAAACTTGAGAATAAAAAGTTAGGATTTGTAGTCGAATGCACTTTTGGGTCAATACTCCTTCATTCGACTGCTAAAATAGGAATTTATTGCTTTGTTTACGCGTAGGAAGGCGTCACAGATAGAGTATATAGTCATTTTGAGATGATGGATGTTATATGTGACACTATGTCGGTATCACTTCTTTAACTCGTTCGTCCTCGACTCCTCACAAGTGCGTTCGACTCAAATTGGATTGAAATGAATGGCTTGATGGTCCGAAAGCAAATCTTTGGTTTCACTTGAAGACGCTGCTCATAGCGACCCGGATTGGTTTACAATGAAGGCAAGAAACGGCAAATGGGAGAATCGTCTGTTTGGTGTGATTAGCCAGAAAACTGCTGAGGACAGTTATTGTGATGCAATAAATATGTAAAGACAATAGCCGTCCTTGCCATGTCGACTCATTCCATCCTTTTGAAGAACGATCAGAAAGAATTCTTCATCTGCTTCTAGAACCTCAAACTTTAAGCATAGTCTGGCAGTTGGGACAGTTCTAGTTGACATAATAACCTGACAAATAAAACGCTAACGAAAAAAAAAAAAAAAAAAAAGAACCACGAAAGAAAACCCATTCGTCAGAAGCCTCAACTTGTTTTCGGAGAAATATATGAAAATGATAATTTGACAAACAAAACGCGAACGAAAAAAAAAAAAAGAACAACGAAAGAAAACCGTCTTTGCTTGTTGAAGCCTCAACTGGTTTGGGGAGAAACAATGGAAATCGATACAAGTCCGACCACTCGATATGTAATCTAGGATATTTAGGACATTCTTTGATTCTTATGGGGCCATCAAGAGAGTGTTCAAAGTGTCCGCTTGCAGCATGACTGAAATTCTTAGTTCTTTCTCCCCTCCATCCCTCTTAGATCGTCTCTGTTAACAACATCCTTCTAGAGTCTGAGTTATGTTGCTTGTTCTACAAGTCAAGTACACACTTCAGTAGTAACGCCCCTTGAAGACATGCAGCTTAACTCCTCCAATGATTTCTTTACTCTTGAATTCTCGTTGAATGTCTGCACCACCCTCTTCTGGCTGGACATATCTTGTTCTGCATCATCCGTGAAAATATTATACCCTCTGTCTATCTCCATCCTCCCTCCATTCCCCATGACCTCTTTATATATATATATATATATATATATAATTGTGAGAAATGAAAATGAGAGAATAATGGTTGCGTTGCTTAAATCAAGTTCCCCAGAACTGTCCTCCCTTTTGGAATTTTTTTTTGCAAAGGTTGAAAAAATGTCTCCGCCGGGAATCGAACCCGGGTCGTTGGCTTAGAACGCCAATGCCTTAAACACTAGACGGGCCAGTGGTTTCGGCGACACCAGATTCACTTGACCGACATATAGACAAATCTTCAACCTCATTAATTAATATCTTTGTCGGGGGCAGGTGAGTTTTGAACAAAGACAAGCCGCATGCCTCAGCTGGATCCAAGCGAATGCTTTAAGATACATGTATACATTTGAATAATTATAAACAAAAGAAATTAATTAATGAGGTTGCAGATTTGTCTATCTGTCGGTCAATTGAATTGTGTCTACATTACAGGCATCCACAAATACGAGTCTGGGTTGACAACAAATTAAAATATCTACCCTGGGTTGACTAAATAGCCACAAAGACTACTCTGGTTGAACAAACTAAATCGTCTAGGATGCCTGTGATATAGACAGTAGGAATTGTTATCTACCCTGGGTTGACTAAATGGCCATAAAAACTACTCTGGGTTGACAACAAACTAAAACGTCTAGGATGCTTGTGATATAGACAGTAGGAATTGTTATCTACCCTTGGTTGACGTATTCGACACAAAGACAACTCTGGGTTGACAATAAACTAATGTGTCTAGAATGATTGTGATATAGGCAGTTGGGATTCTTTTCTACCCTGGGTGGACTAAATGGCCACAAATACTACTCTGGGTCGACAATAAATTAAAACATCTGGGACACCTGTGATATAAATAGTTAGAAGTGTTATCTACCCTGGGTTGACTAAATGGTCAGAAACATACGTAAAATGTTTAAGTTCCTTAATCGACCCGGGGTTGGTCTACCCGGGGACTATTTTTTTTCTGTCAGGACCTGAGCCACCGACGAAAGAGAGCAGTATTTGAGTGTCAAGAAGGGGTGGCAATATGGTTTATTCCGCCAAGACTAGTCGTAATGAATATTCATGAAAAACAAATTGTAGGGACATAATAAAATGAGCGAACCAAACTAGCAATTCTTCGTGTGGCGCATTCAGATCTACGTTGTGCTTGTCATGAAGATATCCCGAGTTCGAATCTCGTCAGGGTTCATCATTGACAAAATTTTCTTTTGCTGAAATAAAAATAAGGTGAACCTTTGAGAAAATGCAAGTCTTAAGGGTTGTAGTCTCTCACAAAGTCTTCAAAACGGGGCCTCTTCACTAGAGTACCTTTATATAGAGAGTAACGACATGGACGTCTGACTTTTCTGGAAACAAAATGGCGTTCGAATTCTTTCTATTAAGAACACCCAGTTGCTCATCGGAATTGAATAGAAATATTGCATAGCAGTGGAAACAAAATGGCGATCAAATCATGAGTTGTCGCTACTCTCTAATAGTGGCACTCTACTTTTGACCAACGCCCTACAGACACACTGCCCTCTCTTGTCGTTGGCGCAAGTCCTGACAGAAAAAAAGACGCCCGGGAAGGGGGGAGGGATGCCCTACCCCGGGTAGACTCTCATGTGGGTATTTCCATTGCTGCATATATATACATATATGCATGTATATGTATAATCTATCCCCCCCCCCTCTCTCTCTCTCTCTTTCTCTTTCTCCTTAAATGTGTATGCCATCTCCAGACCTGTTTATCTTTCGTATGACATGCTTCAGCTGTTAGTATCAGATCAAGGTTTGAGCGCCAGGCAAGCGCATCATTATTCCATAACTGAGGATCTCTATGTCATATTGAATGATTTTTTTAAAGACTGATAACGATTTACAAAATAAAAAAAAAAAAACCACTTTCACGCTCTTTTAAAAACTAGAGCATTTCGCGTCGCCAAACGGAGAAGTTATTTTGTATCAAAAATTATCATCTCTAAGAGAACTCTTTACAAGAATAGAGACATTCTGCGCTCGATACAAGCTATACAGTTCAAATCAAAGACAAGATCTGAACCAGAAAAATGATCTAGGTCTTGTTATGTATGCAGATGGCCGCCCCAAAATAGAATTTGTAGCAAGAAGATGTAAAGAAACAAAATAACTGAAAACCTAGTCGTTGAAATAGAATGTTTTCTACTGACAGCATCCCTCTTAAGTCTCCCCCAGAGAATGTCTGTTAAAAGGAAACATTTTGACATAAAGAGGAGAAGACAGGAAGATGGTTTCTGCAAATGCTGATTTATTGATGCACTTTTGTGTCAAGAGAGCTATGAAGGGTAATTTGTCAAGCCAAAAACAAAGTAACAAACCTAAATGACAGTTCAGTGCACACAGGCATAGAAGGATAGATCTCCGTATACGATGTGACAACCTTCAGTTTCCATCCAGCACTCTTTAAACATTGACAAATGTCAGTGGTTCTTATGGACCAGTAAGGTTATCTTCATATGATGTATAATATTGCTTCTCACCACGTTGTCATTAACAAGAAGAAACACATTAAAAAGACGAAACCTGCCATCGTTAACCAATTTAAATTAGGTTTCAAAGGCGTCCGACATTTTGCTCTAGCGACATTATTTTGCTCTTGGCTTTATTTCATCAAAGATATAGGATTAGGGTGAGGGTTGCGGTAGTATTACAGGTTAGGGTTAGGGTTAGGGTTAGGTAAAGTGTTTCGTCCAGGTTAAAGAGCGCGAAAATTGACGCGGAGCATTGTCGTCGGAGCATGTGTCGTACTAACCTCTTCTAAACTCAGCAAAATACATGAAATGCATGCGTTTCGAAAGACCCGTACCCTATATAAGCCATCCCTCTGCATTTTCTGTTACCGTTTCAAGTTATGTACGAGTGACAAGTGGCGTGGTGTGGGTCCAATCACGGGAGGGGCACCGGTTTTACCTGCTGAAAAAAAGTGCGAATAAACCACCGGATAAGCCATTGCTTAGGAGGAGAGTGTGGGACGCGGTCTCAGCGTCTTCGGTTTTAACACCCTGCTCTCTTGATGAAACTTCAGTCATGGCCATGATGGCTGTACAATGCAATGCTGTACAAGACAGAGGTAGCAATATCCCTCTAATTTGATCTGTCTGATGATTATTTTACCTACTCCAGACTCATTACAATTCAGTTCTACTGAGACTAGTGATTGTCGATTTCTAATAGGTAACCGGATAGTGGGGTTAGGGTTTCACGTTTTGAGTTTCGTTTGGTGTCAACGTCGCTGAAGTTGATGAGTGGCGCAACATACTCCCCTATGAAAGTTATATATAAATTGCTTTGAATAAGAGCTTATTGCCTTCACATGCTTGATAAGCCCAGGGAATAACGCGATGAAAATAAAGCCTTATGTGCATCGAGCATTAATCGTACTCTCAATGTTTGTCACTGGGGTCAATGAGCAAAATTAGAGTATAAAATCAGACAGGTTCTGAGCTTTTTTGCAAAAGAACAACTTTTACAAGTTTCTTTTTTACTGACATCGAAAAAAAAATTGTCGAATCAAAGACGGAAGCAAAATATGCAATGCATGACAAAACAAGCGTGTTACATTTTCATTTCAAGAGTCAAGACAATGACCTGGGCCCTGTTTCATCAAGGACAAGTTGCAATAACTGTTATAAGCTACTGAAATCCTTGCATCTGACTAGCTGAGAGCAAATTTGTCGGTAAAAATCACCGACCAGACACATGATGAAATGCCCCATTGAAATTTTTTTTTTTGCACAGTTGATAAGATTCATACTAAGAGGTCGACAAGAACAACAAAAATAATGAAGATATCGAAATGTGCGGGAAAAAAGTTGCCTTTTCTTTAAAATTGCTTCCTGCAGTGCTTATCTTTGTGGTATGATCGTTCAAAGTGCTTACTTTAAAATAAAATGAAATAACTAAATGGAAGGAAACTTCTTGTAAGTGCATGTGAATTCGAGAAGCTTGCATCACTAATAACGGTTGACTGATAAGAAACTGCTTGACCTGAGTCAGTTGTTATCTCAAACTTGTTAAACAAATCTAAACTACAACCGTTGAAAGATTCGGTATTTGAGTTACAAACTACATATTCTATGTCTATATTCTATCTGATCTTAGTGACGATCTAACTCGAAAAGCTCAATATGCGTTTCCATGCAGGAAAAGGGGGTTTCCCCCTAATGCAATGCATACCTTTTTATGATCGATTAGGCTGCAACGCTGCTCCGAAGTTCTTGTCAGATTATGTTTCTTCTTTTCTGCAAATGTTATATATCTCACGCTCTTGCTATAAAATCACTGGTGGTAAACAAGAGTCAATTTCATTTTGAGTTTTGTCAGAGACAAATATTTTAAATTGTGACAAGGCACATTTACACACAGGGGCGGATCCGGGGGGGGGGGGGTCCGGGAGCCCCCTCCCCTGGGGGAAAAAAGACACTGATGCTGATGAACTTTTTTTTTGCTTGTCAGAAAATTTTATGAATATTGGGCCCTCTCCATCACAAAATCCTGGATCGGCCACTGTTTACACACATGAAAAAAGCGAGATTCTGATCGCGATAATATCGAATATTAGACCCGCCAATTATTGTGCATGATGTTCGTGCCAAGGATACTACTGCAGAATCGCGTGGTGCATTGTGGGATAGAAAATATCGATATTTAAATCGCACTATTGTTCACACACACACACACACACACACACACACACACACACACACACACACACACACACACACCCACAAACAGCGCTCGGCCGTATTAATGAGATTTTTTCTGAAAAATCTTTTTTTTGGGGGGGATTCTGATTTCGATTCAAAATTTAATATCGATATTTAAATCTCACTAATTGTTCTAAGTGTGAATGCCGTTTCTTTCAGTCAGTTATCACCTAAATTTTTATGCCTGTAGTTTCCAAAATTGATAGGGCCCCTTTGCATACGAAGCGTCAAGTTGCCTGGCGTTACTGCTTCAGTGACGGGTGAGAGGTTTGACACGGCATGTGAAATGTGAAAATGACATCCTACACACAAAATTAGGGCAAAATGAACAGTACACAAATTTAGTTGAATTAATGGCGTATGACTTAATTGCATGCCAGTGACGTATCCAGGATTTTATAAAAAGGGGGGGGGGGGGGACAAATGCCGGGCTGTCAACTGTGGGGAACTTCTAAGAGGGAGATTCGTATTTTTTTCTTCTCGCCAGCCCTTCAAAAGTCGCTCAGTGGGGTGGGGGGGGGGGGGTTATCACATTTTATTGGGTCCGGTTTTCCCCATAATCCTCTGACAAGCAAAAAAAAAATAAAAAAAATTATCAGTTCTTAAAGGGGGGCACAATTTTTTTTTGGTCGAAATTTGTCAGAGGGCAGTCTGCCCCCCTGTTCCCCCGCCTTGGCTATGCTAGTGTTGCATGGACAGTATTGATTAGCGCAGGTAATAACTCAGTCACCGACAATCCCTGGTTCCTATTCCCTCTTACTTTCTCTCTTTCTCATCTTTATTTTCCTTCTCACACCCTCTCTCTCTATATTTGTTCATACTGACAGAGTGATTATACATTTCATTGTTTCACTACGGTACCCTCGATTACTTCCAAACCTGTCGCGAAAACAGGCCTACCATACAAAACAAAACTCGAAAAGAGTATATATAGATGCAACCAAATAATGTCTCCTATCTCTTCTTCTCCAGTCCTGGTTCTCTCTCTCTCTTTTCATTATCCCTGATTTCCCCTTACCACTCTTATCATATTACTTTTATCTGTCTGAATGTCTTACACTCACTCGGCTGCCTCGCGCGCGAAACAAACTTGTATATCGACACGGTGGTTGACAAAATCCTCTGCGGTTTATCTCACGGTGAGAAAAAAAAACACACCATGAGGCCGAACACGCATAATAGGAGGATGAATGCGACGATAAAAGTTTGTATAAAACAATGTTGTGGTTTGTTCTAATCTTTCTGATCCTTTACCTTACTATTTCATTTTGAACAGAAGACAATTATGTAAGAGAAAAGGAGTTACAAACAACGTCAAATCTTCTCACCATTTTGCCCTGGACGTATTTTTCACGCTTCTTCGTAATGGCCCCTTGAAAGTAAACATTATAAACCGCAGTCCTATAGACAATGCTACTGACATGCATGAGTGTAATGAAAGGAGGGGGGGGGGGGGTGGTGGTGACGGGCTGTCGTCTCGTGATCGAATATCAGCTTTTCAGCGGGCGAGCGCGAATTTTGACACTTTTATTTGAAGAAATGCTCAATAAATGTGTCATTGTAGGGTGAGATATCATGAGACATTACAAAGAAACCACTTTGCTGCCCGAATATGAGGTGACGGTTGACCGATTATCAAGAGTTGAAAAAAGGCACCACACCTCATTCGCATATACAAATTTTAAAGTAACCAAAAAAGTATTCATATCTCCTGATGACGGACAGTCAACCTGTCCGAAACGTCGAGTCTTCTCCACTCTCAGCCTTCTCATCTGGTTTACAGTCCTTTTCAGGACCTCACACTTTCAAGACAGATTACTTCTCCTTTTTCTTACTGTCTATCTCGCCTATCCATTTTCTTCTCCTCTTAACTTCCCCACTTTCTTCTTCTTACTCAACAGTCCTTTTCACGAATGTTCACATATCCAGTATACTGTGATCTGCAGTATATCATTATCTTCAATATTTTTGATATCTGCAGTATATTTATATATTCATATATTCATATCTTCAATATATTATTCAGTATATCCAGTATATTCATATCTTCATTCTGTAATAATAACAATGATAATGATGATGATGATTATGATGATAATAATAATAATGTCTTGTTTACCCAGGGTATATAGCCTCATCATGTCTTATAGTAGTCATACTGTTAGTATACCCACATCTTCATTATTTTCATATCTTCATTGTATTAACATCTATAGTTTTTTTAGTAGATTTATATCATCCGTGTATTTATATCTTCAGTATATTCATATCTTCAATAGATTAATATCATCAGTAGTTTCATATCTGTACATTTATTTATAATTCATAATTATATTTGGTATAATCACATCTTCAGTATATTCACATCTTCAGTATATTCACATCTTCACTAGTTTCATATCATTGGTATATTTACATCTTCATTATATTCACATCTTCAGTATATTCATATCTTCATTATATTCACATCTTCAGTATATTCATATCTTCAGTAGTTTCATATCATTGGTATATTTACATCTTCATTATATTCACATCTTCAGTATATTCATATCTTCATTATATTCACATCTTCAGTATATTCACATCTTCAGTAGTTTCATATCATTGGTATATTTACATCTTCATTATATTCACATCTTCATTATATTCATATCTTCAGTATATTCACATCTTCATTATATTCACATCTTCAGTATATTCATATCTTCATTATATTCACATCTTCAGTATATTCATATCTTCAGTAGTTTCATATCATTGGTATATTTACATCTTCATTATATTCACATCTTCAGTATATTCATATCTTCATTATATTCACATCTTCACTATATTCACATCTTCAGTAGTTTCATATCATTGGTATATTTACATCTTCATTATATTCACATCTTCATTATATTCATATCTTCAGTATATTCACATCTTCAGTATATTCACATCTTCAGTATATTCACATCTTCCGTATTCACATCTTCAGTATATTCATATCTTTAGTAGATTCACATCTTCAGTAGATTTATAATTATCTTCAGTGTATTCATATCTTCGGTATATTCATATCTTCAGTAGATTCGTATTATCAGCATATTCATATTTGATGTATATTTACACCTTCAATAAATTCCTATCATTAGTATATTCATATCTTCTATGTGTTCACACCTTTTGTATTTTCATATCATCAATATATATTCACAACTTAGTCGGCAGATCTTCCCGAAGTACAATCTCATCATTTATGGAATGATTTTGAAAGGAAAATATCACATTGTATCACATACCGTAAGCTTCTTTTAAAACGCATTTAAAAAATTAATATCCCTTTAATTGGCTAATAAATTAATGATGTATTAATGATCCCTGTATCTCCCCTATTTCCCCCTTCCCCGTTAATGCACATTTCATTATTTTGGTGTATGAATAGGTTTATTACTTTATTTGTGTATCAATTATTTTCCTGTATATATATGATCCTTTGTCTACTTGCTTTGTTCTGCTTTGACTTTGCTTTGGGTTTTGTTTTATGTTATATTATTTTCATTTATTTCTATATTATGTATTTCTTTATCTATATATATGATTGTATTGTTTTTGTTCTCGTGTTGTTTTTTTTTAATTTGTCAATGGACCCTATCAAAAACAGCATTCCTGCTGGTGGGGGTGTTTCCATCCCACAAGTGTAAAATTTAAAAAAAGATCATCTACAATGAAGATTTACTGTAAACACGATAAAAACTACTTTCGAAAAATAAACTCAAGACAATTTCAATAGCCCTGTCTATCACCTTTAGAAATGTGCGAACATTACAATGGCGTATTACGTAATCCGAACAAGATTTCTGTGGGCAGTATATACAATAGGCCTTTGAAATTGCCCTTGAGTTTATTTTTCGAAAGTAGTTTTTATCGTGTTTGTAATGATTTTGAAATGATTGAACTCGAGATCACAGTCTTCTAATAGGCGTCAAAGGGAATAATACACCTACACACTCCCACGTCAGCATATTTTAATTTCTGTAAATAACTGTTTTTTATATTTTTTCGTGAAAGTTGTAACACTATTAATTTCTGCTAAGGAATAGAATCATTCGATAAGAATACAATCGACTAAATCAAATTGAAATCACAGCAGAACCATTTTTATGAAGGAATACAAAACACATCATTTTATTTTGTGTCCTGTGCATCGTTTTCACGAAACCGTCAGGACAAGTTCGCCGATATCCCATTGTTAATTTTGATACACGCGTGCATGGGATGTCGACGAACTTGTACTTACGACCTTTTCTAGTAGGTCCATGGTAAAACGTTGCCGTGATTTCTTTTTTATGCGATTCCAAATTTAGATAGCAATTGTTTTGATCAAAATATCCTTGATTTCCTGTCCGTCAATTTCGTTACGATCGATCTAGATTGTTCGTCTGGTTAGGTTTTATGTAGCATGAAGTAGAACGTATTCATTACCGAACAAATTGAACGCAACGACGCGCTCTTTTAAGAAGCAGTATCGACACTCCACAAAGATCACCAGACCTTTTCTGGAAAATGACCATTCTTTGAAGTTCATACCCCTCAACATTTTAGATAGAACGACGCAGATCAGTCAGTGATATAAGTATAATGGACAGTTAAATGTTTGTTTAAAAGTAAAATAAATTCTGAAATAAATGTAAAGAAAATTTTCCCGAAAATCTTTACTATTTGTTACCGCCGTCCCGTCTCTTTAGTCATTTGTCTCTTTCTTTTTCTCTTTCTTCATCTTTCTCTCTCTCTCTCTCTCTCTCTCTCTCTGTCTGTCTTCTCTTTACCCTCTCTTTCTCCCCTCTCTCTTTCTCCTTTTTCACTCCCTTCCCCCCCCCCCCCCCCTTTTTACCCCTAACAAGAAGTTCGAACGTCTTTAGAATACATTATCAAGGTATCTTGTTCCAAGGACGGAAAAAAAAAATCAATGGTTGTGATCTGTTTGGAATTAGTTAAGCAAACCGTAGCTTGGACTGTGATTAGATTTGAAACTGCAGTATGAAGATATAAGTGCTTCTTATGAACACTTGAGAAAAACAAGAGAAAAAATTAAGCCCAGCTCACGCGAGGTCAGTGACTGGTATACGGTCTTTTGCGCGTCGTGAAAGAGTGATATCGTTTAACCCTTTCAGGACAGGAATTATTTAAGAGCTCAATTGATCACATTTTGTTCTGCAAATTGGCAACAATAATATTTTTCTTTTAGTGCTACGTGGTTCTAATAAGATGTAATGTCTTGAAAATAATATACATGGTTAGGAACTTTGTCGAAAAGTTGAAAAAGTTGCCAATTTGAACAAAAAACAATGATTTTGAATCTCTTAATGTGTTGCCAATTTAAGGATGTTCAATCTTATTCTCCTTTTTAAAATTCCTGGCATCAAACTCAATATGATCATGCAACAAAAATGGACACAGTATGTGCAGAATTTTTTGCTCTTTCTACTCATGCATCTGGTATATTTTTTAAGGCTCTAAATCAAAAGTTATTGGGCCAAACCACAAAATGTGGTCAATTGTCTTGAAAGGGTTAGAACATGACTGCAAAATGAAGTGTGCAAACAGTTAATTGTCTTCACAATCCGGCTCGACTGGCGCAGGTACAAACGCAATCAATGTGAGCTGGCTGCGCACTGATGATGAATGAGTCATGCATGATATCACGGTTTACATGAACGTTCGGTTAGCAGGTACGGAAATGACAAACCGATACAATGACCGGAACCGTCTTCTCCCCCTTTTATTACAATGTTTGGCCCGTTGCACACGAGGCGCCATTCGACTGCGTCATTATCTGCGCCAATCGAGCCTGTGAAGGCAATTAGATCATGCGCCAGTTTAGTCAAAACATTATTTGCACTGTTCATTCCGCATTCACTTTTTTAAACAATATCACATGACGAGTAGAAGGTCGCATCAATCAAAGACGCATCTCTAGGTCAGGCAAATGCTTGGTTGGTTGGTTTAATTTTCCGTATTAAAAAAAAAAATCAACAATACATACAAATAAATATAATATACAAGAATACATAAATCAAGGATTAAATAAAAAATTAACCAAAAACTATAACGGCTGGAAAGCTCTATTCAGAGCCAATAATTTAATGGCTCTGTTCTTCCTAGAGGTCCAGAAAAAAAGAAGAAGAACAAAACAGGACAAAACAAAAATTAGACATACATAATGTAACACAAAATCTAAGAAATATACCATATAGACAATACCCAACGCCCCTACCCTAACCCTCTGTGTTTTACACAACACGTACGCCCGTTGCAAGTGACGCTTCATTTGAAGCGGGCTTTGTAGACATGAAAGAAGTTTAACAGATGGCTGCAAAATTTAACCCTCCTCACTTAAGCGTGCTATATCATACACCCATCTACAATTCAATCATAATCGACAGACGAGAAAAAGATATGAGACGATATTGAATATTTTAAAGATTATCAAGTTCTATTCAATCAATAATCCGAAGGCCTTGAACTTTTGATTTTTGACGCTTTTCATTTTAATGATTCTGACTTAAATGTCATATCACGATAAAATGATAAATCACTTTACCCTCGTATTCCAAGATAGAACAGATAAAAGAGATCCCTGTTTTGGTTGAATATGGATTTTATTTCCAAGTAATACAAGGTAAATTCATAAGTGAAATGTGGAGAAAGAAATAGAGATTCTTTGAATGTATACAAAGAAATCGATGAAAGCACAAAGGCGATAGAAACTTCTGTTTGAATTTTAACTACATGTACTCCTGTAAATGTCACTCTTTGCTACACCATTTTAGTCATGTGCATTCAAGATCTATTTGCAGTTTTAAATCATTTTTCAGTTATTAAAAAAAAATGTTATTGTTATTGTCATTATTATTATTATTGTTGTTGTTATTATTTTATCATTATTATTATTTTTTGCTTTATACCTTGATGATGGAACCATAGGCCGCGGAACCGGGGGGGGGGGGAGGGGCTGGGGGCTGCACCCCCTACTTTTATCTCGGAAAAAAGGCTCGAAAATTGTCATTGATGAGTGACATCAGATCAGCCCCCCCCCCCACACTTTTAAAAACTCTCCGCGGCCCCTGGGAACTGAGTTGCTGTAAGATTCGTCTCTATGGCAACAGCGATGTTTCGATATAACACCACCATGTAAGAGGTTGATAACCTAACTTCTTGGATATGGGGGAGGGGGGGGGGGGCTTGTATTACATAGCTGTGTATATAATATTAAAATAAATATATGACATACTTGCGCGAAATTTATTGTACATGAATAGAGACACCAGAGACAGGCACACGCACAGAAAAGAAGGAAAGAGAGAGAGAGAGGGGGGGGGGGGGTGAGGGGAGGAGATGGGAATAGAGAGAGGGAAATAGTACTTACCAAAAAAAAAAAAGAAAAAAAAAAAAGAAAATGCGAATAATATAGGAAGAAGAGAGATAGAGAGAGGGTGGGGCGAAAGGGGGAGAGAGGATGAGAGGGGAAGAAAGAAAGAGAGAGGGGGAGAGCATTTTGAATTTGATAAGAACGGATGCAGTCCCCATCTCTTCTTCCCAAAGGAACTGCAAGGAATATATTCTCACACAAGCCAAAGTCAACAATGTTTGAAGTTCAGCAGGAAATATAACAGACTGAGATCCCTTGGGAGCGATCCAGGGTAGACGATGTGCCCCTGGCTGCCCCGACAGATGACGCCACGAGATGGGCCTGTTCTTCTCTGTATGCATGCAGCACCCGGGCACGTATACACTTCGAGGGTACTAGTAGTGGGATCAATCGAGATTTGGTTTGCAATTATGACATATTGGGTCCTATTTTTGTACCGAGTTAATCACGATCGAGGGAGTGTGTGTCTGCATATGCATTTGACTGTTGGGAAAGGAGGAGAAAATGAAAGAGAAAGAAAGAGAGAAAGAGAGAAAGAGAGAAAGAGAGAAAGAGAGAGAGAGAGAGAGAGAGAGAGGGAGGAAAAAACACTCTGCCGGACGGAAGCAGAAAGACTGTAATGGAAAATGAGGACGGCAAGAGATGTGGAGAGCTAGGAACGAAAAGGATTAAAGTCTTTCTGAGTTCAAATTTTCCACCATTTATTTCTGATCATCTTCAGGAACTGAAATAAATAGAGAAATATTCCCTTTTCAACATTTGTGTATTTCAGAGAGAGAGAGAGAGAAGGGAGAGAAAGGATTTCTTTCAAAAAAGAATTTGCAAACCTTCATAGATACGTTATTATTATTATTATTATTATTATGATTTTATTCGGCAAATCCCCCCCCCCACACACACACACACAGTGGCGGATCCAGGATTTCTTGAGGGAGGGGGCTCAATCTTTACAAAATTTTCTGACAAGCAAAAAAAAAAAAAAAAAAAAAAATTCTCAGCGTTTTTGGGCCCCTTTTAACTCAAAAAATCTCTGACAAGCAAAAAAAAAAAAAGGTCCTCAGCATTTTTGGGCCCCTTTTTCACTCAAAAAATCTCTGACAAGCAAAAAAAAAAAAAAAAAAAAAAAAAAAAAGGTTCTCAGCATTTTTTGGGCCCCATTTTGGTCCCAGGGGAAGGGGCCCGGGCCACCCAGGCCCCTCCCTGGATCCGCCACTGCACACACACACAAAATGAAGAAAGAAAAGTATGAGACATTATGAAATTTTTAAAAAATAAAATCAAATAAATCAATCCAGTCTGCATGGACCTGCAAGGGATGCTCCGGCGACGATTGCTCCGAGGTCAATATCCTACACTAACTCAATTCTTAACTCACTCTAGCCTTGGCAAAACGCTATACCTAAAGCTAACCCTAAACCTAACCTAAAACAAAATTACAACCTTCACCCTAACCCTGTATATATTTGAACGAAATGAAACCCGGATAAAAAATGTCGAGGATCATGATATCGGAGTACCGTCTATAAGTAAACTGTCTTTAGGGAGACATTGATTACACCACCAAATGCACAGACCCAACCACTATACCATCTGTTTCCAGGTGCGTCAAACAATCCCTGGGGAGGGCGACGAAACTGCAAGACTTTCCCTACTGCTGAATACCATGACCATCGCTAGTTTCAGACTAGGCAGAAGAAAGAGACCTACTCTGAATGTAAGATTTGAAACAATTTTTAACAATTTTGTATTGTCTAGAATTTGTTATAGTATGTTAATCAAAAAGAATATTTTTGAATATATCAATATCAATTCTTAGAACCCCTCGTTTCATTCGGTAAACTGCCTAAAAGAAGAAAGTCTCGCGGCGAAATAAAAATATTTCTACGTGTAAATGATGGCAGATTGGGTAAAACAACAACGAACAAATAAAAAGCAAAGACAAAAAGTACCTGTTCGCAGAAACGGCTTTCAAGCGTATTGACTTTTTTTTCTTTCTTTTTTTAGGTGACCGAAATGTGAAGTGCACTTGGCTTAGGTTATTTTATTTGCCACGGTGGTTTTACCCTTTCAGGACAGGAATTATTAAAGGGTTAAATTGATCACATTTTTGTTCTTCAAATTGGCAACAATTATATTTTTTTTTAAGTGCTACATGTTTCTAATAAGATGCAATGTCTTTGAATACAATATACATTGTTAGGAATTTTGTCGAAAAGTTGAAAAAATTGCAAATTTGGATAAAAAACAATGATTTGAACCTTTCAATGTATTGCCAATTTAAGGATTTTAAAGTTGTCTTTTTCGTTTTTAAAATTCCTGGCATCAAACGCAATATGGTCATGCAACAAAAATGGATACAATGTGTGCAGGAAATTTTGATCTTTCTACTCATTATCTGGCAATATTTTCGAGCTGAGAATCAAAAGTTATTGAATGAGGAATCAATGTCTCCATAACGATCAAGTTTACAAGTGGCATCAATCCATTGACGGATGATGCCTCTACCTGACTCTCAATTCTTGATCCATTATTACAAGCTGCAACACGTCATACATGAGGTGTCAGACCTGGGATCCCCCCCCCTAATAACTAAAAAATAAATTGTTTATTTAGTAGCCCCCTCTCATCTTGAAGATGGGGCGACGCCCATACGTAATGACAGAAGAAAAGGGTCCTACCTCTCTAAAAGAAAAAAAAAAACAAACAAGCAAAAACAAACAAAAACAAAAGAGTGAATTTTCACTCTATTTTGACTCCCCCAGGAGTCACTTGTTTAGGAGTGAATATTGAGTGGATATGGAGTGTTCTCTCTCTCTCTCTGGAACAATAGAGGGAATTTTTACTGTATTTTCACTCCCCTGGATGGAGCGTTGGCAGTGATCATTCGATTTTATTTCAGAGAGTATGACTGTTTCTAAAGAGTTTTCTCTGGATTGATAAGTGGTATGAAAATATCTGACTTTCTCGGAATCTTGATTAGAAATTGATTTTACATATATAGCTTTCTGATCTAATTGCGGTGATACTGGACTTACGTGTAAACAAGTCATATAACGTCAAAGCCTTAAGGAACATGGGCATGATGACACGCATATTATACAGTTATATAACCCATGACGTCTTATGACGACGTGTAAGAGAAATATAGGAACGAGATTCTTTCTTTGCCTCATTTAACCTTTCCTTTAATAGTTAAGTAAATCAATAGTTTATGGTGTCATTCACTAGCATGACACCAGTATCATCGTGTTACATAGAAGAGGATATTCAAAATTTGTCTGGAGACAAAGAGCAATATCAACGCACACAAAAAATGCACAATTTATTATTATTTTAATTAGGAACCGTTCTACCTGCAAAACCTTTGTGTGAAAAGGCTAAACACATATATGGCATATTATGGCCATTAATTGATAAGACTTTTAGACATAAATCTGCATGATACATTTGGCATAGTAGAGCTTGTATGTACACCTATTTGGTGAAACACATAATACATACAATTTTGAATATCCTCTTCTATGTAACACGATGATACTGGTGTCATGCTAGTGAATGACACCAGTATCATGTCACATCTTTTTTTAAACTTTTCATTCATATTCAGAATTTTACTTGCAACATCGAAATAATAATAACAGTAATGATAATACATAAGATTTCTATAACGCCATTATTCATTGGCGCTAATGTTACTAACTAGAGTAACTATTGACCATTTCATCGATGTCATCAAGGTACAATGACCCAACCTGAAAATATTGCTCAATTTGTTTGAAGAACTCTCTTATAAATCGATTCAATTAAACGATAAATGATCCCACACGTGTACTCGTATTTTTTATATCAAATCTAATACAGGGGCAGTGGAGCGTCTTTCAAAGTGGGGGGGGGGGGGGGCACAAGCAAAAAAGGGCATTTGGGGGGAGGGGCACCTACAAAGGGTGAACATTAAGCGAAAAAGGGACAATTTTTGACATTGGTATTACCCTACAGTCTAATTAATATCAAGCATCACCTTCTTCCTTTTTATTTTGGTTCTGGACAACTACTTCAGCTTAACAAATTGGCAGTTGTGTGTAATGGTCTAACGATTCATGTGGGAGCGAGCGAAGCGAGCGAGCAAAAAATTTCTTATCTTTTTCTAATACTGAAGTCCTTGAGTTGTGCATTATTTACAGCGATAAAATAAAATGACAAAAGAAAATGTCGAATGATCTTTTAATTTGTACATTAACCCTGTCGTTTTCTTTAGGATAACACCGATATATAACATACTTTATGCGATCTGCTTGATTTCATTATATACTGTAAGATCGAGCGAGTTATGGGGACTTTTCAGAAAATATTGCCCTTACTTGGTGTAAATTTCAAGCGAGCGGAATGAGAAATCATTTGCGGGGGGGGGGGGGGAGGATGGGCATTGTGTCCTTTTGGCCTCCAGCTCTGCTGCCTTACGTTGTAGTTGTAGTAATATGGGTACCTGTTACTACATAAAGCCGCACTGATTCTTTGAAGCTAGATATGGCTCTTTTTGTAAAAAACAGTTGGAAATATAAATAAAAGGGGGCACTTATAAGGGATGAAAAGGGACACTTATGAGAAGAGGAAAAAGGCACATATTAGATAGTAAAAGGGGTACTTAGCAGAAGTAAAGAGGTGACACTTATTAGAAGGGGAAAGGAGCACCCATCAGAAGTAAAAAGGCACTTATCAAAAGGAGAAATTGGCATATATTAGAGATACAAAGTGGCATTATTTAGATTCGAAAGGGGGCACTTATCAGAAGTAAAAAAGAGTACAAAGGTGGCAATTATCAGATTTGAAAAAGGACACTTTTCAGAAGGAGAAAAAGGCACTTATTAGAGAGAGATAAGGTGGCAATTATCTAATTTGAAAAGGAGCGCTTTTCAGAAGGAGAAAAAGGGCACTTATCAAAAGGGGAAAGGGCACTTTTTAAAGGAAAAGGGGCACTTTTTAAAGGAAAAGGAGCACATTTAATAGTAAAAAAGGGAACTTATCAGAGAGAAAGGGGGCATTTTTCAGAAATAAAAAGGGCACTTTTGGGGTACTTGAGAAAGTGGGGGGGGGGGGCACTGTGCCCCCTGCCCCCCCCCCCGGAGCGCGCTGCCCCTGATCTAATATCGAAGTGTCATAATATTGAAATATCCCTACAAAGCAGCATCATCTAATGGAATGAGGGATTACGTTTGTTTGTTCTTTAATCTTAGTCGCAGCAATTGCCGACCGTGCATCCCCAATCACTATGTCCTACAAATCATACCCATTATAGCTGCGGGCTAAAACCTTTTAAGTTTTTAACTTTTATCCTCCGTGGTCCTGTGCGTTGTCATGGAAACGGTAAGTTACGATGATGTAAGGAGGGAGGTGAGGAGGAGGAGGAGGAGGAGGCAGTCTCTGAACCCAGATCTACAATACGATGATGAAAGTATTGTCGCTTTTTCAGCTCATACAGAAAATACAAAAAATAAAGTAAATCAAGTTTGTCCATACTAAGAGTAAAGTGATTCTAATTATTGGCGAGGAATTTAACCCCCTCCCTCCCCCTCTCTCTCTCTCTTTCTACGTATGCCTCCACCCCTCTCTCTCCTTCTACCTAAGCCTCCCCCCCCCCCCTCTCTCTCTCTCTCTCTCTCTCTCTCTCTCTCTCTCTCTCTCTCTCTCTCTCTATATATATATATATACACACACACACACATATGAAAACGTCTCTACACAATTTGTCATCACATAATCCGATCCCCGGATCTGGATGCCTCATACAATGTAGCCTGTCGATCCGATCCCCTTGGTCAGTCCATGGTCAATCCTAGAAACCTATAATCCTCTGATTATTGCGCGGGAAGTCTTTCTGCATCACAGACGTCCAGCGCAATAATCAAGTACTATTCTGCACGTTTCGAGGAGCGACCAGGGGATCGACAGAGCAACACAAGGCTACGTGAGGGGGGGGGGGGGGGGGGGGGTAACATTTCAAAACGAAAGCTGTAATTGAACCAAAAAATGACGGTGGTTTTGTTCAACCAATCAAAACAGCTGTCACATCATCAGAATCAGAATGATCTGAACTTTCAGCTGCTGCTTCACTTTGTGACTTTGGTTAATTTGGCTCGAAGATATCAAGAGCAGAAGGCAGAAAAGGCCTTGACCAGCAGTCCTCGCTCACACAAAAATGGGGAAAACATGAGAAAAATAAATCTAAAATGACGGTACTTATTGTTTTTAGAAATGAAGATTGATTCATATTAAAACTGAAAAGTCACATTCTATAGAACTGCTTCAATTTTTGATATTGAACTAACATTAAGAAAACAACAATGAGGTGAAACAATAAAAAAGTAGTTTCTGGGGAGCGTTTCATGAAAGGAAGTTGTCGGACTGTTATAAGCTACTGAAATCCTTGCATCTGATTGGCTGAGAGCAAATTTGTCGGATAAAATATCTGACAAGTCCTTTCATGAAACGTCCCCCCCTGGACGCGTAATTGAGCTAAAACTGAGCGCATTTTATCAAGTGCGAAAAAAGTGTACATCACGTTTCTATATGTATATCTCTATCTCTCTTCTCTATTTATTCCTTATTCAATATTTTCTGAAGGAGCAATACAAAATAATTTTCTTAGTTGTGTTTTTAGAATACAAATACAGATGTCCATTAAAATCCACACTCTAGTAGAAAGCACATACGAATTCATACAATCATCAGATATAATAAATAATCTTATTTAACCAGAGAAGCTTAATCAGCAATTTTTTCCTCTCTTCTTTCAAAACCAACTTAGTTTATATCAGGGTAGACTTCATCTTCAAATACTGTAATATTCGGTCTGATCCAACCTCTAGTGGGGATTCCGAATTCATACACTCATCAGACATGTCAGATATAATAATCTTATTTAACCAGAGAAGCTTAATCAGCAAATACTGTTCTTCCTGGGGGCCCTGCAATTATCATCACCCCAACATTGCTAGGTAACCGTTTAATACACCTTGGTCGAGAGGGACAAACGTGGTTAGAACAACTTGTCAAAGGATGTCAGCATCGAGCAAAAATCGAACACAGGACACAAGGCCCACAGAAACCTTTGGGTATACCACTTTCGCTAGACTAAAAACTTAAATATGGTCGGCGACGTACATAGAATATAATAACTTGAACCTGTTGGACTTGCCCTTAACTAAATTGGAAAAGTTCAGCGATTCAGTTATTCGAATGGTGGTGCATGGTGGTGATTCTGGGAAGTGAAGTATTGATGTCCGACGTTGGATAAGGCAGGAAGGAACTATTGATGCCGAGTGATCCGTATACATGAAACACCACTTAGTTCTAACAGACAGTAAACGAAGTAAAATCTTTAAATACACCCCGGGATATTCCCAAACGTTCTTTCAAATACGTTAGAAATGGGGGATTGCTGTTGACATAAAGAATATTAAACAAGATAAGATTGCTTCGCCTTCAAGCACATTAGGGAGAATTTATATGCTTTTGCCAGGGGGTATTGCGTAAAGGGGTCTGGTGTGTGTGTGTGTGGGGGGGGGGGGGGTAGGTGCATGTGTGTGTGTGCGTGTGGGGTATGAGTGTGTTGGGGATATCGTGAGTGCGACACCCCACCTAAAATTCAGTAAATTTATGTGGCATATTCAGGAGTGAGATGAACACTGTTTAGATGAAACATTTTCGCCGTTTTTTTTTCAGATTCTTTTTCTTGCTTGTATAGGTAATTCAGTTATTTTCAAATCTTTATCGATAAACTTTTAAGTAGTTGACCGGGGATTCGAATCCAAGGAGTGGCTGCGGTCTAGTGGACAAGTTCCCAGACTGTGAACCGCAACGAGTCGGGGTCCGAATCCATGCCGTAACACTAACGTCCTTTGGCAAGATATTAATCTTCATTTACCACACTCGACCCAGGTGAGGTAAATGGATACCGGGTAGGAATATTCTAATGGACTGTGCGTTGGTAACGGTTGCCAGAGCTAAAGCCGAGGCAATAATTTCCAGAGCTCTTTGAGATGTTATATCATGTAGTATACAAGACTGAAATAATATCATTATGGTTGGGGTGATAGTCCAGGGAATAGCTGTCCTAAAACCAATAGTATAGAAAGACGTTATATAGGCAGCCTATACGTGCATCAACGCACCTTCCTTATGTCATCATACGCTTGTTACAAAATCTCAAATAATGAAGCGTCAGATAATATCGACAGCCCTATTATATTTGCGTCAGTAATAATTAAACATCCCTGAGCCTCTTATCTTTTTAGTACAAGCATAAAGTTAAAACCCGATTGAGCTTGTGAAAAGCATTTTTCTCGATTTTCGTGAAAGATAAAAGTTTATACCTTGAGGCAATCAAGATGCAGTAATCACCATTTCAACCCATTTCCCAAGGTGGTCAACACAAAACATTTTAAGAACTAATCTGAATTTATTGGAAGGCTCAAAACTTCTTTCCTCCTCATTCTTTCCAGTAGAGTGGCTTTATTTGCATTATAAAACACTAAATCGTGAAAACCAAGAAACGAATAATGCTTTTTAATTTCCCCTGTTTTGGGGGATTTGGACTTGTAATGATATAATCTAATCTTCTTAACATAGTCCCATACCCTCACATCCGTGTCGGTGAAAGACATCGCGTGACACGAAGAAATTTTACCACATTATGACAGAACAAATGAAAAACATTGTACATGTGGATAAAAAATTTCTTTTTAATTTTTCCTTTTCTAGGAATCTGACGCCACAAATACATTATAAGAAACCATGTAAGCGAAGCAGAAAGTATCTATTTCGCTGTTTACATGTTAAGTGTCTTTGTTATCCCAAGGCAAGCATATTCAGGCGCTGTATGCTTCCTGTTGCAAAATAAAATGCTAAATAAAATTTCTTCTTTTCGAATCAATAACATCTTGACATCGTGCTTCATCAACATTGGTGATACAAAAAAAAATTTGTTTTAAATGGAATATTAGTTATATGCGGATAATGCGGGGACGTATCCAGACTGTTTTGAATGGGAGGGGCGGGTTTTGAACCAAATATGCCGACAAGACAGCTGAAAAAATCAAACAAGCGGAAAACAATCGATCACGATATGAGTACCATAATGCTAATCAATGTATCGAGGACTACCACAATGGGAAAAAAAGTCAAAGCAGTTCAAATCAATATTTTTCAGGGCTTTTCCCTCTTCTGTTAACCCTACAATGCTTTACTCAACCCGAAAGAAATCACTTAGAAATACTCAAAAACGAAGTCCTTTACTGTGCATGCATGCACTCTGAAAACCCTAGCATACACATTTCAAACACATTAAAACACATTACTAGCAACCCCCCCCCCCCTCACCCCCTAATCATAAACTCTAAAAAAATCTCATAAAACCAACAAACAATATTATGTTAGGACAGTGAATTAAGATTTCTAGATACGTTCTGTTTTCATCTTCTGGCTTTCGTGTTATTAGTTTAGGAGGAATCTTTGTGATTGAAAGAAATATAAGTGGTTTACGAAAGATTATTACATCACATGCCATATCCATACAATATTTTTAAGGGGTTCCCCAAGGCACCTAAGGCACCCAAGGCACCTTTCAACTCCGGGATTGTCTGACCAACAACGAAAAGCATCTAGCACCTAGTGTTCACGGTAAAAAGGTTCGTTATTCCGAAGGTTGGTAATCCGAAAATGAAAATAGGGTTCATAATTCCGAAGAAAAAAATAATGAGATAGGGTTCATAATTCCGCATATGAAATAGGATTCGTAATTCCGAAAATGAAAAAGGATTCATAATTTCGAAGGTTTGTAATTCCGAAAATGTTACAAACAGGGGCGGCGCCAGGGTATTTTGATAGGAGGGGCAAGACGACCTAAAGATGACGTCATATTTTTTTCTCCATTAAATAACAGGGGTAATATAAAGTTATATGTTTAAGACTTCTCTTTTTAATACTCCGCTTTCTTCTGTCTTCCCTTTTCTTCCCTTTTCTTCCTCCTTTTCTTCTTTTTTCTTCTTTTTTTTTCTTTTTTCACTACTTGAAAAAGCATAGGGGGGGGCGGTCGCCCCCTCTGCCCCCCCTGTAGCGCCGCCCCTGGTTACAGAACACTTAGGAATTATGAGCCTTTGGAACTACGAACCTTCGGAAAAACGAACCTTTGGAAAAACGAGTGCCTCCCTTCATCATACCATGGACCCAGGTGGATCAAAATAAGGGGTAGCTCCAGACGTAAAGAGACAACATTTTCCAGGAGAGACAACCCTTGCTGCTCACTGATCTAAAGTCAAACAAGGGTCATTGAATAAATGAAATATGTATCAACAATGATACGGTATATGCTTTACTAATAGAAGTTAGATTTTATTCTGCATATATACCGCTCAACTAATCGTCTACTTACATATATAATAAGGTTGTAGATGCTAATAAGTCCCGCGCTCTCTTATCAAAGCAAAATGGTAAAGGTTACAGATATGGCGAAAAAAAGAATGAATATACCACTCACATGATATATAAGCCTATATACAGACGCTGTAATTGTGTCCAAAGCACCGTAAGATATCGACTACGTGTATTACTAATATCTATGTGCCTGGAGATTGTGCAATAAAGAAAACTTAGATTTGAAAAAATATCAACATCACACAACAGGCCTGGGGCGTTCCTAGTATTTTGTTTTTGGTCAAAAAAGTCCTGAAATGAGGTTTGAATGATCTTCTATTGATTAAATCTAAATTCACAAAATGCAATCAATTAGTTCATGAATATGGTAATAGGACCTTAATCACCCTTCATCGAACTGGAAATTCGAGGGAAAAAAATCTTAAACATGATGACGGTGATACCTGTGTACAAAATTAGATCTAAAAACCTTTAAAAAAAAATAAATCCAGAAATATCGTTGTGCAAAGGAAGGCGTTCACACATCCTATCCAATGAGACCGGTACGCATGTTCAAAATGGATGAAAAGTGTTCTTCAAACGTACGGGGAGGGGGGGGGGGGGACATTATGTGTCAGATATTGTGGGCGAATATGTACTCTAAAATTCTCTGAGAAGCAAAAAAAAAAGGGGGGAGGGGGTTATCAAATATCTTCGGTGCCTTTTTACTCTTGCATTTTGAGATCAGTTAAGATCGGTTTTTATTGAATGATATTTGGCATGATAAAAGATAAAAAGCTTGGAGAGGGGACTTGATATCATGCCATTCCCACCCCCTCGTCCAAATCGTGGGGGACGATACTATCATATTGTGGTCAATATGACTGTGTATATGGGACAGAAGCTGTATGATCACTTTGCCTTTTAAGTGTACCAGAACGCTCTCGGTTGGACAACACGAAATTTGTTGGAATCCTCTTTTTCTCTCTCTCTTTCGTAAAGAAATATCTCACCCAGATATTCAATACCATGTTTTTCCTGCCATGGTGTTTCATTGTCTCTTTCATGGTTTTTAAACGACTGATACTATATATAACTTGAAAGCCAATTTTTGGTACGTTTATTCGCCTACATGCTGAGTTGAGTGATTATATCTCCTTCACATTCATGCAGGCAGACGTCATTACCCTCTTGTCTGGAGAGGATCTCCTCGAAAAATGTTTGTTTAACTGTCTGATATATGAATCCCATCTGACGAAGCTCACATCACAGTCTTGCCGTATCCACACTATGTGACGCGAAACATCTTATCATCTCAGCTAGAATTATTCACACTTATCGATGTAAACGTATTACTAGGGAGTTTTCAATTTTCACGTGGACTATTATGCACTGTGACGGGATGACGTGGACTGTGATGTGATGACGTCACAATACCACTTGGTCGACGATCATATCGACTCAAGCAGAGATACTTCTGAACAGAACTAAAATGAAGAATAAAAGGACAAACCATAATAAATTTGGAGTACATTTTGACTTCTTACTAGGATTGAGGAATTTACTTATAGTATGAGATGTGGAACAACCTCTATTAAAATTAGCCATGCCATTTACGTCATTTTGTCGGCAAACCTGGATTTTTAAAAGAATTTTTGACAGATTGTTTTCTTTATCGCCGTCAGCATATTTGGACATTTTTTCGGGGGCTCTTGATGGAAATTTTTTGCTAACTTGTAGGCAAATTTATTTTCCATGCGTGCATGTTTGTTAAGGTTTCTTGGGTTGAGTGCTTATGGATGCCAATAATATTTGCACGACTGATTAGGGTTTAAATTCAGTTTCTCTCTGCGTCTGACTCCGATAAAACAACGTCGTTAAATATTGAATTGCGAATCAATAACTTCAAATGTACTGTGTATCAGTGGTGTACCCAGGATTTTTTTAAAGGGGGGTGTTTAAGATTATTCTTCATAATTCTCTGAAAAGCAAAAAAAACAACCAAACAAAACAAAACAAAAAACAACTAAAAACTGAAGGTCTTCACCATTTTGGGGGTCTCTTCTTACTCCAAAATTCTCTGACAAGCAACAACAACAAAAAAAGTTTATCAGCAATTTGGGGTTAAAAACAAGCTTTTGTTTCATTTCTATACACCTAAAACACTGCTAAAGGGGGTGTTTGAACACCTTAACCACCCAAAACACCCCCTTGGTACGCCTATGCTGTGTATATATGTATAAATGGATAATCAAATTTATCGCATACGAAGTGGAAGGAATATGAGATGTTTGTGAAAAAAGGAGGTATTTTCTAAGGGCTTTTTGGTTAGTGTGTAGAAGCAGGAACCTTCTTTCTTAAATCTTCATGCTTTCTACATTTATTTACGAAACACAAGGAGGACATAACTAACAATTATTGTTTTGTAAGCAATATAGACTTTCGGCGATTTATTTCTTCTTTGTGGTGGTGGTGGTAGTGGTGGTGGTAATTTTGCATTAATTCATAACGTATATTGGATTCATTTTGCGTCATGGTTTAAACTCACTGAAATATCTATGTAAGGTAAGGGTTATGGTACAAAATTAACAATAACAACGGCAAAAAAAAAAAAAAAAAAAAAAAAAAAAACACTCCTAAACATTGTTTATGAATATGTGTTAAGTGAGAAAATTGAGGGGGGAAAAACAGTTATTCTGGATCCATGCATGTATTTATCAGTTTTTCTCTCGTTAAAACATAAAGGCAATATAGTGTAAGCTAACTCTGGATGAAAGGATAACATCACATCACATCACAATGATTGGAGGATAGAATTCGATGAAGAAAAAAAAATAGATCAAGCGACTCATCATCTCCGCAAGAAATAGGTCATAGACATAACACCCAATGATGGAAATAAAATAAACAAACACATGCCTGGACATTGTTATTAGTTGTGCCAATATGGCGCTTGAATGTTCGCATCAACACAAAATGGCGGAAATAAAACAACAAACACATGCATCGATAATGTTATTATTACATTCTTCTCTAGTATTTCTACTCTCTTATTCCCTTGCTTCTTTATTCTACACTGCCTAGAGCACTCTACAGAGAGGATTTAGCGCATTATAAATCCTATGTATTATAATTGTTATTATTATTATTATTATTATCATTATTATTATTAGTTGGGCTAATATGGGGCTCGAATCACTAGCGTAGTCAGGGGGGGGGGCAGACTACCCACTGACAACTTTTGACAGAAAAAATTGTGTCCCCCTTTTAGAGCTGATACCTTTTCTTTTCTTTTTTTTTGTGTTGCTTGTCAGAGAATTATGTACCCGATAAAATCTGACCCCCCCCCCCCCCCCCCCCCCCCCCCCCCCCCCCCCACTGAGCGACTTTTTTGAGGGCTTGGGAAAAAGAAATTCTCTTTTTCTTTTCTCTCCTCTGTCTCTTGGTAAATCTTGTCGTGGCGTTCAAGTAAGACAAATGTTATTATCATTTTAGAGGGAGGGGGATCCGTATAAACTACTGTCGAAAAATCAACGGAAGGCGATTTCAATAGCCCTGTCTATCACCTTTAGAAACGTGCGAACATTACACTGGCGTATTACCTAATCCGAACCTGATTTCTATGAGCAGTACAATAGGCCTTTGAAATTGTCCTTGAGTTTATTTTTCGAAAGTAGTTTTTATCGTGTTTTTCATGCATCCTTTGGCTACAGCCCATGAAACCGACAACCTGCAGGAAAAGGATATTTCGGTCTCATCGGCCTCCTTGAAAACCTTTCTGAGGGTCACCTAATGTCGGTCTGTTTGTCTGTATAATGAACTTCTGTGTATATCTGAAATATAGACGCCTATAAATAAACTTCTTATTTTGTTATCGTCAGTAAATAATTAATCTTTTGAATGCAATCGAACTGACAACGAAAAAAGCGCTAAATTTTTTTTTTTCTTTGAAGTTTGATCGAGTGGCCAAACTGTTAAGGGAAAAGGGAAGAGAAGAAAAAGATAAAGAAGGCGTTCGGAAAGAGCCGTTTTATCATGCATATAAACCTTCCCTTAAGATGTTTCTCATGTTTTTCTAATAACCTTTTTCCAGAAACTCGGAAAAGTCCAGATGTCATATAACTGTTTTGGTAAGTTTTGGACCTTTTTTTTTTTCTTAAGCTTTTCAGTGAGAGTGAGGCGATCCGCTTGAAAATTAAACTGACCAAGGACTCCCGATTAAAATGCTACCAGCGATTCTTTTCTCATATGATTCGAGTTTCTGCAAAACGCTCTTCAAGTACGGAAATCTTAGAAGATCTACCGGTGTAATACCCATGCATGATTTATGAATTCAGATGAAAAAGGAGGATGTCCTGCATGTTTTCTTTGGTTTTTCTTAAGGCTTTGTCATTCAGGTGTCGTTATGGCCGCCTGTGACCCGTCATTCCTATCCGACTTCCATGAGGCACACCATTTCATGGGAGATTCCCTCGTGCCCGCTGCAAATGGAGCGTTGACATTGCCTCTTCTCAGCTCCATTTCACTAAAATGAACGATATAAGCCATTGTACAGACAAGAGTGTCAGTGATCAGATGTTGAAAGATATGATTCGAGAGAACGTGGCTATAATTCTAGATAGAGGAAGGAACTAGCAGGTAGCAGAAAATACCAGTCTAGACTCACCCATTTTACATTGAATCTTTTGATATACATTGCATTTATCCCTTTCTAAGTAAAGCTGCACACAATGATACAAACAATATTTTGTTAAGGTTAGACTGAGATTTGATAAGAAGTGAAGACACATTATTACAAAAAATTCATTACACATTTTTCGTGCGAAAAATACTTTTATCATACAATCTAATTTCATTCAATACACATATATAGTTTGTGATGACCATATGCTGTGTTTTTTTTTTTTTTTAATGGGTACCCGATATGCTAGAGCGCTACACATTTGGCCGCTCGGCTATGACCCTGGTAATAATGGTGGAGCGCCATGAGCGTCATGTGCAGCGTGACGGACCTGAGCGCTATACAAGAAGCCACCATTATTATTATTATTAATTCTTATATCATGAGGAACACACTAATGCTTCTGGGGGTTCGAGCGGCCCCCACCAAAAAAAAAAAAAAAAAGAGAAAAGAATGCAAATAGGTTATTCCATTTTTTGGTGAATGTGACACCTTCTTTGTATGTGTGTTTGCTTGAATATTTGCTTGTTGAAAAGTCGCTCTCAGATGAGTGGGGGGAAACCCCCTGCAAATAATCTCGTACCCGCATGTATTGGACTTTGTCCCCGTCCTGGCATCGACGAGTCGGTAGAGTTTTGCCGGCAGTAAGAAAGGTCCTTGTCACGGTGGTGGTTGACTTGGATGAAGCGAGTGAGTGAGCACTTCATCCAATAGGTTGAGTGACGTGAGAGGGTGCTTGACAGTGGGCGTGAGGAGAATTCTTTATCAACTCTGCGTAAACAAGTACCGTGAAAAACCACCATAAGCATCATCTAGTCAACCCCTGCGGTCAGTCCAAAGTGTTAGGTCCATTGTCTATCTCGCTTCTAACCTCACTGGAACCGAGGTTCGATATGATATAAGTATAGGTATAGGTAGAGGTATATGTATATATATATATATATATATATATATATATATATATATATATATATGTTAAATACAAAGTCCACGTGTTGGTAGAATATCAAAAAACAAACTATTAGACATTTCATGCTTTTATCCAACTTCTTTATTTACTCTCACGAATTTTCGACGGTGTTCACATCGTCTTTATCAAGTGAATGACAAACTTTCGAAATATCGTATAGTATAATACAATATAATGCAGACATAGCAAAGTGTAATGTGGAACGGGAGAGAGAGAGAGGGAGAGGCATATGGCATATATATATATATATATATATATTCAGATTCAGATATTTTATTGTCCAATTGTAGATAAACAAATGGAAATTTACATTGTTCACATTATAGGAGTACATAAAAGTTTGCAAAAATAAATAAACTACTTAATACAAAAAAGCAAGAAACAGCAAGAATATATATATATATATATGCCATATGCCTCTCCCTCTCTCTCTCCCGTTCCACATTACACTTTGCTATGTCTGCATTATATTGTATTATACTATACGATGTTGTATTACATTACACTATACTTTATTATATTATATTGTGTTGTATTATATTATATTGTATCATGCTATATATCCATGCAGTTAATGCAAATGAAGAATTGTGTATATGGAACAACAAGTGAAACTAACATGTTGTGCACTTTTCATATAGATCCCCAAATAAGCCCATGTCACCTTAAAAAGCAACACCGACTAGTTACCACGACAACCTTGCCCACATGGTAATCATTTACACTCATTATCTGTATAGTTTGCAAATATTCATAGAAATTTATTTATAGACATACGACGAGTATATTATTTACAGAAATAGATTTGTATATATAGACATGGAAGTATCTTTTGACACATTGATTTATTTTTTAGAAAATATGCAAATGTATAATAATGATGATGATGTTAATGATAAGAACAATTTAAAACCACTACTACTACTACTACTACTACTACTACTACTACTACTACTACTACTACTACTACTACTACTACTACTGATAATAATAATAATGATAAAAACAATAACGAAAGCAATAACAATAATAATAACAATAATGATAATAATGATAATCATTATGATAATGATAATAAATAATATTATAATTATAATGATTAGTAACAATTGTAAGAAAAAGAAATGTTTATTCAGATGTAAATGTCAGTCATCATTTTGTGTTTTTATACAGTCCTGCTGAAGATCATTACTCGAAAGCTTGACAAATAAAGGAGGACTTTAAAAAAAATATATATACATGTACATATATAGAAAGAAGTCAGTGAGGATTTCAATAAAACTTATTTCATAAGATGAACTTCTGACCTCAACATTACCCCCCTTATACGGCCTAGAGGTGAAAACAAAGAGGTATGTCTAAAGAATGTTAACAAGAATTACCTGCTCTTGGTCAAGTTGGTTGCTTCATCAAACTTCTAATTTCATTTACGGTCAATATATGTACATATTCTAAGGCTAGTATCAAAGCGCTAAATGCAATCATCCAAACTTCATCTTTAACATGAGTTCAAAAGAAATATCATCTTTTGCACAATACAGAGCACGTGAATGCATTCTCATTGTTGTTGCAAATTTAGTGATTATTTTCTCTCTTTGCATTCCCTGCGGGTACTTTACACAACATCCAACAGGGTCGTCTGTTGAATCGAATATTGCAATTAACGCCTGAAGGAAAATTAATTCAATTGTTAATTCCTCCTCTCTGCCTACCCGTCTTCGCTCCGTTTCTTTCTTTTTTATTTTGCTATGAGATGCCTGGTACTTCGATACATCGAAGAATTGTCATTTCTTTTAGCGCTCCAAGGCGTAGAGGCTGACACCTACACAACGAACAGAATCGAAAAATGAAACAGAATGTATAAAGGCGACAGAAATTTCCAGGTCACTAAATACACGTATTTACCTTTTTATTAAGAAATGTGAAAATACAAAATGCGTTCTACTCCCAGTATATGAATTGCAGTTAATCGTTTGCTTTGATAAAGGATGGTGAATGGAATGAAAATTAAAGCAATATATTGTCACAAAATATTCGATATTGTTCATGCATTTATTGCAATGTTTCTTATAATTATTGATCAATGGTCGTTTGAAAATGAAGTCAAAAATCTGACGGGTACACTTGTTGATAATCTCAATGCTTCCCCCTTCTAATTAACGTATTATCCCTTCTTTTAGATGAATGCTGTTGAACTCTACCCGATAGAGTAGCTTTCATGTAAAACAAAAAAGTTGGCTTCAAAGAACTGCATCAACCCGTTAGGGAAAACACTTCCTTCGAATGGTACGATCTTATTTCACGGGAGAAAAGTTTAAATCTGCGGCTTCTCTTGTTTTGCGAATGATCCATGGCACCTCCAAAGATCCTCCCTCTTTAATAACATGAAGAGTCCAACGGACAATTTGCTGATTTTTTTTTTTTAAGAAGGTGGTATTGTTATTTTTCTGGTCTGCGATGGACCGAGTAACTCGATCGTTTGTGTGTGTTGTCCCGTGTGTAAACGATCGATGTAGGTGTTTTGCTTAAAGATCAAAGTTGACAGCGAAGAGACTGGTAAGAGGAATGAATACCAGAAGCAAACAAATCATTGAAAGGTTACTTTAGAATTAAAACCCTTTTTCAGACTCTACCACATGGCATCTTGTTGATAGATGATTGTACGTAAAGGGTGAATAAATCTTCGTTTGTTTACTACCAATATCATTTATCGAAATATTGACAGGTTAATTTCATTTTAAAACAGGAATATCAATACACAATGATTGTGATTTGTATAAAGATGGAATGCTTTAGACCTACACGTATCATTTAACCATCAGCATATTTACTATCCGTGATGTGTGGCTTGATATCTTTTAAAGCTTTCATCACTTATGAGATGGATACTTTAAAAGTAAGTATATTCTTCAGCTTACTTTTTAAACTATGAAATTTTACATTCCGATACATTTTCTGAGGGTTTACGAGACCAATATTGTCGATCTCATGGGCCGATGGTTTCTTTGGCTATCGGTCTACTGAGATGTCCCCGTTTTTTTTTTGTTTTTTTTTTTTTTTTTTTTTTTTTGTTGTTGAATGTAATATAATTAAAAGATTGTGGGAAAAATGTGCTGATAAATTTAATTTACCGATTTTAAAGAAATTATCTTGGAAAGAAATTCATATTGGAATAAATGGGACTAATATGGAAACAGAGCAATTATTGAACCACATTATAATTTTGATTAAATTTATGACCTTTCATGGTAGAGAAAAGGGGGTACTTCCAAATGTAAATAAAATTAAAGATGAATTACTTGAAAATAGAAAAGAAGAGAAAAGGCTTGCAATGGAAAAGGGAACTTTGTCAATTCACTTTAAAAAATGGGAACACTTCGAAGAATCAACCTCACAGCCCTCTACCCTAGCAGTCCTTCCCTAGTTGAGGTCCGTATCATTTTTTTTTTTGTGTTGTTGTTGTTTTTTTTTTATTGTGTTTGTTTGTTTGTTGGGTTTTTTTTGTTTGTTTTGTTTTGTTTTGTTTTTGTTTTTGTTTTTGTTTTTGTTTTTGTTTTTGTTTTTGTTTTTGTTTTTTTTCTTTTCTTTCTTTTTCTTTTCTCCTTCTTTTTCTTTTTTCTTATGTGTAGTTTTCGGGGGGGAGTTGGTTTGTGAAGCGTGTGTGAGTGTGTGATTTTTTATTTATTTATTTTTTTTTTTTTCTCATAACTTCCTCAAAAATCATTTTGATTAAATGATATTGTAAATGGAAAAAAATCATGTTTAATTTGAGATCTATCTATATATATATATATATATATGTGTGTTTGTTTGTTTGTGTTTTATAATGCAATTCACAGAGTTTCCTGTATCAAGATTCTGTTCTATATTACTATTCCCATTTTGATTATAAATGTTAAAGAAATGTGTATAGATTTGATTCTAATTTTACTTTTTCTGATTGGTATAATTTATATTCTTTTATAATCAGTAAAAATATTTATAAATGATTTCATGTAATATATTATTTCCATATGTTATATATGAGGAAGAAATAAAATATTATTTAAAACAAAAAAGTGACTCAGGATCGAACCATGATACGAAGACCAGGAATAAAATCGTATTTAGGGCAATGTCTGTGCATGAATATACTGGTCATACGTCCGTCGTACGTCTGTCAAGTTTTGCTTCTGCTTTTGTGCGGTTGACTACTTTTTTGCGGGTTAGGGTGTCAGTGAGCGAGGGTGTGTGTGTGTGTGTGTGTGTGTGTGTGTGGGTGTGTGTGTGTGTGTGTGTGTGTGTGTGTGTGTGTGGTGTGAGAGAGTATGTGTGTGAGGGTCCTGAATGACGATGACAAGTAGAGGTGAAGCATCACAGCCCTGAAATGTCAGATTTAAAGTAGGTCGCATCACTTCTAAATTAGGCACGGACGTTTGACGAATCTGTTGCAAAGCTGGCCTGACAGAATGATTGGCAGTCGGGATATTTGGTCTCTCCCAAAAATGAAATCATCTCAATTTTTGATATGTGGAAGCATTCTTCAGTGATAAGGTAGATTTGCCAGTAAATATATCCGCGTAAGCCAGAGACATGGTTAGCTCTTTTCCTATCACCCATGCAGATTATTAAGTATGAGGTCGCAGTGACTACCAATGCGGTAAGACCTTACTGTACTCGATCTCAGCAATTTGAATTTAATGAGATACAGTGACAGAGAATGACATTAGACAATATCGACAAAGAGACATAAAGAAAGGAACCAAAGGCATGAAATGTATGGGACTTTTTAGCCGGGTTGGTAGCAGGTTGTCATTCTGAATGTGCTTTCTGAATGTTCAAAAGCCTTCGGAACATATCAGACTAAAAAAAAAAAAAAAAGTAGAGCTCAAGAACCTTCATATCAAAACATTTCCAGGTTAGTGAGCCTAATATAACTTTCCTTTTGGATGACTGGATGTGTATGTCCGGAGGCAGACTGGCGACTGAAATCGTGGTATGAATCGTAGTTTTAACAAAATTATTTCTTCTGGTCGGGAATAGTAAAACCTCTGGAATCCCAAATTTTTGCAACATCGGTACCTCCTTGCATCTTGAAATTCTGGCACTTGATCATGAAGCCTTAGTAATATAATTTAGTCATTTTGTTTAACTAAGTATGCATTTGGTTCATTTATTGTGACCACAATGAAATTAACCCTTTGGTAGCAAGCAATATATAGCAGAAAAGTCACTCGTGCTGCTACATCACTATGAGCACACTCATCTAAACACCCTTTCTGGTGGTTCTGTATCGTTTTATATCCAAGGCCGAAGATCCCTGAACGAAACTCATATGTATATATACATATGAATAGCAAAGTGTAAGTTCTGCATCGGAATTGTAAAAAAAGAGATGAGTCGTAAACAAGTAAATAAAAATTCCGTTAAACTCAGAATTTTTCAAATTTTCCGCCACAGGCCTTCATCAGGAAAATGATGAATTTCCTGATGAAGGCCTACTACTCATATATATATATATCTATGAGTGTAAGGAAATAACATATGCAACAGCTTCGGCAACTCTTGTGGAAAAAAAAAACAATCTGAA